>JACDOX010000052.1:440283-906694 GCA_014549065.1 Cardinalis cardinalis
CTACATACAAAGAATGACCGTTAACCAAAATAAATTAACCTAGTACAACTCCTAGAAAATCAAAATCAAAACCCCTCCTAGAAAAGAACAACAGAGTTTTGTATTTTTGCCTTTTCATTTCTAGTCAAGTGAAAATCTGAATGTTCTTTGAAAAAATGTGCATATTAAATTTAAAAGAGTGTGGTKTAAAAACACACTCAATACCAGACACAGAGACAATTATTAGATACTGAATACAACCATATTATTATAATACCCTAAATGGGAATATAGCAACACAGCCAGTTTGTTTAGGTAGTACTGGCAKTATGGAATTCAAAATGAGCTGCAAAAAAAACCCCAGAAAAACTGTGAGTTCAGTATTTTTGCAGTTGCACACAGCCATACACTGCTGATCAGTTGCTTAAAACTGGGACTAAGCTAGTTCCATTACCTACACAATCCAATCTCACTGGGCCCTGCAACATCAGCCTACATCTAAATCAGGGAGAAAACTATGGAACTGCTGCCAAGCTTGGCACTCACAGAGATTCTGGCCTGATCCTATGGGCCAAAATACTTGCTACTTCTATGAAGTCTATTTTTATTGATTATTAGTTCAGTCATCATTGATTATTAGTTCAGCAGCTTTCCTGCTGCTTCAAACTCTTCTTTTATTTGTTTGTTTGTTTGTGTGAGTTAATTTGAGTTCTTCTAATGTTGAAATAATAACTCTGTATATAATAGCTGATAGTTCATTTTGAGTATCAGCCATTAATCCAGTGGCCTGGACTTGCTAATTAAATCTATCTGCACTGCTGCTCTTCTAAAGTTAGGAAAGCAGGAGTGAGGTAAATCAGCTGTAGCAATTCTAGTTTCTTCTTGCTGTGGAGGTAGGCACGTCATTGCTATTACCTTGGTTAATGCAAGGCTTCCTTTCAAGTTTGACTTCTTGTAATGGAAGCTACAAAGAATAGATTTATTTGTTCATGGGTTATGCTCATGGGCTTTGTGACTCTGTTGCCATTCCTAAAGCAGTCATTATATTTAATTTGTTATTTTTCCTCTCCTTCCCTTCAGATAATTTTCATTGGCTTCAGAAAGAGATGATAATGCATTTACAATTTGTTCAGTTCTTAGCTCATAGGGAAAAAGGGAACAAGAAGGAGTTTTGCTGTTTGGTTTCCACATAATTTTTGCTTTGCCATTTATTCCATTGTCAGCCTTTGTTATTCTTTAGAACTCTTTCGAGAAGGAAGTGGCCAAAGGAGAAAAATCTGACTGAGAAGACTTTAACAAAGCTGGTCATAGAAATAAAAGGGAAAGTAATATCTGTTTGAAGAGAGAAGAGAACCATGCTGTGGAGATATCTCAGTCTTGTGGGTACATGCATATGTGATCAGGATRTCAGTACATAGCTCTTATGTGTCAGCTGAACCCTTTGCCAAAATGAGGTCKTAATTCATGTGGGCATGAGTTTGAAAAGTAGTTTTCAAAATAGATTTTTTTTTTCCAAAATGACATTAACCTTTGGAAAAGCATGGCTTTGATTTTTAAGTTCAGCAGTAGAAAAACTTTTTATTTAATATGCTATATTTTTAAGTTCCATTAATAACATTTTATTTAAAAGCAGCTTTCAAAAATGCTGCATAGATGTGTTTCTATACTTTTTTTTATTCTTTGCATATATGCAACTATGCTTGTATATTTTGTATTTCATGATCTACTGAAAAAACGTCTTAGGTTTGTTCAAAGAAAAAAGAAAAAATACTTTGTTTAATTAAGAAGAAAATGCACAAAAATTTCTTCATATTTTTCACAATGATAATTTTCATTTAGTTTTYCCATTTTATTCCTTGTATTTATATGAGTCCATAGAATAATTACCTTTATTTTTACTCTATTTGATTGGACAACTGCTTTAATACTTATATTAGTGTGTGTTTGTAGATGAGGGAAAGCAGTTCCAATAAAATGACCAACAATTAGAAGGAATTAAAAAACCAGAAGGAAAGCTATTTTGAAAAAAGTTATTTGTCTTACGGGCCCCATTTGCATTTTTTTTTTCATTTGAGCATAATGTAAAATTCAAAATAAAAGTGAGATAATTAAGGAAATAGAATTTAAATCAAAATTTAAAAATTGYTAGTTAGAAAAAATAGTTTATAAAATTAAGTTACATTATGCTAGATCATTAAAAGCTTGCTTTTTGGGCAGATGAATATAGACAATTCTCACTACAATCAGTGAAGAGCAGTGGGTGATTAGTGCCTCCAAAGATAACTCCTTCAGGCTAGATCAGATCCAGGTTAATTGGTAGGATGAGAGAATTAGAAAAGGAAAAAATTCAGAGTTGGAGGAAGAAATGTTTACTCCAGAGGGCTGTACCAGTCAGCTGCTGTGTATCCCATCTACATAAGATTCTATTGAAAGGAATCTCACAGTGAATATTTTCTGTATAATATATATTTATCTTTTTAAACATTGTTTTAAAAAGGATTTTGGAGCACAGCCTGAAATAGGGATTAGATTTTAAAGTATTTTCTGTATGGAACTGAGACTAGTTTAAATTTTCAGGCTGGGGATGTAAAAATTGCTTCTTTTTGTTAGTTGAAGAATCAGTTCAGTATGCTGGAACTGTTCCTTAGGGAGGAAAAAGAAGCAAGTGCAGACTCCTGGCTGGAGCCCAGCTGCCTGTTAGAGTTCCAGAGCATGTCCTGATTCACTTCTATTTGTTCTTCTCTCACTTGTTCATTCATATCCTTTCCACTGAATCATGAAACAAGAAACTGTGAAATCTTTGGGTCAGTGGATTTTGGTATACTCTTAGATCTCTAGRCATACTGTGATTGAATGTAGTTGACAGTGGGTTTAGTACCGTGATTCCTTAGAGCTTTTTTTTCTAACGTGGGCAGTACTACGTAGCAGATTTTAGGTGTCTAGAAACACTGAACTGAAACACTGTCACTGATATTATCAACAGTTTTTTCCAATACTAACCCTGTAAAAGAAAAGATAAAGAAATACTCCTTCATACATTTAATAATGTATTTACAAACAAACTTCACAAACCAAATAGTTTAAAATCTATTTTGTAAACTATGTTCTGATATGTTACTGCAAAAAGGGAGTAGCTCAATTTTTGTACTGCAAACTTGTTTATTTCTCATTTGTCTGTGACARTAGTATGCAGGATTTGGTCTGTTGCTGGTTATGGTGTAATGAGGATGGACCTGTAGAACTTTGGATCTGTTGGAATCTAAAAAATAATTTCTTGGCATTATTACAAAAATCTTGAATTTAGCATCTGAATACGTGTTTGAACAAGCAAGTGCATAGGTTTGGTTAAACAAAAAAAGAATTGTTTTCTTAATTTTCTGGTTACTAATGAAATAAATGTGTAAATGTATAGAAAATAGTAAGGAAATAGTACGTTCTTAAAATAGAAAGGAAAATAGGTGAAGAAAGTCTGGATGGCTGGTATTTTGAGCCTTAGGTCTAACAGGTTTCCAAAGTCTTGTCACGTTTTCTTGAATTGTCATTCTGTTGGACTCTASAAAATTTAGAAGCCAGGTATAATGGTATAAGGGAGAATAAAATAGTGTAATGCTGCTTCTGCTCCTTGAAAGCACATTCCATTTAGCACATTACATTCATACCCAGTCCACCTTAGAGGTCTGATGCATGGGCACAAATGTCTAACTTTGTGACACTTAGCACCTCCGTCTATCACTTGGTTGCTCCTGAGCAGAGGAATTGCTCATGCAGCAGTTATTGGGTCAGTGCAAGTTGAAGCCCAAATATTAAAGAATCAGTGCTCTTTGGCCTCACTGTGCTGGGTTGTAAAGTGCAGTTGTTAGCTGCTGCCTCATAAACAGCTGTGCTGTTCCTGGTGTGGGTGTATATRTCTGTGAGGAGGCAGAAAGGTGGAGAGCTGAAGCACAGATCACTTCTATCAGGAAAGCTGCTCTTTTTCTTGCAGCAGAAGCTCTCGGTTCAAACCCACATCCAGTTGGAAACCTTTGCTTGCTACTTAGATTTGCCAATTGATTTTAAGAAAATGTATTCATCACACACGTACAATAAAATGAAGAGAAAGTCTGAAAGAATGTAGAAAGTAACAAGTTTGCAGCCATAGAACAGATTTTTCTGTTTATCCCTCTAGTAGGTACTTAGTGCCAGTACAGGGAATCACCTTTCCTCTCCTCTCCTGCATCAGTTTRTCTCCCATGCAATGTCTAACATAGCTCACAGTGGCTTGCATAGCACTCATCTCATGAATTCAGGTCAGAGTTGAAAACAGTTTTCCAGGTTTGAGTTTACAGTTGTGTTACTCTGAAATCAAAATCTGTTTTATTTTAGTCTGGTTCAAAGGTGTTGAAATCAAAATCATCAGAATTCTCCAGATTATTTACACTTTGGGTTTGTTTTTTGGTTGGTTTGTATATTGTTTGTGGCTTTTTTTTGGTTTGGTTTGGTTTTGGTTTGGTTTGGTTTGGTTTTGTTTTGGGATTTTTTCCAGAGTGAGTGGGACAATTATAAGAAATTCCAAGTGCTCTTGGAAGGCACTAGAGGTCTTTTGAGGAGTTCAAAGAATCCCTTGGGTACTGAAATAAACTCTCACTTTAGAAACTTCAGGGTGTTTAATTAGTACTCCTTTCTTTGTTCCTGGTTTGCAACAAAGACTCTTTGTCAGCTTTGGGTTAAACTATTAATGAAAAGGGTGTGTTAATTAAACAACTTGCTTATTTCTAATTGTCAAAAGTACTCTAGCCCTCCTGAGACTTACAGCCAAGCACAGCAATGTCTGCTAAGAGATACTCATGAGAGGCTGAGAGATGCCATAGAAAATATTAACATCCAGAAAAAGTAGCAATAGTAACAATCTTGTGTGGGGAATGCTTCACAAAAGATAAAACGTGGATATTCATATTCTCAGGGATCTTCCTATTTTTTTTTCTTTTCTTTTTCTTTCTTCACACTATACAATTTGCATGACTTACAGGTAAAACCCATTACTTAGTGGGACATTTGAAATTTTCAGGTTCTATTGCAGCATGTAGAAACAATATTCAGCTCTTCTTTCTGTTATTTTGGGTTTTTTTGTAGTTTTTTTTCTTGTTTGTTTGTTTGTTTTTTAATCTTTGCCTGTTCTAGATGTCATTGATTGAGGGAAAAGGAGAGCAGCACCTGTATGAAAACAGCCTCTGAGATGGAATGCAATGATTTCACACAGCAAAGTTGCAGAATTGCCTCTTTTGAGTTTATTTTTTTGTGTTTATGGCCACTAATGTATTAAAGGAATGCGCTMCTGATAATCCCCTCAATTTAGTTACTATTATGCAAGACAGCCAGCAGCTGGGTTGACAGAATGGTGCACAATCATTCCATCCCAGTAAGTTATGTCAGTGCAAAGAAAAAATTCATGAGATGCAATAGGTTTTTGTTTATATTTCTTTGAAGAAAAGAAGTTATCTCTCATCTCTCAGCAGCATGGCCTATGCTACTGTCTTAGAAACACATTAAATATTTTACATGTACTTTTTTTACATGCAAATGTTTATTAGAATTTCAATGCAGATACATTTATTATCTGACATATATAAATTAGTTGGAGAATCATATTTACAAAAAATATTGAATAATCCAATTTTTGCAGCAGCATTTTGTTGCATACTAAAGCATATTGTAATGAATTAATGCAACAGTAAAGTTCATATGAATCCAGTTTGAATTTGCTAACCTGCGTTGGCCATTTGCTGTTAAACTGAGAAAATAACTAATTTTCACATAGATTAGGAAGGCTTTATTTTATGAATTTAAGTAGTTAATGTACTTTAATGGAAATGTGAGTACTGAGAACTAGACATTTTTATTTTTTGACARCACCTTGGAGATATACAGGAGTCAGGTGTACATGTGTATGTTTCTGTGTGTGTCAAATGCACATAGCTTTAAAATCAGTGGTTAAAGAAAGGCAGTAATCTTTACTCTGCCAGCTGCACAGCAGCTGAGGAAGAGGTTTTTAAAAAATGGKTTTTTTTCTGTTAAACATCCAAATAATCTCAGATTGGCCAGTATGTATTTCTTATCCCAGGATGGAACACAAATAATCAACACTTCTTGTCTTAGATGTGGAAAATATTTTAAGATATAATTAGGAGAAGATGCTGATGGATTTGTCTCATCTGCAATTTTCCACTTCTGTCAGAAAGGTCAGTAACTTTGTCTCCAATTCCTTGTAATGTGCTGCAGARGCATTTTTTAAAAGTAAGAAATTGCCTTGTCTTACTTATAGTAGTCCCAATATTTAGATGGTAATATGAGAAAATAGATGAAGTAACCTTTACAAGAGCTTTTTGTACCTAAGATTTGAGATATTATTGTTTGATTTTACTAAAATTCTTATTTTAGGTTATATTTTTTTAACCTATCCTGAAAGAAGATTTCATMAAGGGCTGTGTGGGTGAGGATCTGGGTGGGAAAGAGCTGTCAAAAAAATCTTGAAAATGAGGACTAGAATTTAGAGCAGTGTGCACCTGCGAGTGTCCTTAATCAGAAGGGGATGTCTAAATGACTTTTAACTTCTTTGTTTACTTCCTATGTTTGATTRAGTAAAATTGTAATAAAATCATATATTTACCTAGGACTATTTCCTTAGTAAGAAACTTGAAATTGATTTTAACTAGACATATTTCTTCCCTGAAGTAATACAAAATCTTTGTCTCATAAATGCATACAGAGGCTTTGTGGCTCATCAGGGTGCCATGACATTCCAGTGTATTGATTCTGTGGTGTTAAAGGGTGACATATTTGGTGCTAACGGGCCATCAGAGTATTGGGATTTGAACTGTACCCGGTAAGAAACACTGACTTTCCTGTAACATGACAGGCTTTTTAAAGCAGTAGCAGTAATGTTAGTCTTACATAGTTCCTCATGTATAAAGTTCAAACATTAACAAGATTTTTGTATAATTAAATTAATAAAATCAGGTAATGTTTTTAAAATTCTGAAAATAAAATTTAATATTAACTGTTTTGTAAGAGCCACCACCATTCTGCATTTTTTCATTTGTAAAATTTCTTGKCATCTAGAGTTTAAAATTCACTCTTGAAAGAAACATTTTATTTCATACTGTGCTTTGTTAGATTTTTTTTCTTTTTTTTTTCTTCTGCAAAATGTAATCTSTCTTAGGTAAAGATCTTAACTTATTTTTAGTGTAATTTTTAGCAGCATACAGGATTTTTTTGCATTTCATGTAATGGCTCTTCTCTTCATATTGGAGGCTAAAGACACCTCTGTTGTTCCAGTTTAATGTTGCCTTGAAGGGCATCAAATACAAACCAAAAGAGCATGCGAACCACAGAGGGTTAAAACTGAGCATCTTCTGGTTTTCTGTCTTTCAGATGAAGTGGGTTTTTTTTTAGTTTTAGTGATCTGGAGTGTTTTCTTAGGAAAAACATTTGATTATTTTTTTATTTTATAACTTTGATTATAATTATTGTGCAAAAAAWTAAAATCAGCAAAGTCAAAAAAAGTGAGCTAATTCTATCATCTTTGGAAATTAATCAGATTTATGGTTTAAAAGTCTGTGGGACTCAAATTACRGAGGTTTACATATTCATTCTGTTTTGTGTTTGAATACCAGTTGTCCWGCAAAGAATGCAGAATGTATTTTATATCATATATTTGCTCTGTTTTCTAACATAAGTGTTTTGCTTAAGGAGATTTGCTAGGAAGTGACAGCACTGAAAAATTGGACACAATGACTGCTGGAAGTGTTTCAGTTCCCAGCAATCTAAATAGTGCAGAAGAGAGAAAATGAAATATCACCATGTTTTAAAGATGACAGTTTGGTCAAAGACTGCTTTTTAGTCTAAAAACAAATTGAGTGAATCAAGTAGATCTAAAATGTCTGCATGCATTGAAGATGCAAAACCTTTTTAGTTCCTTTTATTTTTTTCTTTGCCTCCTCTCTCTTTATAAGCATATGGTAGAACAGTGACTTATTAAATGTAAAACACTCCGTGAGTAGCATAATTCTTCTGGTTTAATTGTTATCTTTTCATAGTTTYGAATCATAACAGGCTTTCATGAAACACAGTTACATAATCTATATAAAATTTGGTAAAATGAAACTGAAATGAAGTCTTATAGTCTTCAGATTATATTTTGTAAACAACTTCAGAAGAATATTTTTTGTCAGATCTGGTTTTCTAAACCTTCAGTTTCATGGGTTCCTGCTGCACTTCTGTGGATCACGAATCAAGAAGTTGATCTGGCCTGTTTGTTTCAATTGGTTTCAGTATTAGCAAGCATCTAMAAAGACAGGTTTTGTAAATAGGGTCTTTAAAATAGGAGAGGGGGAAATGTTTATTGAGCATGGCTCTCAACTTGAGGAGATATAAATGCTTATGATTAAATTCTTGTTCTGCAGTGGGGAACAGTGAGCAGTGGGATAAATGACCAGTGTATGTTTYTCTTCTGCAACTTTTAAAGGTGGCATAAGACTTGCTGCAAGTGTATGTTCCCTTCACATTTAACATGAAATATTTTGCAGAAAGAGTTTACTGAGATTTAAAGTTCTGTTGAGAGTGGAACCCACTATCCATAAAGTAAAAACCTTGTGTGCTACCCACAATCTGTGCAGATACTGACAAAGAGACACCAGAGACACACATGCTGCTGCTTTCTTCATGTTCTRCAATGAATTGGTCTTATTTGGCAATCTGCTCCAACACAGCTTAGCTATTGTATTATACTAAAAACTGTCAAGATATTTTCCTTCTTTGTAGTCCCCTCTACAATATCACAAAATGAATTTGCATTGTTTTAAATGCAGAAGATCCAAATAAAGGATCTACAGCCTTGGATTTGTCAAGTTYCTGCCTGATACACAGAAGGGACTTAAGTATTTTTCATCCTAGAAAGCAGAGGGTATTTATGGACCTACATCATGTGTTTGTTCGTTCCTAGGAAATCCAGAAGTTGGAGCAAAGCATTAATGTTTGTCCCTCAGATGTGTTAAATAAAGTCTGTAAGAAAATATCTTCGAAGGTCTCTCAATTTCTTGAAGAAGCAAAGCCATTACTTAGAAATTTCTCCAAAAAATTCTATGCTTGTGGGCATCCAAAGGAGGACTCAAGTTACAAGAAGTAACTACTGAAAAGACATCAGGGAAAAGGTTATGCAAATTTTAAGATGAAATCAGCCCAGGAGTCTTGCTATTTGAAGAAAGAGAGAGAGGCCTGTCATGTGTAAAATGCTCTACAGTGCTGCAGAAAACCAATTAAAATATACATGAAGTATATACTAATTTTTAATTTCTGAGACATCCTTCCCTTTGAAATAGACATCCCCACAAATAAATATCCAGAATTGTAACCAATCAGTCTTGGCTGGTGTATTCCGCTTGCCAGCCAGGCTAGGCACACTTTCATGGGTGTACTTGTGTCTCCTGGTCATTTTAGGTTTAATTTAAAAGCATGTCTAAGAAATTAAAGGTCACATCATTAACTGCTTATTTTTTCTTTATGTTTATCTTCATTCTACATCATATGTTAAAGACAGAAATAACTTTCTCTGTTTCCATTAACAAAAAGTGAATAGATGTAAAAAAACATTATGATAATTTGACAGACCTTAGTTAAACCAATCTACCATAGTGTACTCATAAGGCACATTGTAAAATAAACTCTTATTTGTTAGGAAACACCATACTACTCCTTGATAAAGGACTTCAAAATTTGCAAGTGGTTTAGAAGCATGGAATTTACGTTTCCTTTGAAAGGGAAGGCATAGATACAAAAAAACCCTTCTTGCTTTGAACTTAATTTTAGGAAAGGGAACAGTTGACAATACAGACAGGTTTATGGTATTGTTACAACAATTTAGTGTTTTGCATACATATAGCATCTAAGAATAGCTCAGTTCTTTATAAACTTAGTTTATCATTATGATGCTTCCATAACATAAGTGATTATTTAGATGAATGTACCGACTAACTGAGAATTTGTACCTTTTAAAATCCCTTTGATTGTAACTTGGAGGTGCACTTAAGAGGAACTCTGGAAGCCTAATTTTATGTTTTGTTTATTGAACAACACTCTCCTTTAATGTTGCTTTTTGAATCTGTATTTTACATCCATGTTTTCTGGGGTCTCTTCAAACACTGGGKTCAACCTATGTCTATTGTGACATTTCAAATGGCTGGTAGGCTGGTGAAAGTGCTTTCTTTCATCTTCTGACATTTTATTTATAGGTGCGGTTTTTTTGTTTTTTTTTTTTTTACTGACCCATCCCTACCAGGAGAGGCATTGCTATGATCAGTGAGTTTTCTAGGTGAGAGTGATATCTACTTGTAATTTGGAATTTCATAGAAAGGCTGGTAAGTTTGTCATTTCCTGCCTAAGGATCCTGCATAGAACAGTTAAGACAACTTCCCTACATCTTTCACACTCCCTGCTTTCCATAACWTTTTCTTTTGTTTTGGCTGCTGTGGAAGTCTCTACCTTTAGAGCCCTACTGTGCCTTTGGGATAATCTTCTTCGCAGCCTGATGGATGGAGTTTTATTTGCCTGAGAAGGAGCAGCAGGTCTCGTTTCGCATGCATTATTAGTGCATTTTGACTAGAGAGGAGAATAAATGCCTCTCTCAGTCAAGGGCAAGCAGGGGGGCTGAGGACTGGTGGTGGGGCAACCTGTGTACCCCAGGTAGAGSAGGAGGGTCTGTATTGCACAGGACTGCTGGCCCAGTGTGTCCAATAGCCTGAAGTTACAGCTTTCCTGTGAAGTCTCTTGTGCCCATGAGATGAAAAGTATGCCTTTCCTTAACAAAGATAGCACAAAATGTATCAGCTTGCTATTTCTACCACATCCCAATATGTCTATGAAGTATTTAATTCCTTGAGTAATTCTTCTGCCTCTCATGAACATTTCACTAAAAGTCCTTTCTGGCCTTGTATGTRAGAGTGGAAACCTTAGTAAGCGACAAATTTAATTGACAGCCATCATTCTGTGTAGATTATATATTAGACAATGATTTAAAAAGTCTTTAAAACAACCAAATATTAACACATCTAAAAATTAAAATTATATTTAAAAAAMCATATTTTTCATTTAACTCAGCTTTTTTTACATATTAGACTCTGAAGTTTTGCCATTCTTAATTTTCTTTCTGTCTTGGTGAGTACAGTGTGATGGCTAGTGAAATTATAAATACATATAATACTATGTTTGAAGTGACAAAGGATCAGTAATAGAGAAAAAAGATATTTTGCCCCTAGGCAGATTAATTCTGTGACTTGGAATGTATGTCCCCTGTTCAATCAATACAGTTTATTCTTTTCAGCATTGGCCTTCAGTAGCAGGGGTAGACAATGATTTTATATACAYTGGCAGATAGGAGAAAGTGGGGATTTTGATACAGAAATATTCTTCATAATTGTCAAAGTAAAATATCTCAAACTCCTTTTCAGAGTCTCAGCTGCGCAGGTGTCCATCCCATGTAGATTCATGAGAATTTTTTTTTAATGGAATAAATTATGAGATCAGAAAATTGCAATGAGTGGGAAATGGAGGGAGATGGGAAGTCAGATAGAAAGATGTACAAAGTAGGGGTGTGGTCATCATCAGGATAAATTGCTCTGACAGATGTCAGCTCAGGTAGACATTAAAGAGATGATTAAAAGAAAACTTTATTAAGCTATAAAAACAAGGGAGGGAATCAGGACTATTATTACGCTTAGAAGTGAAAGGTTATATAGATGTGATACAGACATACATGGGAAAAACAAAAGCTGGAAGCATCTGAGATGAAAGCAAAACCAGGAGTCTGATGTATGTAAGTCAAGCAAGACCGTATAGGTGTCACCACAGAATTCTGAGTGATGCAGAGCAAAGCATGCCGTGTCTTCTTTTAAATAAATCTGTTAGGAAAAAAAAAGGTACTGTTTTGTTGGAGAATAGCAAATACAGTATTTATATTTAAGTAGTGGAGAAGATGGAAAAGAAGAGATAAAGGTCTGAATGTGTGACCTCATCTTTTATCAAACAGTAGAGCAGAGTTTATATGAAAAAAAAATTAAGCTACTGACATAAAGAGCGAGGGAAGATAGCATGAAAATTGAAAATGCCTTTACTGCAAAGAGTTCATACAAACCAATCTGATAACTTTCTTTGAAAAGATAACCAATTTTCTAGACAAAGAAAATTTAGTAATCTCCCTCCTGGACTTCAGCAATCAGTTGATACTGTGCCACCTGGGAAATTATTTGTGCACCTGARGAAGAAGGGTACTACTAAAAGAATCAAAAAATATGTAAGAAATTCACTTAAATGAGATGACAATTGGTTTTCTTGCAAAGGTAAGCATTATAAGAAGTTACTTGAGTCAAGAATCAGTCTTAAGAACATTTTTGCTTTATATTTTAAAGCAAAATGAGCGTAAATGTAATAAGGAGACTTGATTGTGGAACAAATAAAATCATGAATTTTTTTGAGAACTAGATTTTATTAGATGAAGGACTAGAAAATATTCTAGACTTTAGGAGTTAAGGCTTAAAATAAAACAAGAAGAAGTTGTAAATTCAGTTAGGAAATAATGATATGGGAGCAGTAGAAAAAAAGAAGAATTTAATAAATTAGGCAAGAGTTACCACGAGCATTAGTGACACAACAAATTTATTTTTGCAGTATAAAGCTGCATCAATTTTGGTGTTGCTGTGAAACAGACATAGTCAGGTCATTTGAGAAGTCATTAATGAGACTTCCTCTGGAAAATCGTTTTGGTATTCTAGTCAATCATTTTCAGGAAGAATTAAGCTTACTTTTAAACATTCAGAAAAAGCTGTTTAATAAGCATGGAATATAGACTTAGCTGTGGAAGAGAAGACTAAAAGGGCTTTGCCTATTCAGACTTAAGGCTCTGAGAGACGTGCTGTGGCAAGCTAAAATTGGATGGCAGAAGTTGTTACTATCCTCAAGGCACGAATACTTGAAGCTCTTTTGAATCACTTTGTGAACCACTGCTTTGTATATTAGGGTAAACCAAAACTTTAATACACCCAGCTGAAGACTGCAATAGTACATGAGTTCTTTCATAGGCATGCCATATAATCCTGCCCTGAAGGCTTCAGTGCCCATCAGAGGGGTGGAGCAGATGCTAAATATTCCTGCCTCTGATTTTAAGCCACTGCTACATTTACCTCAGAGCCTTGAGAAAGCAAGTGGAAAGAGGAGATGTGATTGTTCTTCATAAATATATTTGGAATAAATATCAGCAAAACTTATTAACAGTAATATTGTCATAACAGCAAATATGTACCACTATATGTTTAGCTTAGAAACAGAAGAAAAAAAAAATTTCAGCTCTCTGAGATTGAGGTAACATTAAAATATCTTGATAATTTTGAAATGGAACATCATCTATTCAGAATAATACAATTACACAGATATTTTCCTCCCAGTAAGTTTGTGTATTCCTAAGAAAAGGGAAAAAGAAAACAACAACAAAATGTGGGCCATGCTTTTAAGGCCTTAGTTCCATAACGATGGATTAAACTGTTAGTAGCATCTACACCAAGATCAAGCTACGTTCTGTAAGCTGTTTAAGGAGCAGCACAAACTTCTCAGTGTGAGGTTTGCAGCAACAGAAGCATCTAAAGATATTGGTACTTGTGCTTCTGTTTTTCTGTGAACCCTTTTTTTCTCAACATGGCAGTATTGTTCAGTTTTTTAGGAGGCCCAGAGTCTCTGTGGCTTGATTGTAATAAATAACTTAAATAAATAAATTTTATGCTTGTAATGATGGGTTRAGAGGATAATTTTTTGTTTGGTTGGGGGTTTTTTGTTTTTTTTTTGTTTTGGTAAGAATAAAAATATTTATTTTGATGAACTTGATTTATATAACATGCAGAAATCAGTAGTCACAGAAAAAATATGACAAATTTAATTTAAATGGGGTTAGATGAGAATACAATCATGTTAAACTGTGTACTAAGTCTAGGTGTGTTGCCCATTAAAACTGCTGTCTTTAACTTCTCTTTTTTTAAATTTTTATTTTCAGGATTATTGAATTTTTATATTAATTTAGACCATATTACAGAAATTTTAATTATCAAAATCTATGCATCCCTTTGTGACCATGTGTAGAAGTCCTCATTAATTTCTTATTCAGAAAAGAACTGTTCATGGGTTCCTTTTTGCCTATTTTTTGTCTTATTTGTGGCCTTTGCATGTGTATACAAATGGCACAACATAAAAAAGGAATATTTTATTTACAGATTAATTTTCTTTTGTTTATTTAAGAATATCAAAATTAGCTTTCCTTATGTAACACATACATTCTAAGGAAATACATTCAGTACAGTTTCTATAGTTCCTCATATTCTATTTTGATTTCTGTCACAAACTGGAAATGAAGCTACATGTGTATAAGAAGTTTAAAAATAAGTTAGAAGTATCTTGTGAAATGTAACAGGAAATCTACGGAGATATATTTTTATCTGGCATTTTCTGTGATGGGCAAAAATGAGCGTGTTGTGCCTTTCAGTTCCGTTCAAAAATGTTGCAGAGACTTGTAATCTGTCACATTTTTAGTCATGTGTACATGTCAATCAGATGAATATACAATATATATTGCATTCATAACATATTTACAGACAGAGTTTTAAGAATAAAGTGAAATGAGTGGCAAAACCTCCCCACAATAAAACTGTACTTGCAGAAGTTAATATGTGAATTCTCACTTATTTAATGAAAAATAATTACAATTAATGGCAAATATATATCAATAATGTTTAAAGGTCACTTCCCAATGGCAGTGAATATGTAAGTTAAGGAAAAAGGAGAAGCAGAAATAGCGATCAATAAATAAATTTCGGGTGGGTTCTACATAGTTTTTATGTACTGCAGCATTGAAATTCTGGAAGCAATTTCCCATTGAAATATTCAGGAAAAATAAT
Source organism: Cardinalis cardinalis (assembly GCA_014549065.1). Classification (NCBI taxonomy): domain Eukaryota; kingdom Metazoa; phylum Chordata; class Aves; order Passeriformes; family Cardinalidae; genus Cardinalis; species Cardinalis cardinalis. The sequence continues at coordinate 455,226 of JACDOX010000052.1, forward strand.
TGTAACCTATCAATAAATTGTGTGAAATTATGCCTATGATAAGCAGGTGTACTCAGCATGAAATAAGAAACTTCTAGGCCTATGTTTTAGTATTTTGGACTGCATTAGTGGAGAGTTGCAAGCATCTTGCTCATGACAACTGAAACAGTGACTATCAGTTCTTCATTTAAGTCTTGTGCATGTGCATTTTTGTGAAAGGAAATGGAAGGAGGAACAAGAAAATTTCATGGAAATTAGCAAGATTCTTCAACTGCCATAGAAAAATGGGGAAAACAGCAATTTAACAGAAATTTGGGGAGAAAAGATAATTTTCTAATTATATTCTGTCAATCATTATGTATGGATGCATCCACTAATGACACAGAGCATGGGAATGTGATTTGGGTGTGAATTTGTCTTCAGTCTAAGTTTGGAGTCCTTCTGTACACATTTCTGAGCACCACTGAGCATTTTGAAGCATGGATTTGTCCCAGCTTTGTCTTTAGATTGTCGTGTAGTGTGAAGTACTTGAAGTGCAGGTGCAAGCCTTCCATCAGTTTGCTCTCTGTGCCTGCAGTGTGTGCCAAAGATTGGCAGGTGATGCAGACTTTGTGGCTCATTAGGATGTAAAGTAAAGAGGCACAACAAATTGCTCTGTCATCCTTGCCTTTGTATGCTGCATCAGGTGTACTGCAGGTAATATAGACACACACACTCTGAGACTTCCATGATTGCCTGAGATTTAATAATATGATATATTGCATTTCTGATAAAAAAGACTCAACATTTTGTCTCRTATGCACCAGGTAATTTGTTTTGCTTGTTTAAGCTTTTCTCTCATGATTTATGATTTGATTTGTTAATTTAAAAAAACTAGTATCAGTATCTTTCATACAAGAAAGGTCTAATAATAGAAGGTATATGTTACATCTATGAATATTTTTTACCTCAGAAATATTTTATGAATGCACCAGATGCTCACAATTGCATTTATATTTTGGAGAAAAGTATTTAAAATACATGTTAACAGATCCCTGTTCATTGCATACTGGACAAGTCTACTATTCTAGTGAATGTACTCTCCTTGAAGTTAAGCAAAAATTAAGCAAAACTTAATTTTTATATAAATTTGAACAGCTATTAAGTTAGTAATTTTGACGTACTCCATGAACTTAAATGAAAGATACAGATAGATCTATAAAAATAGGTAGGTAGGTAGGTAGGTAGGTAGATACATCACCTGTATTTTATTGAATGTTTTGGGCTATTTAGTGTTCTTGCTGTTTTGTCAAATTAAGTCAGTGTAAATTGAACAAAGAGATTTATACATAATTTGGTTGGTAATATTGAAGAATTTTACTAAGGTGTAAATATCTTCCTTCTACAACCAATAGAGAATGTTTTTCTTGCTTGTCCCAGGTGGCTTCCTGTAAGAAGATCATATTTAGATTGAGGAGCAGACATTAGTATTTGAGGACATTTAGGAGTCTTTTATGGATATTGTTCATAGAGGAAAATATGTTTTCTAGAGATGCTTGACATTGGTATCCTACTTTTGTGTAACTTGGTTTTAAATTTACATGTGTGTAACATATTACAAGAAATGATTCATTAAAATAAGGATGTAGTAGTCAGTGATGTAAGATAAATATAAATTTTTAATAATTCAACAGTACTAGAAAAGCTGAAAAGACTGATGAATGCTAACAAAATGTATTATGTAACTACCAATAATGGGTTAATTATTTTTTTGTGTGGATGACCCAATTCTGAATGATATAATAAGTCCTGTTTCTGAAGAATGTATTGGACAGAAACCTTCACTGTTTATCACTACACGTGCATGTCTATTTAGGGTCTCATTTTCTTCACAAGCATATCGATCAAAGTGAGTCAAAGGAAGAAGGTTCTTCCACAGTTCTCCATTTTCTTTATGTCCACATTAGAGTAAGACAGTTGGTATCTGGCATTTTGAAGAATGTAGATGTTCATAGAACTGTTATTGTATATTATATGTTGCCCTTCAAATCTGGCTTGCTCACTCCATTTTATCTGGTGGTTGGGTGAGAGAGATGAGGGAAAAGAGGAGTTGCCTGTTTGTTTTCTTGTAAAATTCCCATTTTTTCTTCTTCCAACTCTCTGTACTGCACTATTAATCCCATCATTTAATGGAGAAGAGTTATGCTCATCACTGATACCTGAGACATCTATATTATTTTTTACTCTGTCTGCAGTAACTCTGAGTAAGAAAGCGAAGAATTTATAAATCACTCCAATTTGTCTATAATTTAAAACCAGCCTGTTCCCGGGCATGGCTGTATGAAACAGACAGTTCTAACTGTCTTTGCTGCCAAAAAAGTTATTCTATGGAATGTGTTTGGATCTAAGGAAGAGAAGAGAAACTTTTTGCTCATTATTAAGATCCATAGTAGAGGATTAAGTCAGCCAAACCCTACTCACATCCCAGTAAGCAGACATATATTTCTGTATTTTTTGTAGGTGGATACAGTGCAGACCACGCAGCACCCTGGCCATATTGAGGAATCATGTAAAATGAATGTATGTGCTCGTAAGTGAATTATTTATGAACTGACACTCCAACTCTAAGGGACGTTGGATCACAAAATCCATGAACTCTCTTTACTCTTATGTTAAGATATTGATTCCCAGGGGGCAGGGTTACTGCAGAACTAAGTGGACCTTTAAAGGAAAGCTATTAGAAAAACAAAACAAAACATGGTAAAGCATGATAAAAACTGCTTGAAACAAGAGATTCAGATTACATTTTGGATGCATTTGAAGAGACATTAAATGGAGAATGCAAAGAAACAAGAATCCAAAACAGGAAAACAAATGGTACATAGAAAGGTTTGGTAAGCAGAACTGATGGTAAGTGGAGGAAGAAGATCAAATACCATCTAATTCAGGAGTATGAATAGGATGAAAGCACTCACCATTTTCTTCTTTGTTCTATCTTTGAAAGGACTGAAATTTGATTAGATGATTTGTTGAATTAGTAACTGGGAGATGAGTGTGAACAAGGTTGAATTTTCAGYGTTTGAATCAATGAAATATTTGTGGTTTGATGAAAAAAAAACCAAAAAAACCTCCTGATAATATGCTAGATAAACAAAGAAAAAATATACCTCAGGACTGAAATTCTGGAAATCTAGAAAGAGTCTTAGTATTTGAAAATCTTTGACCTGCTCAGGGACATGAGGGAGAGTGTGGAAGAGGCTTCAAGTCAAGTGACATAAGGTCTTTCAGATTTTGTTGAGAGAAATAGCTCTCAAAGGAAGTTGAGGTAGATACAAAGAAGAAACCAAACATGCTAAATGACAGCAAATAGGGAAATCAACAGCCACTCACATGGTGAACATAAAGTTTGGTTGCTAAAGACAACTGAATTCACTTGGCTAGAGCGCTCCAGACTAATTGTATCAAGGATTGTACAAATGCCAGTATCAAAATCATATATACAGAAAACCTCTAAATCTGCAGTCACTACTAAGCTATATGCACCACATAAAAACAAAGACTATAGTGCCAATTCCAATTTTATATGTGTGTGTGTATACATATATATATACACCAATTTTAATATTAATTTTATATATGTATTTGGATATTACTCTAAATATCAGCTTATGATTTAGAGAAAGGCTGAATATTTCCTCCTAAATAATTTATTTAGTCGTATTCTTCATCATAAGAAGCAACAAAAAAGGATATTTGAATAATAATTTTCCAACAAGGTCTTTTTCTTAGGAATAAAGCATAACTTCAGCCCATTGAAGTTTGTGATGTAAATCTGGTACAGCTGTGTGAGAAAATGACACGATATTTGTAACAAGACTGTATGTTGTGACTTACCTTCACAGTATGGCTTCTCAACTGTATTGTGAACAAAAATACGGAAAAATACTTTTTCTCTCTTGATTGTTATGTGTTTATTTCTGAATTAGCTCATCCTTTGAGTTTATCCCTTCAAAACTGATAGTCTGCCACTGTTTCCCATTTGGAGTAATTAGTTCTGAGTGGAGGAATTTATGATACAGTAGGGGCTTTGACCTCTTTATTGTGCTGAGATATATTATCAAACTTCAAAGTCAGTAGGCTGCTACCACATTGATTTTGTTTGCTGTGAACAAAATCAATGAGCAAAATTAAAATAAAAAAATCAATTCTTTCATTTTTGAATTGATTCACGTTTTCTACATGGACATTGTTTATTTAAACTTGATTGCTAGTCTGGAACTTCAGTAATTCTGCATAAAAGAAATTATTAATAAAATAAACAAAGAAAATTACAATTAAGACATACAGGAATAGGAAGGAAAAAGATGCAAAAGAGATCRAGAAAAGAACTTGTTTAAGAATACCAATAAAGATTGGTGCCAACATCTTTGTCAAAAAAATCAGCACACAGGTTACTTCTTTTGCATTTTTTTCCTTTTTCTTTAGCTCAATTAATGCTTAGAAATGGTGTATGAAATACCTGCAGTCCATGGACCATATTTTGTGAGAGCTTTTCAGAGCATTTRCAAATCTTACCTAAAGGTGAGAGAAAAAAAGGAAAAAACCACCAAAATATTTAAGATGCAACATTTCACAGAAATAAATACACTAAGTATGCAAATATATTTGTGAAATTTTCAGCCTTTTTCTGCATATAGACCTTATCTTAGAAAAAAATTTCAATGTGGAACATGTCAAGGCAGTGTTAAGTATCTCTGATCAGATTCTTATCTCAAATATAGCAATTTTGTTTCAATAAAATTATTCTTCAACTGGAAATGAAATCAAAATTGTGTCTTCTGTGTTCCTTGCAATTTCATTCTTCTGTATTTAATTTTCTGGTCAGAAGCAATTGTGAAGAAAGAACCCTTAAAAAAAATTGTGGAACTACTCTAATTTTCAGATTCCAGAGAGTTTAGCAGTCAAGAAATTTGTATGGAATAAAAGCACTTTTATATTGCCTCCTGCTGCAACACCACTGAGGAAAGGGCAGCAAAACAGTGGGAGACCAAATGAAGAGTTTTTTCTTCTGTTATATCAACTTGCAAGATACTGGGAGCTTCAGAATTGCAAGGGGTAATATAGTTTCTATGAACTATTTCTTTCCTTTTTGCCTCCCACGGCTGCTTCATTGATGGCTAGTGTCTTTTTTTATGTCACAATGAGGGAGTGAAAGATATTTGTGACAAGAGACATTCTACTTTCCGTTTCCTGTTGYCCTGCTTGGATGAGAGAAAAAATACCTCCATCTGACTCTCATTTTCCTATATTTTAGGAAGGGATTAATTTAGAGCTTTTAAAGACAAGTCTGAATTGCCTTATTCATATGACCAGGCCAAATATACCCAGAGCTTTCTTGTATAAAGACCACTCTTTTTCCAGTATCACTTTATTTTCAATTGTTTTATATATGAACACTAAAGAACAAGATATGTCAGTAGAAAACTATCAGGCAAGTTGTGTTATGCAATTTTTTCAGCTAGTTACAAAACAAGTTAGATAAATTATTAGTAGGAATATTATATGAAATGGCAGCCAGTGGGAAAGGGACCTGAATGGCACAAGATCTCTTTTTCTCTTCTTAATGGTTCTACTCTTCTTCTCTTCTTAATGGTGAATGTATATTGTCACAATTTGTAGAGGCACTCTCAGTGATGCCAAACACAATTTTACATATAAATGGTGCAGTAGAAGTGGTCTTCGTGGTAGTAGTCGGCTTGCTAAACTATCTGTCAAACCTAGACTAAAGGATTAAATTAGGTAAACTTGCACCACCCAGATCACACTTCAGTCTCAAGGTTAACAACACAATTCAATTCAAGTAAATTGTTTTTGCAAAGGCTCATAAACAATTTAAAACCTTCACCTGAGATTTCTCAAGCTTATAAAAAAACTGTCTCTTCCTGCAAGCTTCATATAGACCCACAAGAACAGATTCTTGGATTTACCCATTCACCATTTAAAAAGACTGGACAATCCATGCTTCAACCCGTTACTCATTTTGCTCTTTCAGAGTCATTCAATAGACTGAATTTTGCTGAGCTAGTAAAWGATAGCTTTGTACTCTCAAATGCACCAGCTATATTTAAATTTCCAATGTATACTTAATTATGCATTCTTACAAACTCAGTATTATCTCCCTTTTCATTGGGGAAAAATTAAACTATTGTGCTTGCAGACATTATATCTGACTTTTGACATTTCATTTAGGGAAAACCATAAATATATGAAATGCTGTTCCATCTTTTATTTTGTTCTCAATATTTTACCAGAATCTGCATTAAGAGATGGCAAATATGACAAACATTTTAAATCCTTTCTCTTACCATGGACATGCCTACAATTTCACTGTTTAGCATTAAGCTCTTTGTTTTTGTTGGAATGCGTTCCTGAAATATCAAGAAGCCCCAATTGAATTATATTCTCCATCATACCCCAGTAGATTGCCATTTCAGCAGTGAGTTTTCCTTTGATCWGCAGTTCCTAGGAATGGCAGCTATCATAGGAAACCAGTTTGTTGCCCTTTCTAAGGAATTTATGGTGCTAATGAGGAAGAAAAAAGAAAAGGTTTGTTATGACTCCTGGCAGTTACCACAGAGCCCTCAATATTCTTCAGTGGTGGAATTCAAGAAAGGCATTAGTGTTTCTACATTCAGTTTAAAATTAATTATCTTCCAAATCAGATTAGTTTTCACATTTAAACAGTCTTATTCTAGCCCACTAAGACTATTTTGAATAGCAACTGCCCTCCAAGCTAATTAAAATAATTAAATTTTTTATTATTTACTTCTATAAATACTACATTTATTTATATATTTTCTATTGGAAATATGACAGAGTAAAGTGTTCTACAGGAGTTTAATAAACCTGATTATGCTCTATAGCCGATTTTATCAGGCTTAATTATCTGTTTGTGTTTCATTTTGTAGAGTTTTTATTCAGGAAAGCAGGATTTTCAATTGGCTTTTGACACAAAATAACCTTTCTTTAAACTGTGAAACTCTGTGCACACAATTGTTTCTGGATAAAAGGTATCACTTCTTGACTATTGTCTAGAGCAATTTTATTTTAGCAAACACAAGCAAAAAAGTGGCTTATAAACTAATTAACCTCATAAGAAGTGTGAGCAGAGTTCTATATCATRAATGTCCATCTGCTTTTCCCTTTTATTCTTAGAAGAATGATCATTTTCCTCTGCTTTCCAGCCCTGTATTGTCAGAATGGTAGAAGCACACAGGGAGCAAAGATAACTCCAGTCAGTCTCAGTTTTCACCTCCAAGAAGGGAGTTAGCATGTAGTCAGTTGTACAGGCATAATTTTAACAGGTGAATTATGATTATTGTAAAGTTTGGCATCTCACCTACCTCCATAGTGTTACAATCAGTAGGAAGTAGGTATATGTGGGCACACTTTCATTCAGCCTAAGTTGTTTTTTTCTAATATTCAGGATAAAACCTATTTTGGTGTCTCTGAGAGTCTACAGAGAGACTTAATCTCAGGGGAATTCTATGTGTTCAAGCACAAAATCTTTCTGCATCTAATGTCAGTTATCATAGAACATTTTTAAGTAGAAATGTCTCAACACACTTGGTTTGTTTTTGCATACATCATGATAGAAGACAGTTTGTATATTTGACTTTACTGACATAAAACCACCATTTTCATGGAAGGGCAGAAAATCAGTCTACCTGTTGAAGGGCTAGAAACCAGAAAATTCAGTCTCTTTTCCTAGATCTGCCACTAGTACCCACTTCTTTGGGGTTACACCTGTGAAAAGGGTAATTTTCATTGTCTCAGTCAGATAAAATTCTTTGATCCTTTTTTTTTTTTTGGTGGATTACTGACAAGGTATAGTAATGAGATCCATAGAAATGTCTGCAAAGAGTAGTATGATGTTGTAGAAATCCTTCAATATCTTCTATTTCACTGAAGATGGGAGAACTGTTTTTCAGAGCAAATATTTTTTTTTTTCCTTAACCGCTATGAACTGCCTCYTGGCCAAACTGTTTGAAAGAGATAGTAATTTTCATCACTATGTATATGGGACAGTTATATATATATGTTTCAGTGCACTTTTGTCCAAAAATACTTTGGATTTAACCATGCTGCAATTAAGAAAAAAAATTTGCAGGTTACATTTTTTATGCTTAAGTATTCTAATATTATTAAAATTTATTATTAAATTTACATTTTATGTTGATTTTGAATATAGATACCACATCTGTTTTTATCCAAGTATTTAATGACTGTGAAATATTAATATATTGACATGGTTAGTGGGTAAAGTTTTTCAACAAATTGGAGAAAAGGCATGGAAGTAACTAATTCAATAGTATTGTGAAACCATTGATTTTATACTGAGTGCTGGTAGTGACATAAGGATACAGAAACTTATATTATAAAGAGAAAACCAGACAAGCTGTGGAAGATTCAGTGTTTTTCTTGTTGCCTTTATCCTGCTTCCATCCCTCATTTTGAAATACTCCCYGTGGACGGCATTAAAAAGTTGTGAATTAAAGCTCCAGGGAGCCTGAAAGAAGCAGCTATAGGCAGTGTTGTGGAATAAAAAGGGTAGACTTCCTGATGCAATTAGTCAGGTGTTTCCTATGCACAATAAAGAGTTTATAGTGCAAAGAAGATGGTRAAAGAAGAATGAAAATTGTACAGTTACATGTGGCTGTAAAATCGATGTCATGTCGTGACACCGTGTCATGCTCAGCTTCTTTTTCAGATGCTTAAAAGTTATGTGAATTCTGAGGATCTCGCAGAGATAAGGAGTTGATAATTGCTGGTTACCTGTTGAGTTCAGTTTTTGATCTTTCAGGGAAGATCAGTTTGAATATTTTTATTAATCTGACTATAGCTCTTGAGCAAAGCTTGTGCCTTTCTCATGTACAGACATTGGATCATTCCTAAAGTACTTGAATGAATGTAGGGAGCTAAACCAAATAAAATCTCTAGATGTAGCCTCTAGTTTTCCTTATTTTTTCCTACATTGATGATGTTGATTTCTGGCATTAATATTGAAATAGTCAAAAGGTAAAGACATAGGGGCAGTACTAATAAACTGTTTTTAAATTTTAATCTCCCATTTAAAAAATAAATTTAATTTTCCAATATAGCATTAGATTTTAAATATGACACAATTTCATTTTGTACTGTGTTGTGGAGCTCTTCTATGCAGCCTTCTGCACTTTGCTTTTAATCATTCTCACTGAAATTAGAACTGTCAGTGAGAAGCACCAGACAGATTTTGATTTCATTGAAAAGTTATTTTGGATAGATAACTTTTGAAAAATACATACTATTTTTATACATGTCTTTAGGGTGATTTTTTTTAATTAATTTTTTTGTACTTTTGGTTCAGCTTGTGGCTTATTTTAATACATGTCAATGTAAAAAGTGCTTTCAGAAAAATAGGATTTATAACTATGGGAGGTCAGACAGTAATTTCAGAATCTCTGCTTTACAGAATTCATTACTGTAAGTAATGATAGAAGATGATACATTAGCAAGTCTTGAAACAAGGCAGAAGATTTTTGAACTGCCATTTAGTCCATTAACTTTTTAGAATCCCCTTGATATTTTTTTTTTTAGATTTCTGCTTATATATAATACATGCATACAACAGGACATATTTCTATCTTATTGCCTACTTCAGTAGAGGCTGCAATTATACCATGAGCTCCATTAATTTCAAATTAATTATCTGTTTACTACATAGAACTGGGAAGTGGGAATTGGGGAACTTGTTAATGACACTGACCTCCTATCCTGGGATGAAAGAAGCCACCTTAGATCTCTGTGCCTTGACTGTCTGGTGTATTAAATACATGTAGGATAGCTTACATTACAGTACATGGTAAGAATTGCTTAAGTAAATTCCATCCATAATACATGAGTGTCAATGGGAATTTGCTGATTTATGTCCTACCATAAAATTTAGGGAAAGTCTTCACCTCCACAGGTGCAGTGTTTTTATATGTTGAAGATAAAAATAATTTTTTATCTTCAACATATCATGAGGTCTGGCATGATGATTTCAGCTTTGCCATTGTCAGAATAATAATTGTTTCTCATATTAGTATGATGGGGAAAAAAAAAGGCAGAGAATTGTCCTTAAAATGTTACCATTTCATTTTTTGCATAATTCATTGGAAATATACTAAAACATTTCTCTTCTAGTGCATCAACTCTGCTGGATTTGTGGTGTTCTGGCCATGTTGAACTGCACCAGGAGAGACTTATAATGAATGTAATAGTTCATGTAGGAAATAGTGTTGAATTTTCAAAAATCTTTCCTATTACTTACTCCAGTGATTAACTCTTTGAAACTCTTTGAAATATGACCCTTAAGTGTAACTACCACACAGATGGACAGATGGTTATCCACATCTTGCTATAACCAGTGTGAATTCAGCCAGGTGTCAGGTAGGAAGATTCTGGACATCTGTATCATCTCTCTGCCTTATTCATCTGTCTCTCAGGGCCTGTACAGATGCACTAGTGGCTTCTCTGCATGCCATAACCAGGAAAGATAGGCAATTGGAATTCTTGTCTCCAGACATGGATTTCAATGGATGGAACAAAACTGGATTCATAACTCAATGTGTGAATTTCATGATTTTTTGCACACCAACAGACTTTATGTTGCACATATCTAATACCTCAGTACATATCCAAACTTTCACACTACTTTGCAGTATGGCATTTTAGGACAGAATATAAATATGGCAAATCTCTATTTTTAGGAAAAAGTAGAGTGAATAATGTTACCTGAAGAAATACTACTATTTAAAAAAAAATGGATGATTAAATTATCACTGGATCTTTTGCTACTTAGTTCTGTGATCCATTGAAATTCTGCTGAAGAGATTTGTACTTTGTGTGGATGGAATGGTTGCCAATCACTCTTCTCTCATCTATTATCTTATTCAAATTAATACTGGTAAGCTTGAAAAATCATAAGTAGCTTTAGCCACTCTGTAATCTGCTTTTAATAGAAATAGAAATGGAATATAGTCCATATGGCAACCTGGATGATCTATCTTGAATTATTTCTGGGATAAGATCAAATACATACCTGAGTTTTGGTTACATACCCAATCTCAAATTATTTTCATTAAAAAATAAAATCTCCAAATACACTTAGGCTGAGGCCATCTGTTAATTTCATAAACCCTAGAGCCTCATCCTAAGTTTTTATACTGAATAAACCATTCCTACACTACCTTAGCATGGAGGTCATAACATCAGAGGAGGAAATTGTGAGATGAGCTTGGAGTGCTGCATACTGGAGTGAAAGGATGAACAGCATTTGACTTTTAAAAGACTTCTGACTCAAGGAAGTAAGAGGAAAATGCAAGTCAGTGACTTCAGGAGGGCTTGAATCACGATTTAGTGTGGTAAACTGTCAAATTGTCTAATGTTATATATGATTAGGTGAGGAWAAACAGTATGCTACTTCATGGAAAAGACTTCCAAATAATGGTATCAACCTACTATAGAATAATAAAATACTTTATATTTTTACTAAGTGATGGGTTTCTGTTAATTGAAAGTGTAGGTGATTTCAGAGAGAGAGAAAAAGGGGATTTAAAAAAAATCTAATATTAACTCCCTCTTGGGGTTTCAGACTTGTGTTTAAAACAATAGTCCTATGTTCCTGTTTCTGAACTAGTCATTAAGAAGAATATGCAGCAGAGAAATCATAATTTTGACTTCCCTTTATAATTATGGATCCATATCTGTGTTACACTGTCAAGAGACTACTCCAGCTGCTTAAAAATAAGCCTTGCTTCAGCAGTGAGAAAGCTGCACATCATGTATTAAAGCTAACAGCAAGCATGCAAATCCTAAAATTATTTATCACCAGGGTGGTGTTGGGGCACTTCTAAACCAGAGGGTTCCAATCAAGCTGTGTGAAGTCTGCAGTAATACAAAGGAACATTTTTCTGATTGTCAGAAGGTGCTATGGACTCAAAGTTTGCTTTTGCATTTCAATGGCAATATGAAATGCTGTGAAAATACAGAATCTTAATATGTATAAAAATTCCTCGTGTTCTTTTTTTTATCTTGTATACTCCAACCAGTTTAAAATACAAGAAGTAATTACGTTTCCTTAAGCTGTTTTATTAAAGTTGATTGATTTCCCAGAGATATTGCTACCTGTCACTGAGAGCTGTTGCTGTGACAATTGTTTATTGTGGTGTAACAATAGCATCACATTCCTTGGAGTAATATGTGAGAATTGGATAACATAATGGACTTCCAAGGCCTTTGTGAAACACCATTTTTTCCTTTTGCTGATTTTGTATTAAATAAGTACCAGCCTGTGTTTGTGGGTTAATATATGCATACCATTTGGAATGTAGTTAGTGACATTATGTAATTCACAGATGTTTTATTATTCATAGTACTGTGCATTCATAGCTCTCTGTAGTCACTATTGTGCAAAAAATCTAATGAGGGAGAGTCTGTGTGTGTTTTGCTGCTTCTTTAGTCTTTTTAAATTCTCATTCACTCATTCACAAACAGAGGGATGTGGTACCCTTTCCTGCATTTTGACTCATAGCATGGAAAGGATTAAAAATACGGATTTCTCATAATTTGTGCATGTTTATTTCCCATCATAAAAATACAGGGTAGGACGCAAAATATCCCAAGATCTTATCTTTCCACTGTAATTGTATGGTACTGTAATATATCCCTTTGAGATGAGGTRGTTAGTTTAAGTATTAGATAAGGATTTTGTGTACACTTTTTATAGGCATAAATGAAATCACACTGTTACAGACAGAAGTGAACTAAAGAAAAATGAGAAAGCTCCTCAGTTTCTGTTGTTGTTATCTTAAATCATATTAGAAATGCTTTCTCCAGCTGGTTTACCAATTCACTTTCCTTGATTTCATCATCTGATCAGCACCAGACCACTAGCTGATGAAAGAGAAAGTCCTTGTTACTGATTGCAGTGGCATTAATCATTTTCTATTAATAATAACCCACAGTGTCTCAGTGCAGTAGTTCTGCTGAAGAACTAATAAATCATAAGAATTAAATGATCTTCAAAAATCCTTACGGGAATCAGAATTTTTATTCAGAATTTTGATACCCCTTTTTTAAAACCTCTTTCTTTGTTTTCTTATGAGTTTTTTTTTCTTTTGTCCCCGTGACTAATGCATTCTTTGTCACACACTTTTGAACCAGCTTTTATCTTTATCCCTGCTTGGCTGAACTTTTTGGACTGTGCAACCATAAACCCTTAATTTTTTTTTTTTTCTATTACCATATTTATCATTATTTTATTGCATGTTATAATATCCTTTCAATTATTACAATGAAATATAGTAATTCACTTGGTAAAAAAATATTCTCACTTAAACATTCAGTTCTTTAGATTTAGTTTGTGTGGTTTTTACATACAGTGGCAAGCTTTCGGGATTTTTTTTTTCCTTTTTCTCCTCTTTCTCCATGGGGAATTATTCTTCCCTAGGAATGCTTTTGGTGAAAATTGAGTCTCCTTGTGCCTAAGTTCCCTGGTGTACAGGTCTGTCATCTCTGACTACCTGACTTTGTGGAAAACAAAGATGTAGTCCTATGTAGTTTAACTTATCTCTCAGAAATATCTTGCAGGAAAAACAAACCAATTTGCAATGTTCCAGCTTTCTTTGTTGGGCTAATGATAGCCTTGCCTTCACAGAGCCTGGGATCAGTATTAGGAAAGTAAATAACTTGAATAAAAAAAACTGACACTTTTGTAAATGCAGTACTTTTCCACTTAAAGTGTTCTGAAACTATGCTTTCGATTCATTTAATACTCAGTCATTCCCTTTGAAGTTCTATTCATTTATATATCCCTGCAGTAAATACACATGTAAAGCCCTTTAGAGCAAAACATTAACTTCCATCAAAATGTTGATAAGGAGAGTGCTGACAAACCCCAGGAACACAAAGACTACTGTAAAATCTGAGGTAGAGATGGAAAATTGAATTTCTGTCACATTTAAGAGTTAGTGTAAGAAGCCATTAGGAAAGTGATTTTTTTTTTAATCAGCATGTCCAGTGATTGTTATTAATATGAAATATGCTCCTGAAAACATCCTTCGTTCTGTGCTACTATTCTGGCTTYCTGTGACTGTGTTACTGATTGGCAAGCTGCACTCTTCATTCTGGACGAAGTTGCAATATTCCAACTTGGTTTTCAGAGCTGTGTCCTCTTTGTAGTATTTTCTAATACAACTTTGATAATGGGATGGTTGGGTCCAAAGCCCCACTTTGAAGTCTAGCAGTGGTTCATGTTTAAAATTTTTAGGACAGAACTTGCTGAACTTGCTGTTCTTGCTGAGTAGAAGGGGCAGAAAACATAAAGCATTCACTGTTCATTTTGATTCGACTTGCAAAATTTATGGAATGTCATTTGAATGATGTTTTGGCAAAATAGCTTATATAAGGTCCCCCAAATGGTGAAAAGGGCCTTTTCTGGTGCTCCAGTGGAGATCTCAGAACTCCTCCTGAAAGCAGGCAATGCAATTTATTCTAGTTATTTGCTCTGCTTTAGTTTTTGTTGCCTTTGTGAAGAGTAATGGATTAAGGTTATTAATGGTTTAATAGCTAAACTTCAGAAGAAACTGAACATATTTGATTAATTTCTATTATACACAAGAAAATATTGCCTTTTCTTTGTGGACACTGGTATTTTCTAGCTGTTTAGCTCATTCCCCCTTATGTCAGAGTTGGAAACTGGACGTTGCTAATCTTACTTAGGCAGACTGATACTATCTTCACACTGTACAAGGGCACCGAGTAATTTTCCAGTCATGGAAATCATATTATCATACACAGGAGAAACACAGGAGTTGAATTCTGTCTCTGGTTCTTTGTCAGCACGATAGCAATTTCCAGATTTAGATCTGATAAATATAAATGGACAAGAATACGTATTCTACACAATGTATAAAGCAAAATGCTCAGGGCAAACTAGCTGCTGTTTGGTTTTATGTGGAAGAAACTATAAAAAGCAGCAGTTAGTTTCTGCCTGTGTTTGTCCCTCTAGAGTTTCTTCATTTTCTAAGATCACCTATTGGAGAAAGTCTGGGATTTTTCTGTTTCAGATTTTTGGTTTTATATATGTAGAGAACACTGCAAGGAGGGAATACAAAGAGAAGGATGAGACAGCTGGTGTCTTGAAACAGGACTGCTCACTGTAACACCAAAGATAGGTGGAAAAATACAAATAATGAACAAAGCTCAACACAGAGTTCTCTAAAAGGAATATTTTTTTGTCTTTTGTAACTAGGTTCCAGCTACAGAATCGCAGAATCACAGAATAGTTAGGGTTGTGAGTGACCTCTGGAGATCACAGGGTCACTTAGAGCAGGCTACACAGGAACTCATCCAGGCGGGTTTTGAACATCTCCAGAGAGGGAGATTCCATGACCTCCCTGGGCAGCCTGTTCCAGTGCTCTGCCACCCTCAGTGTAAAGCAGGTGTTTCTCCTGTTGAGATGGAACAACTTGTGTTTCATTTTATGACCATTGCTTCTTGTCCTTTTACTGGCACCATTGAAAAGAGTCTGGCACCATCCTCTTGATACACAATTTAAAAATATTTGTATTTATTGATGAGGTCCCCTCTCAGTCTTCTCTTCTCTAGACTAAACAGGCACAGTTCCTGCTGTCTATCCTCTTAGGACAGATGATCCAGACCCCTCATCATCTTTGTGGCCTCTGCTGGACCCTTGCCGGTAACAATTCGTCTTTCTTGGACTGTGGAGATCAGAATTGGGCCCAATACTTCAGGTGCAGCCTCTAGGACAGAGTGGGAGGATAACATCCCTAGGCTTGCTGGCCACACTCTTCCTGATRTACCTCAGGACTGGCTCTCCTGGCTGCAGTGGCATTGCCAGCTCATGGTGACATTGTCATCCACCAAGACTCTCGGGTTCTCCTCTGCAGACCTGCTCTTTAGTAGATGTCCCCTAACCTGTGCTGGCACTTGGGATTATTCATCCCCAGGTTCAGGACCCTRTGCTTGCTTTTGTTGGACTTCAGTAGGTTTCTCCCCAGCCAGCTCTCCAGCCTTTCAAGGTCCTGCTGAAGAGCAGCACAGCCTTCAGGTGTATCAGCTACTCCCCCCCCATTCTGTGTCATCAGCAAACTTGCTTAGGTTACACTCTATTTAGTCCAAGTTGCTGATAAACAAGCTGAATAAGGCTGGACACAGTACTGATCCCTGGGGAACAACACTGGCTATGGGTCTCCAGATGGATTCTGTTTCACTGATCATGAYTCTCTGAGCTCTGCCATTCAGCCAATAATACCAWTTAAATGAYGGATGCTGAAAGAAACTTACCTGATTTGAAACAAATAATTAGATCTTTCATATAAATATTGCATTCACTGGCATGTTTGAGAGGGGAAGCTGGAAAAACCCTCTTCTCTGGTGCAAAACCAATCAAAACACAATGAAGATTTAAAAACTAAGCACAAAAGATTTTATTCATTTTCATATAACATAATTTTTAATATGTGTTAAATTAAAAACCTAAGACAGTAAATGCCCTGAAGTGAGCACAAAGCTAGAATTCCTTGACTGCTCTTCACTGTTGATGCTACACATTGCAGGAGGACAATTTTGTTGTACTCCCAATTAAGGTGCTGGGAAGAAGCCCAATACTTGAGTAGAATGAATAAGAGATTGCTACATTTTGGTGTACTACATTCATCCTAATATAGAAACAGAAGCTTTAAGTAAATTATTTGTTTAGGGAGATGTTTGGGGAGATAAAATATTCTATAGATTTATGACTAGCCTAATGGTCTCTTTTCAATTACTTAATGTCCTTATTTTTCTGAGGCTAGAAACACTATTCTCTTCACAGTACTGCCAAGGCAGGCAATCTCTAATGTGTTCATATTTTTAATCCTGAACTACTTCTTGTCCTTAATCCATATAGGGGCTTCATCCTCTTAACATGAGAAGTTTTTCTCTTTGAGGAGTTCCTGTCTCAATAGAACAGTTGAATCTATTTTGTAAGAACTATCTAAGAACTTTTGTCTGTTTTTGCTTCTCCAAAAGGGCTAGGATATTTCTAAAAGTTCAGACAACTCCTAGGTATCTAGTATGGTTGTATCCCAGAGCTGCTGCTTTAGGTTTTTGGTGGCTTTTTCCYCTGCTTGGGGCTGGTTTTGATGAAGATTGTCTGCTGAAGATCTTCAGGAAAGAACTGCAAAACCCAACCAAATTCTAACAAAATCATAACTGTCATRGAATATGTATTTGGTTAAAATAAGAGAGCCATGCAGAGTTCAATCAATGTACGTAATAAATATCTGCTGTTCTTAATATTGTATTTATTATCATACTATTATTTAAGTATTATCAATAATACTGTAATTTCTATGTTTTTCAGACTAGTACATATAGTAGCAGAATGTACCTTAAAGGTTTGCTTTCATGTCTTGTCTTTCATGTCTTTTGGGGAATGAATTCCAGCCTATAAATCTAAATGTATTATACACAGTGTGATGTATGAGGGATAAGGGGATGAAGCCCCTTTAGTGTACACCTAGATATGAGTAGAAGAAAACAGCAGAAAAGAACTAAGGAAGACTTGATTTACATGAACTAGGTGTAAGAAAATTAAAACTCATTGATGCAAATTCTGCAAATGTTTCATACTTAATTCTGCCAGTATTTGCTATGTTTGTCTGTGATTTCTACCCACAAGACAAAGGCAAAGCAGCTGTTCTAATTGTTATGAATAATTTAGCTTTTTGTTTCAAAAGCACTGATATTTGTTCTTTAGGGAAAAAAAAGGAAAAATGTACTTTAAAAGAAATGGTAAGCAGAATACTCTCATAGCCCTTACGATGAAATATTCTCTATTTGTTGCCTACATGACAGCTCTGGCAATATTATAAATCTTTCTAACCTTCCTCTTCCAACTTAGCTATACTCGTGAGGATTGTTGAGGGCATCTTAAGCATAAAGAAAACAAAGATACTAAGATATAAAACAAATATGACAACTAGCATTTTTAACCTGTGTGGATTTGGAAAGGATTTATACTGTAAATCAAAGGGTAATTTCTTTGTGCCTCTCTAGTGTTTAAGAAGTTCACCYATATTTTTTTTCTCAGTGCCAAGATTTTTCTATTCTGTTTCTTAACTTTTATGTTCTAGAAATGCATAGATAAATTGGTTATCTAAGAAATTAAAAATGTTCTTCATGTTGGCACATATAGGTTCTCAAAGTATTTGGCAATTAGATTTATGTGCTAGTATAGTGATGCAGAAGAATCTCAGTCTCATGACTTTCATTATGGAGCATCGGGGAAAGCTATGGAAATAGCGTATAAGCTCCTGGCAGMCAGGAGTAGTCACCCTTTCTTTGCATTTAACTGCAGCCATACTGGTGGGCCTGTAAGGATGCTCAAGTCATCCTTTATGACTTGATGCTGGAATTATAGAAATTAGAAGTAGAAAAAAGAAAAAAAAATGAATTTTTTGGTCATAGGAGACAAAGAAGTCTTTAAATAGATACTGGAACAAAGTGAAATAGAACTTGAAGAAAGAAACTATCTTCTGCTCTCCATGATGAGGCAAAAGAAAGAAATAAATGCACTAATAAAGAAGTTATTAAAGGTGTATAATGTGACCAAAAAAATTTATTTTTCTCATACAGTATTTAAATGACTTTGCAAAGGAAAAATGTYACATTAACTGGTAATGAAATGGGACAAGGGCAGTCCTGCTGTCAGAGCACAGTATCATCCCCTTTCAGTTTTTAGTTTAGTGCTTGCTGTTCAGGATTTGTTTACTTTGTATTTTAAAATTAAATTAATGAGTAACAGTAAATGACTAGATGTTATTTTTGGTCAGAAAATAAAAGTGAAGTATGAAACAGCCTCCTATATGATGATGCAAGCACAACCTAAGGAACAGAAAAAGGCTTCAAAGGGTCTGTAACTCATGGAGCAAAGGAAGTAGTGTATTTGTTGATGCTTCTCCTTAGCCCACAGAAACTCTTCTGTATATATGCCTCATAATTAGGGCTTCATGTGCCTGCGGGGAGGGTACACAGCCAGGGAGCAGCCTTTATGCACAGCATGCTATCTAGCAACCTGATAGATTTCCAGCAGAAATTTGTGTGGGAGTTAATGCTGATCTTTGCAGAGTTAACCCATTTTTGGAGAGAGAACTATGCACAGCTGTTATGGACTAGTCAGTATAGTTTGCCTTCTGAAATCTATAGGAGAGAAGAACTTCACATGTTCATATTTGGATATGCACCTGRAATTTCCTCACTCATTTGTGAATTCCTTTGTGAAGAGTAATGTGGCATCAGCCACATAGGACTATGCTCACTAACTATGCTCTTGACGTCTCTTAGGTTTGGCATTTATTTGTCACCTAAGCATGATATGAGTTTTAAGTCTGTATTTTGCTCAGGTATACCAGAATAGCCTTTTTGAAAGTGAAATTGACATCTGAATCTGAGCTCTGTCAGTTTGAGCCAGAGCCCTAGGACCAATATAGGAGAAAATGTAAATGAATGCACCAGTGAGTGAGAAAGGGATGAGGAGAGGAATTGTGTTTCACTGAGAATTCCAAATCATTAGATCTTTGGGACCACAATATTTATATCTGTTGTCCTTGCACTTTCCTCAGGTGAGAGCTAGAAAAACATTACTACTACAGAGTGAATAGCATATATGTGTCTTGTGGCTGTGTTAAATTCATGCAGTATTTTAAGAGCATAGAAAGGAATGTCTCTTTTGGGTGTGCAGAGAGTGGGAAATTGCCTAATGGTCAAGTGTGAAAGAGTAAGGCTGAGGAAGAGACAGGTTTCTGAATCTCTGACAGGCTGTAGGGACTATTTTCAGCTTGTATAATTGAATTTTGAACCATTGGAAGAAGAATTTATGTGCACAATTTCTGCTGCTTTCCATCACCAGAGCAAAACTTCAGTGCATCACAGTCTACCTAATAATCTGATATTCTCATTTCTCAGCAGAAAAAAGAGATGTGTGTCATAGTAAGTGTATGTTTGCATAAAGTCTCAATGACATTAAGCTGTGAAAATTCTGATTTTAGCTGTCAATTTTATTGTTATGGTAACGAAGAGACTTTCACCTTCCATATTCAAGTGCAAAGCTAAGAGAGTCACATACAACAGGGAGCTAAGATTCCAGCTTTGCTAAACTTCAATGAGTTTATCAGAAGTAAAGTGTAGAGCCTCTTACTGAAAGTTTCGTCTTTCCTGCTATTAGCATATAAAATCTTAAAATGCTGTCAGTGCATTCCTGTTAGGACTGCTGAATGGTTTCCTTGGATTTACTAATCTTATTTAAGGGAAAAYTGTTGAAGAAAATTTGACCTTATATGCTCTTTTATTTTTACTGAAAAAAAAAATTGAAATCAGTTTATACATTAAGCTTTTTCAGAGGTCCAAACCGTTTTTGTCTGGTAATTGACTTTCTAGTATTAGTTAAAATATTTGGGAGGAAAAGTAAAACCTGAATAAGTTGAAGGGAAGCAGACTAGTCTGTAACAAGTTTTCTGTACATCTTCCTCATGTCCTTGCAATACCCAACTCTTCTCCTCACACAAGAATTACAGAGGTGTCCACATAACTGATGTGTAAAGGATTGCTTACTTGGCCAAAACCAAAATGAAGCAGAGGATGAAGAGTCCCTGTGATGTACCAGTCTGACACAATGTATATCCATTGCACTTACAGAAATCAAAGGTATTSTGTCTCTATTGCTGCACTGGAAAAGAGGTAGTTCTAGATCACTTTCAGCCAAGAATGCTGTAAGCAGCACAGTAGAATTTCAGTTGTTTTATAGAATATTAACCCCAGTTTTATTTTACCCACATGGAAGTGTGGGATTGGTCTGAACTATTACAATCAGCTTTATAGATAAATATATCYTTTTTTTTATTATCTAGTTCTCTATCAGTCTTTCTACCCTGTTTGAAATTTTTTGTTGATATCCTTGAACACTACTATATATTTTATCATTTTCCACAATAAAATCAATAGCTTTACTGAAATTCCTCCYAGAACTGAAGAACCACTCACTGGAATAGCAAGAAGGAAAGTTTTGCAAGGTTTTGTGATGATGTCTTTCTGGATTTGCTGGATCCATTGTGGAGTATTTGTAAAATTCATAAAAATACCTTATCACTTGGGCTATACTACAAAGGAACTGTAACATTAAGTTTTTATTTTGCATCTTAAATTCTTAAAATTAGAATTCATAGTGATATTTTTGTCTTTTAAATTTGAAGCTTCCATGAATAGTTCTAAATCAATTTTATACTAACAGAGGGAGGCCTTTCATGTGGTATTCATCAGCTGTTATTCTTGCTCAAAACACTGATGAATAAGAATGTAATCACTACTACTTAGACCAGTTCTGGCCCCTTGAAAACAACACAATAAAATAAAATTCTTCATCTCATACCTGGATAAGTTCACCAGGCAATTAAACATGGAAGATACCAGTAATCTTTTTCTTCTTCATCATGATTTGTACAACTGTTTAAATTAATTTCCCTTTTTCCAAAATTAGGACAGCTATCTTAATAATATAAAGTTAATTCTATATGTTTTTGAACTGGACACTTATATGTTTGTTCACATGAGGCTTAAAGTCTTCCATGCTCACAGTAATTCGAATATGCAAGGGCAAATTTTTACTATTTGGCAAAGAGGGTCTAGCAGCCCTAAATCTCTTCTGGCTCAAAATTTATGCTGGTATGATATCAGAATATATCATATATTGTACGACCCTGAACTGAATTATTCCTCATATATTCTGTCATTACAGCCATCTTTTCACCAGAGTTGTTCCATTTCTCATATGTATACACCTTGGAAATACTGCCTTACCTCTTTCCTGGTTCATACTATCTTAAGAATTTGATTTCTGAATCCAAATTTTGACAAAAGCTTTCTGTATTCTACAAACATCAGTAATAACCACTAAAATTAATTAATTACCACTATGGAAATGGCAGCTGGATGCTCGTGCTTTTCCACTGATTCCCATTCAAATTCCAAATATTTTAAAAGCTTTTCAAACATTCATCTATCTTAATTTGCTTTGCTTCTCATCCAGTTCCTTCACCACCTGCCCCATCCTTCCTACAATCATGCCTGCTGGTGTGAAAATATGTTCTTTTGCATAGTTCTGTTAAGCAGCCTGCTTGCATTTTTCCTTCAGATCTAGCCTTAATTGCCTTTCTGAACTTAAAAACCGACATTCTTCTAAATTTTGTTTTTAAAGTTATTTTATTGGTCTTTTCTTTATGCATATTTGCTTTCTGTAATGCTGTTATGGGACTATGTTACATTGCCCATACTCCTATCTACTTTGCTTTTGTAATACATCTATTTTTAATGCTGCAGAAAATACATATGATACACAGTGGGCTAACTTTGTTTTGACTTTGTGTATTCTAGTATGGCTGGAGTTAATCAAGTGTTTAGTAAATACTTAAAATGCTATCTATGCTTCTATTCTGCATGGATATGTAAGTTTGAGTAACAGAGTATGTATCATATTTTGGCATGAGTGTGTCCACTGTGGCAGCAGTGCTACGTGTGCTTTTACCTTTGTTCAACTTATGTTTCATAAGTCAATATTGCAACAGGAGAAGAGATAGCAGCAAAGAGTTTGAGAGCACTTTAGGACACTGAATAAGTCACTGAACCGCTTCAGCCAAGGCTGCTGATGCAATCTAACAAAATTCGTGATTCTGCTCCTCTATTTTGCTCTGGTGAAACCCCACCTGGAGTACTGAGTCCAGCTCTGATGACCACAGTACTGGAAGGACCTTCAACTGTTGGATCAAGTCCAAAGGAAGGCCAAAACCTTGATCAGAGGTTTAGAATGAAGTGGTAACTTTACCTACAGCATGATTATGTGGACAGAGGAACAGGAATAAAAGCATTTAAGATGGATCCAATTTGCTTTTTCAGTTGTAGTTAACTAGTAAAATTTTCATCATGCATATATGGGCACTGTGAAGGAATCACAAATACCTTTTCAGTACTTTCTTGACAGGCATTTGCAGCAAACTTGTCATGTAGGACCTGTTTTCTCTAAAATTGGTATGTTGCTTCACTCTATTGCAGACACTTTTTCAGAGTGGCAATATCTTCCTCCTTGCCCATACTTTTGTTCAAATGATGTCCTACACATCTCATTTTACAAAGAATGGAGATCAGAGTATCCCTGTCATAAGACATTTGAAATTCTTCATGCAATCTGCACTATGAAACAACACACTGTGACCTGAAGGGATCGCCGTGTTGGGCCTCTTTCAGCTGCTGGCAATCTTCCCTGCTGTTAGGAAGGCTGACAGTTCTTGCCCTAAATCAAGACTTGTTCTGCTGCTGAATAATGACACTGTGCAGTACTTTGGATGTTTGGCTTCCCTAGAACGGAGGTAATCCTTTCTGTGACAGGCTATGTAAATGCAGTTGGCTTCTGCTGCTTTTTCAGGAGTTACAAATACCATAGTTCTTTTATAAAAGTTAATATTGCTGCTAATTAGGTCTTTTTTTTGTTGTTGTTGTTCATTTTTTCTCCCAAAGTCTGCTACTGTCTGAGCATTTGTTGAGAATATAGATCTTATTGTCAGGTGTAGTGTCCATCCTGTACACTATCAATGTCAAATACATCACTTTTCAGCATATAATGGGATTTTCAAGATAGAGAGAGACTGTGTACACTGACATTTTTGTCATATGACAAAGTACCATGATGGTGCTCTTAATTATTACAGAATATTTCAATAAAAATATTAATTATTATGAAAATCATCACTAAGATTCCTTAAAATAATTTTCTGTGTGAAAATTTCTATGATGAGCTTTTTTACACTGCATTTATTCTAGAGTTTTCATACAGGTTAAAGTCTTTAAAGTATTATGCTGCCAATGATGTATATGCATCTGATTGTTAATACTTCTGCTGGCACCAAGATGAAATGCAGAATCTTTTCCTTAAGAGTCCATAAAGCAAGAGCACACAGGCAGCAGTTGTTAGMTAATGTAATCTTCACTGACTTTAAGCAGACATTTAGATTTATCTAGAGAGGAGCAGGCCTGTAAGATTAGCTGTCTATGGAAACAAAATTGTCATTCATGTTTCTTTTACTGTGTTATTATTTCTATTGTTCTCTGCTTACAGATCCGAGACAATCACTGCTCTTCTCAGTCATGAGTAATTGAAATAAAAATTTAGAAGCTGAAAGAACTAGTTATGGGACTTCATTTGGGATTGAGATAATCCAAGATAAAATGACTAATAAATTAGATTTAAAAAAGAAGAGAAAGAAACTAAGGAGTTTTTTTAAAGCCTTTCATTGAAAGCAATAAAATATAGATGTGTCAGCAGAAAGTTCCCTCTCGGTCTTTTGGATTTATGTCTTTTCCATTGACTTGACTTCAACAGTAAGAGACCCACTTGCTTTCTTAAGGACAATGTCATTAAAGCCATTTTCTACTTTATCAGATCCTTACCTCCTTGGGTACTGCATTATATGTTTAAATCCACGTCTAGCTCAGTTGGCTTCCATGTGGCTGTTCACTTTCTGTGAATTTAGTACATGTGCAATACTGAGTCCCTGTTATTTGCTTTATAGACTTTTCATGGATTAGCAAGGAGATGATTTACCTGATTTCTCATATTTAGTAAATCTTCCCATATAAAATTATCCTGTTATAACTTTAATCATACTTTTGATTAGGAAGTGAAAAAGATGATTATAAATAATAAATTAATAATGAAGGGTTCACAAAAGCAAGCAAAATAATGAAAACTAATTGCAGTGTTATGAAAGCAGAAAACCTGCTTTATATTGATAAGTATATCCTGCAATGTAAATAATTTTGCCTTTCAGGCGTTAAGAAAATGTTGGGTGAGGAACATTTTTTCCATGGGGATGGCATTGAAATGTGAGATCTTTTAAAATACTGCTTGCAATTAGAATGCAATAGAATGCAATTGATTTTTTTCATTAAATGACAGGGGAAATCTTCAAGATCTTCTAAAGAATATAACCTGTAGACTAACCACATACATTTCGGTACTGGTTAGAGATGTATAGTTCTATAGCAATAGACAGGCAGATATTATATGAAAGTATAAACAATGATGCTTAATGAGGTTCAAGGCACATCTTGATTTCAAGGAAATCATGAATCACTGAAATCACTGAAACATTGCAAAAGATTCGACAATGAAAAAAATTGTTTATTTTAAATATACTGAGAATATGGTTTTTGGAATATACATTTGTCCTCTTGCAGTTTTCTCTTACTCTGTAACTTGAAGAAAATCCTACAGTACCAGGTCTTGCTTCCTGCTCATGTTTGAAATGCAGTTGAATTTTCATCTAGTCTGTCCCTTCTTCTCTGATAATAATAATAATAATAATAATAATAATAATAATAATAATAACAACAACAACAACAACAACAACAACAACAACAACAACAATAATTTACTTTTACTTTTTCTACAGTATCTCTTGCTCAGCTAAGATTTTTTTTTCTTTTAAATTTTTGGGCTTTTATTTAAAAA
The DNA here is from genome assembly GCA_014549065.1 of Cardinalis cardinalis. Lineage (NCBI taxonomy): Eukaryota > Metazoa > Chordata > Aves > Passeriformes > Cardinalidae > Cardinalis > Cardinalis cardinalis. The sequence continues at coordinate 480,826 of JACDOX010000052.1, forward strand.
CAGACACCTTGCAGCTGATTATCTTTATCATAGTAGAAATAGGTTTTTTTTGGTTTTTGTTTGTTTGTTTGTTTTTCTTTTTTCAGTGTGAAGGTGAGGCATGTTTTCAATAGGCAAAATTTGTTTCCAAAATATATGTTTATGCTAAAAATTATTTGAATGTAGACTGTTTATGAATAATTTCTGTAAAATATATAATACATATGTTTCAGTAAATTTAAAAACTTTTTTGTCATGGATTCCTATTTTCTTAGGAATTTTGTTGTTGAGTTCTTTTCAGAAAATTAAAAAAATGCTTTTAAGGTTTGAAAAGTGAAACTAAAAAATTTTACATAAATTAATTAAAATGAAATAAAGTAATTTCAGAATGTATTTATAAAATTACCCACCCATATAAGAACTAGACTTAAGAATCACTAGGAATAAATAAGAATTATGAACATATTAAACAGCTGTTTTTTAGTTATTTTGTATCTTCCCCCTCATTATGTTTTAAATTCTTTTTTTACCTTTCTTTCCTTATCTTGTATTCAATGTTTTTGAAATCWTCAGTGCATGTCATATTTACTTGACATTCAAGGAGCAGGTTCAACAAGCTCTTTTGACATATTTTAACAGGATTTCAGCAAAAACCTTTTGAATATAAAAGATGTTTTGAGGGTGTGGAAGGTATTTTAAATAAATAACTTTATAGGTTTAATTTTCATCTTCTCGAGTGGGTGAGATGACATTGACTAGTTAATATGCAGATTTCTAGTTGTCAGGATTCTACTAACAGACAAACAAACATGAATCCTAAATACCTGATACTCCACTCATTTGTGCATAAAGAACTATTACAAAGCTATATAGATTTAAATCTATAGAAATATTTTTTAATCTTATATTAAAATCCTGTTTTCTTATTTAAATAATAAAATTTAATATTGAAATAATAGACTTGTTAGCCTTTTTCAATGTTAATACATCACATGCATCCTGTTGTATTCTGTCTGGATGGTAGTGGACACAGCCAAAATAGTCAAAACAAGAAATATCTTTTATTTACAGATGAATAAGGAACACAGATGAAGAGAGTTTTATAAAGCATACTATTCCAAGAGAATGTTAGTTTATATTTTACAGACACATGAATAAAAGGAATTAGAGTACATTTTCACATACAAGTTTAGAACACATTTTAAAACCTGTGTTTAAATCCCTGTTACTTCTCTATCCTGCCTACTTCTTTCATTCAGTGTAAAATTCAATGAGCTCACTTTTACCATTTTTCTTGATTCAAAAGTATTCAGTCATAAACCAGCAGCTATTATTGTAGGCATGTTAAAACCAAGTGCCTTGTGGGTAATGAAGACATTTGACACTGAGAAATAAGGACCATGACTGAATGTATTTTTTCTAATAAATTTATCACTAAAAACTGATATGGATTAGAAAAATCAAAAGATCCAAAACATTAAATGAACCTCGTAAGAAAAATTATTCTAGTTTTCTAATAGCTGGGGTTTTCCCCCAGTATGTCTTGTGGTAACTTTAAAACAGGGATTCTTTATGCACCATAAATGTGTGTAGAGGTCTTTCCTGAAGAAGTTATTCAACTAAAACAGATGTTATTATTAGGCTGCATATGCAGACCTCCATTCAGTTTAGAGACTCTAGATGTTTTTTRGGTCATTATGGAAAGATATTAGAGGGTATGGTTTGGTTTCTGTAAATCAAAGTTGCATGTGAACAAGTATGAATCAATTCCAACTGCACTTAAGGTCCAGAACTGAATTAAGTTAATTCAATAGTTTATGAATTCTATTGAAAATGGCTCATTTCTCTACCCCAGCAAATGGGTAGGTTATGAGAGGGAGAGTAACAYGGATTTTTATACCAATGGTAAATACATCAGCCTCTGGTTTACAATATAGTACTCCACCAGATATTTGCTAAAAAAAAAGTGTAGAAGTATACACATTTTGACTGGAAGGCTTCTAATAAACCTTTTAATATAGCAACACATCAATATCCATTGAAAATGAGTTCTAATTGGAGTGATAATTCAACTCTTAGCAGTAAAAATGCCTTTATATAATTTTATTGGAGATTGGAAATCTGACTGAATTGCCTTGTAAAATTAATCAGGAATACAAAGGAATAGTTCATGGTAGCAATTTCACTAATTTTTCATTTGTAATATCTTAATTTTTTTCTTTGTATTTATGTTTTTGTTTTTGGTTTTTTTTTTCAAGAAATAGCTATAGATTTCACCCTTTCAACTAACTTTTCTAAAAGAGAAATAGTTTTATTTTTGTGCTCTTGGCTTGCCTTATCCCTATGATTTCCATAAGGAAGTCAAGTGTAACATCATGGAGAGTATGTAACTGAAGGTTTAAGAATTTTTGTAACTGGCATTCTAAAATGGAATTTTAAAATGTAAACCATACATTGATTATACACCAGTTAATACACCTGTCTTCAAAAATCATTGGCTTTCACCATAAACATTATTTCAAACTCTGTATARCCCAATTGTACACTTCAGCACAGCAGATAAATCTCTGACTTTAAAATCTTGTCTTTAAAGGGYGTTTCATGGATAAGGGCAAGTTCCTTCAGCAATATATACCTATAAGATTAACATTATGCCATCATTGTTACTAATTTCTATGGAATGATAGATCAAGTTCATTTGTTAGGATATCAGTTTAGTGGTATAGGTCTGGAATTGTGTTGGCCTGATGATGTAGGGATGGAGTATGAGAGAAATTAAATGCTTATGTTTGATGGTAATATAAGAGTATCCCCTTGTTCAAATGTAATTTAAATAGACAAAAATAGAATTCTGAGCCTTTTTTTAACAAGGAGAAACGAAATGATTCATCTGCAAATTGCATGTATCCAAAGTAACTGAAGAAAGAAATTATGTTATATGAATAAATAGGTTCAGTGTRGGTTACAAAGTATTTATTTTCAAAGGCAAATTGTAAAAATTGTGAAAATTTGAAAAAATTTTCGCTGATAAATAACATCATAGCCAAATACAGAGGGAAATACTGCATCCGTTTTTTTTTGTAAAATTCTTTATATGAACGCTGAAAGTTTTCATTTCATCTTCACTTGTCACTGTACTTCACTATGTCAGAGGGCTTTTCTGACTAATTTTGGCCACTGGATGATTCTTCATGAGCACATTCCCTCTCAGATACCATCATCTGCAGTTTTTTGTGCAGCTATAAGTCCACTTGATACACCCTGCTTTTAGTGTTGGAGAGCAATGTGCAGTTCTCCACACTGGTGTGGTGTTCCAGCAGGCAGTTTGAAAGATTGCAGGCTAGTCAGCAACCCTGTGGTGTTAGCTACCTCCTCCTTCATTCATCACTGTTCAAGTAAAATGAAGTATTCACAGGCAACACAGTGACAAGGACATGTAAGGACATATTTACTCAGAAGTGCATCACTAAGCATGCCTGTATATGCCTTGTATTTTTATTAATTCCCAAGGTCAATTGGATGAAGATTGAGGTTTTTTGGCTTCTTATGCCTTAAATGCCAAATCTTCATTTCACTTTCACAGACTGCAGACCCRCACTTTCTTTTGTACATCGACTCCATCTTTGATGGTTATTCAGTTATCCCTATAATTCTCTATTCTCCATACATGTCTACAAAACAGGATTATAACATGGCCAGATTTGCATAAATATCCAGGTTTAATTTTGGAGACTACTATGCCTGTATCAAAAAAAGCAATCAGGTAGTTTCAAGCATTTTGAATAAGCTAACTTAGAATGAACCCTCATGAAAACAGAGAAAACAGAGAAGTAAAAATATAATCAAAATGTGTTTATCTAAATTATTTGGGTATTTTTTTTCTGACAGCATTTCCAATAGCAGGAAAGATAAATACTCTGATAGATTAACAAGTTCATTGTTATTTTTACTACACATAATGAGACAGGGATAACAACTATTTTCAACTAATTCAGTTAAGACCTATTTACTTTTCAAGCTACTTCATAATGGTGARAGTATTTCCTTCATGACATTTGTTCTTGGGGCCCTTGCTCTGAAGCGCTTTCATTCTTTCAYGTACATACTGAAGTAAGCAGCTGTTTGCGACTCTTTAGCAACTGTGATTGAAACATTATTTTCAGGAAAGCAGGGAGATTCTCTTCCCATGGAATGAAAAGTGAAGTTTGTGCATTTTAACTGTCTTGAGGGACTATTTCCAGTTCTTTCTCATCTGTCTCATTGTAGTAACGATTTAATGTTATAATAACACAATGCCATATGACAACCGTAGAGTCTTAACAACAGGCTGTATTGTGAGCCTCCTCTATGGCTGCAAAGTTTGAAAATGAAGATAACACTGTGACGGCCTTATCTATGTTTCAAATCTTCATGGAGGGTGGATATTTACTGATTTTTATACAGATTTTATGTCAGTTAAATTATTTTATATAGGAGCATGATGTTTTTTCCCAATGGAGTTGTATAGCATTAACATGCGTGCAGTTATATCAGCTTGCAATAATTGCTTTGTGATTCACATCAAAAGGTATTGTCCCTTTCCTTACAGCTGTAAGGAAACCTGAACTAGATCTGGTKTCTAATAGTAGTATGTTTGCATCTACACTCTAGGTAAGCATGACATTAAGTACACAAGTTTTATCAAAGGGATCAAGCTTTGAGTATAAACAAAACCAGAGTGTTTTATCAGGAAAGAGAATCTTCAGCCATAACTGTGTCACAGCACCTCTYTGACAGAAGAGCTCACGCCATGAAGGTGCCTTCAGAACAGGCCAGTGCATCCTCAGAAAAAGAGTTCTGTTCTCTGCAGTACAGTAGTCATTTTTTTTATTTCTGACAATATATAATTTTTCACACTCCTTTGGCCTAATCTAAAGGCTGAATCAAAATGGAGCCCTGAACATACTTTCTCAGTGACTAGCTTAAAATGATGATAAATTACTTCTTCCGATTCAATTCATCTAGAGATTCATAATACGATAGCTCTCTTTTTAATTAAAACCACTTCCTTATTCTTTTCTTTTTTTTCCAAATCTATTAAGAAAACAAGGATAGAATTTCTGTTGTGTAGATGTATGCATGAATATATTTAATATAATATATTTATATTAATATATTTAAGAAAATCTCTTTTAAAATTTTCTCATTGCTTCTAAACAACCTCAATAGCTTTAGCCTATTTCCTAAATAATCCCTTGGCCTGGACAACAGAACAGCACAGCTGTATTAGTAGAACAGAGCATGAAGATCTTTTCAAATTTGCTTGTCTTTAGGTAAGGCATGTATTTGTTGAAGTCAGTAGCATACTGAAGCTCCAGTTAAACCTCAATGAAGGACTCTGGTACTTTGCAGAGGGTGAGGCTTGTTCCCTGTATACAGTTGCTGGTATCACAGAAGTGGCAGTAAATCATCAGAGCCATTTTTATAGCCTGGCAATATTTTCCAGAGGTGACAAGATCTCCTCCACAGTCTTGCTATGTAATCTACATGCAGAAAATGACAAACACAAACAGATGGCAACCTCTCCTACCTTCTTACTGGAGCCACAAGCCGGAGCACACAAGGCATGCTGTCTTAATGCTACCTTTTGGCAGATGGCAGTAACATTGTTTAGCCTGCATATAAGGCAGAGTTATAACAGAAATCTGTCCAATTAAGAGACTATTTGATGTGGCAATGATGGGGAGAGCCATTMATTCCTAATGTTCTCTGGCTTCTCTATTTTCTCTTTAGTTGACACAAACAAGGAAAAAAACCCAAATTGTTTAATACACCTTCCTTTTCTCTGACCTGTGCTGGATCATAACCTTACTCAAAAATGCATAAGTAGACCAGTCCCTGTAGAAACATGGGAATTATTGAGAAAACAATATTGATTAACAAAATCTTAATAAACCTTTTTTTTTCAATGAAAATACTTCAATAGGAAACTTCAAAGGATGAAATGATACCTGTACAGAATCTGTTAATTACTGTATTATTACAATCATGTCTGGAGTTGAAAGCATCTACTGTTCTAATACTACTTTAAAGATTTAAGGATAAAGTGAGTAAGAGTATAGCATTCCATAGTTTTTTCAATAGGAAATATTGTGAAATATGGTTAGAATACTGAATAAGAGCATAATATTCCACATAGTACTCCTTATGCACCCTTCCTTGCTTATCCATATAAATGAAAGGAAATATAAAAGAGWGCATTCTCAGCATCAGTGGTTTTTGACATGAGTCTCTGTTCACATGACTACCCCCATTGACTTAATGGGTCTATTCATGTCAAAAAAAAAAGATTTCTCATGTGACCATGGTTTGCAGTGTTCCTCTCAAGTTCTAAAAGAGACCTTTATAGCAATTCTAATCACTAAGTGAGTGAATTATAGGTTGTTTCTTATGACACAAGCCTTTGATTTCAATGATTTGGTAATCTGAGCCAGGTTGAAACTAATTACTTGAGGCTTACTTAGCTCAAGAATGTCTAAATGGTAAAGAATGCCCATGAATACAAGTGACCGAGTTCTTTGAAAATGCACTTGCCCTCATCTTCCTTATAAATGAAATTCAGGTGTAATTATTGTTTCCTAATACAATTAATCTTTATGATGAATGACACACACTAATGAACAGAGAATAATTTATAATTAACTTATTTCTTGTAGTGGTTCTGTGTTTTTGACAGTTTGAAGCAGGGCAGGAACTGCAAAGAGTTACATTATTCAGGGATATCCCACTGAAACACTCGATTAATAGTGTAAAGAGAAGAGGAAGAATGGGGATCATAAACTGCATGTTCCAGAGGACTRCTTATGAGGTTTCTGACGTTTCTGAGCTGGCCTCTGATGTTCAGCCTGTATTAAGTAGCAAATTAAGAGAACAGTGTAATGGCAAATTATACAAAAATGTACTTTGAAACATTTCTTCATTTAATTTATTAAAAGCTGTCAATTTTTTGGTAAGTATTAAGGACATAAAATTAATACTTCAGAAACCCACTCTAACTTGATTTCCAAGATTTGGTGCTATAGATTTGACTCATCAAATGAACACTGTTCTGAAAGTCAGCATTAATGGAAGCCAATAGAAAGACTCCATAGATTTAGTAGGCTTTTTATTAGACACATTTCACTAACAATCCCAACTAATTAAGCCCTTTGGTAGTAAAACAAAGATCCCATTAGCAGCATTGCAATTTCAAAGAGTGCAAAGTTAGATAGCTATTCTTGTGTCTGGCATTTGTTAGCTTGTTTTTTTCTTAAGTAGTGACTCAGCTCAGAGTCAAACTCATATTCACAGACTGGAATGAGGGAGGGACCTCAATGTGTTTTTGTCCTTAAAACCAACAAATATGCAAATGCAATATTCTCTCTGGTAGATTAGGACACACTTTATGTTTTTGTGGAGAACTCAGAGCTAAATGTTTCTTTGAAAAATATGTTAGGAAAATGTCTACTAAAATTTTATTTCGCAGTAGGTTTTTAGATGATGTTGTAGATCTAAATACTTATACATACCTCATTGATTATATTTAGCATTTTATTCCTATCTGGAATTAGTGATAAAATTTTGGTAAGCAAAATTTTAAACTGTAAATGCTATGTCAGATGGAAACAGATTTTTATCTGTGTATAATGTGACCAGCTAGCGTGCTTCTTGCTGTAACACAGGCATGCTATGAAGGTTTYGTAATTTTAGTGCTTCTGAAGATTTCAAAGTCTTAGTGGTTCTGGACAGACTCCCAGTTTTAGAAGGAGAGAAGCTGATCAACACTTTGCCAGTGGTAACAGAAGCCTTTAATCAGAGTCTGGAAAATTAATTCTCTGTAAAAGCATCTGGATGCTTTTCCTCCTTGTATTCATCTTCTTTTGCAGTACTTTATGTTTTACTTGTGGACTCTATCATAAACTGAAGTTTAAAAGAGAAAAGCTAAAGCAAACTTGCTGCCATCAGCAGAAGAGAGCAGATACCTTAGTGGGAAATGAGTTCCAAAGTGAAAATTAATACAATGAGTGGTACAGCTACAACATGTGGAATATAGAGTGAATTACAATGGGGAAATTGCTCTTTCTACTGAGCAAGCTTTTTGCCATATTTTTATTCATGCATTTGATAACACTGTTATCCTAACATTGTTCTGCCTATAAAGCATTTCCAACCATAATATACAAGAGCTTTGTTTTTTCCTTCACTGTGATGACTCTGTCCTTTGGTATTTTTCATAGCTTGACATGAGGCAGTAATGGTTCTATTAGCTGCACTGTATCTGCTGAGCTTGCTGTTTTCAGGGAGCATGTCATCACCAGTGCCTTTCTGCAGCTTCCTTATTAGCATGTGCCCTTTACTGACTCTGCAGGAGCTATCACCTAGAATTAAATATTTTCTGCTAGACCTGTCCTTACTCTGTGCAAAAATGATTACAATCCATTACACCACCCTTTTGCTGACAGGCAGATACCACTGAGATTGCAATAAAATTGCTCCACATTTAAATACAATACTAGCTTGCTGCACTGAGTAGTTTGATAAAATGAAATGTTGGGAAAAATCCTTTCAGTTCACTAATTGGTGATGAACTTGTGAGAAGGACAATGTGGATACTTATTAAAATTATTATATAAGCTATGCTGTATAGTTGTGATAAGCATAAAAATGGAAAACATACATATTTTTACATCATTAAGATTGCTAATAAGGTGCAGAATAGCACAGACATTTAGAAGGTACAGATATTGTAATGGAAAACAAAAAGCTTTGAAATTATTCATACTTAATTTTGCCTTTGATACAAAAGACAAATGAAGTAATATTCAGCATTTCCTAGTGCAAGTTCTTTACATGTCAAAAAAATCCTATGTGCAGCCTATTTTTAAACTTTTTCAATGGAAACACCATCATTGTYATTATTGATTTGAATATAAACATCTTTTTTTTTGACATATTTGTCTTCCTTTCAAACACTATTCCAATAGAACCTCAAGGGTGTCATTGTACAGTTACCTTTATTTTTAGCAAGACACCACCTCCAGCATTGTAGAAGATTTTGATGTGAGCTTCTCCCAGTGGGTGTGATGTTCTTGCTGCAGCTTCTTTGGAGCTGGTAGGATTTGCTGCAGCGAACATTAGAGAAGGCAGCTAAGCTCCTCCAAAGTGGGCGCTTTCCATTTGGCTATTTTACTTCTAAAAATGTTGTTCCATAAGTAAAATACTTCCTGAACTTAAAGCCTCTTGCATCACTACAATGCCATAYAGACAGGGCTATTCTTACATGGCACAGTAAAGCCCTTTTTTGTATGTGAAAGCCTAAGGATCCATTTTGTAATTCCTACACTCATTGTTTATATGATCATGTTGCTTTGCCTTATTGACATCTCTCACTAGCGTTGATAATTTTAGCTGTGATCAGACTCAGTCCTTCTACTTCTGAAGAATGGCACTGTATAGATGCAATAAGGAAAACTCCCTTTGAAAAATTTACCATATAAACATATCAGTACATTCCTAACTTATATTTTGTAAAATGCTTTACGTTTTTAGCCTTGAGGATTGTCTTTCTTTAGCATCCAGCTGTTTTTTCATGTTTTACACATGAACCCTCATGCACCACAAGGAAAGATAGATAGATCACTGTCACATTAAAATTTTTGTGCCTGTTTCATAAAAGTCATATGCTTCATTTACATGGGACGATCAGCTACAAAGAAATATATTGTGTAATATATCACTTCAAAATTAATATCCATTTTGGAGAGCACCTGTATGACTATGACATTGCAGCTTATGTATGAAGTGTCTGAAGCCAACAAATGGACCAGTTTGAACAGGTCTTCATAGGATTTGGCAATGTTTAAAGACATTTTCACCACAGCATTTTTGTATCTAAAAAGTTCTATTTCAGAGATTTTCTGAATTATAAAAGATAATTAAATGCATTTGTTTTCTGCCATCCCATTTTGCATGTGCAGACCAACTGATAAATCAATGTATATTTCTTCATACTGTGTTTCTGATGTCAGGGCTTTACCAAGACTTATTTCCCTAATTTTTCCTGAAAGTTGATTTGATTCTTGTTGAAGCCACAGAACTAGAACTATTAACTACTTTATATTACACTTAAAATTAAAAGAACCCGCAAAAATTCAACCTATTTATTATTGGCTCTATTCTTCTGGRTATACAGTATGTCTTAAAGAGAGACCCTGAATCCCACATTCACATCTAAATAAAGCTGAAATTAGGGTGAAATTAAGTTAGCCATGCTTAACATGACTGGGTTATGAAATCACGGTTGACAGCAAGACTATGTGAACTGCAGCTGTGGAATATACAGCTTAAACTAATTCAAACGTGGCTTCCTCATAGCACTCATGTCAGGGGGAGAAACCTGTACTGAATCAGGGTAGCCTGAATCAAGACAGTTGATCATCAAATTCTCATTAAAATGACATTAACAACTATTCTGGGATCACCCTGATGCTCAGAAAGTTCCATTCTGCACAGGAGCTTCCAAGAAAGACTCTGAGGCATTGTTGTTACTGCCTGCCTGTGAAATATCAGCCTCCTCTTTGACCACTAAATATCTGTCTTGTGTCTCTTGGTCAAAAGGGCAGATTGGTATAGTCTGTTGGGTCCTACACCCATGGCACAGCATAAGATCTAGAAACTATTACTGCTGAAGTTCAAGGAAAAAGGCCATTAAACTCAAGGATTGTATATGCAAACACTGTGTGTAATATACTTGAAAAGCCTTTTTGTATCAACTAGGATTTGATAACCTTTACAGAAAATAATTATGTAGATCCAGAGTCTGTATGAGCAAGCCTCTTGAACTTGTATTGCTGTGAACATGCACTAAAATGGAGCTAACTGCCTGCAGGGAAGCACCAACAGAAGCTGGGACCTGCTTTCCCATAATACTTTCTGGCAGCTACCAACTGATGCCTTCCAAGTGTGTAGGAGGATATGTGTCTGGATTTATTTATTTATTTTTCACTGCACCTGTTTTGTAGACTGCTGCTCCCTGAACTACCAGTTATCTGCAGACCAAAGCTGAAGAAAGAATGCATTAGYGGGGCCTAGTGTAAGCCCCGAAAGTGGGCATGTATTGTATTTTAGGTCCCAAATTATTTCTTTTGTTGGGTAAAACAGTGAAATACGTTCACCATATTGAACCACTAGAGAGAAATACTTTATCGAGATATTTTAGGAACCAACACTGGTCCTAAAGGCCTAAATCTGTGGGGCTTCAAGTCCTATCTTCACTGAAGGGAAGACAGGGACAAAAGCTGTAGCAACAGAAAAGCTTTTGAAACTGGAACTAGGAATAATATTTGTAGCCAGTTTACACATAGTGAATATGTAAGTACATGGATCCAGCATGACCCAAGCACAGATTGTAGAGGGATAGAATATAAGTAAATAAAGATAGTATAAAATGTAATCTTACCCCCTAAAGAGTTGCAGCTGAGCCAATTATTGGAGATTGGGAACAGGCCTGATTTTAACAAGCCACAGGTGTAGTCAATAAGAAGAATGTTTTAAAAGAGTGGGTTGGTTGGCTGTTGTGAGGATAAGGAAGAGTCAGYGTTTAGGGGAGATGTTTGCAGGAAACATCAAGGAGGTATGAAACTAGCAATATGGAACCCTTGCAATGTAATGACAACAGAACTCTAAATGCCCCCAGTTGTTTCTGCAAAGCTGACAATACACAGTGGATAATTTGTTCCTGGGATAAAGTAGATTTGCCTAAATCAGAAATGGTTAAGGCTTGTCTTACATAGAAATGAACATTTTAGCTCCAGCTTTATGTTACTATTCACAGGCCCATTAGTCCTATGTATTGTCTTCTCAGATTGCTAAAGTGCAGTCTTCCTGGAGAAGGAGGATGCATTGGATATTCTTAAASTTAATTACTAATTACTAAGTGACAACTGCTCTTCTGCCTTCACTCAGTCATCTGATAAATTCCTCTAGTTCTGATAAGAAAACAAAAATTTTTTTTCCAGAGTATAACACTTCATAGAAATTTACCACTGCTACTTAAATGTGCACATTAATATCTACTGCCAAGTTTATTATTTATGTTTTTCCTTTTTAATTTTTAAATACAAAACATAACGAAAGCTAAAAAAAATGAACTTTTTGTATTTCATTTTGCTCTAGGTTTCACATACTTCCTGGTGTGACAGTTGCTCCACTGATGTTATTTATAGGATATATATAGATAAATAGATATATGCATAATCATATATATACACAGGCTAATAGATGGTTCTAGTATGTCTACCATTTAGATGATGTGATGATGGTTGCAAGGTTCTGCCTTKTTTTTTTGTTTAAATTGTACATATAGTTCTACAGGGGTAAAAAAGTGTAGGATCAGGAAGGTAGGATTTAGAAAAAAGGAATGATAAATCCAGTAAAATTTTAGTTATTTAAATAATTTTATTAAAACTAGCAATTAAAGAAACTGTTAGTCTGTTAGTTAGATGAGTATTATCTTCAGTATCTGTTACATATGAATAAATAAAATGACAATGGTATAAAAAATTTTCTACACAAGAGAAACTACTTTGCTTTTTAGTACATTCAATTGTTTAATATTCTTATACTATCATGAGTAGTGGTGACATTTATCTACACAAAATTCTTCTGTACAGATGCATCTCTAACCTAAGGTTTACAAACCCTCATCAGTTGCAGGCAAAAATTTTAGATGATAGGCTTGTAATGCCACATTTAGAATTAGCAAGATAATTTTCCATTTAAATTTTCTGAATGCTATGGGAGTTCAACTCATCAATCCATTATTTTCTTTTTGCATTTAGCTGTATTGACCTTCCAAAAAGGAAAATTTGCCSTTCTGCCCAAGAAGTGTGAAGCAGACATTGTGATGTTCTTCATATTTTTAGGAAACTCAGAACAATAAGATCTAACCAGGAGATACTTTTCTACATTACCCTAAATATTGCATCATTTACATAATAGATTAACAGTCTGTTTCACACCTTGCAATTCTCTGCATAATTTCCACTTGAAGCTTTAGAATTTTAAGTAGCTCACAACTTGAAATTAGATATTCCTGCATTCTGGATGTGTCTGCAGTGTGTACATTGTCTATGCTTTCAAAAAAGAAGTCCTGATAATCAAGTATTTCCTTTAATTTCCTACTTTTTGTGTGTAGATAGTTTCTATTCAGAATTTTYGCCTTTTACAGGTTAATTTCTGCTGAGCTATATCTTTCATTAGGAGTAAATAAATTGAATAGCAYTTATATAGGAAGCAAAATGAGATGTGTTCTAATTACTGATATCTAACCCAGAAAATGGTTATTTTTTAAGAGATACTCTTTGTAAATAATTTTTAACMTAAATATTTGGGTTCTTATTGTACATGAAATAAAGTCCAAAACATCTAATAAAAAGCAGATTTATGGCTTGAGTGAGGAAGATGCTATTGTTCTGAAACAATTAATTACTTGTAGTCCTAAAAATAAGGAACTGCTGCCTTTAGAGAATGCATTCATAAAATGAAAAAAAAAGTGCAGCAATGTGTATATGTGCATAATCTGCATACTTACATGCATTTGAATTTAAAGAATGTAATTTGCTTTATGTTAAACAAACTAGCAAACAAACAGCTTACACATTTCAATTTGCAGTTTTACTTAATTTGCAAGTACCAAAGAAGAAGCACAAGGGTATTTAGAAATCCAGATTTTTGTAATACTTTTTTGTATACAAAACCCTTTCCACATTTTTTCTCCACTACTTTTCAGCATCATGTTTTATGAAAGAAAATGCAAAAGAATGGGAGTGCTAGTAAAGCTGAGTTATTGACAGAAGAGAGAGGCCAGAGCATAATTGGCTTGTCTTTTGCAGAGTGTTCAGCAGCAAAGAAATCTATGACTGCCAGTCTTGGCCCTGGTTCACTCTAGCATGGGAGTCAGCAAAGCAAAAAAAGATTGTTTATTAAAGTGCTTTTCACCATGTTTTGAAGTCACTCAACATGCAAAGGAATCATTTTAATAGCTCTTGCTTCTTTTTCTTACAGCATATCAAAGGTGAACATTAAAATCAAGAAACATAGAATACAGTGTGTCATGCAAAAGACATGTCATTTCTGTTTTGCTCTCTCCTCAGAAAAATGTGCTCTGTAAAATCTGATTTATAAAAGTGCCTATTGTTTCAGCTATTTGTCTGTACTACKATCCTTGGATTTTTTTAATTTGTTGGGAGGATCAGGGTACTGATGTATAGTTGTTCAGGTGATCCATGAGCCTAATAAAAAAAAGCCTAACATTCCAAAATAGTGATTTTAAAAGAATGACCTCAAACTTGCTGCCAGACAGCCTTTTGCTATCTCCRTGTTACCTCAGTTGGAATATACTATTGTTGTGTCCATGCAGCTTTTGCTTGCGTAGTGAGAATGATGGACATATGGAACTGTAAATACTACAGTGAAAGTGTGGAATTTTTTTGTATTGAAGTCTTGCCCAACCCTCAGATAGACATGAGTCATAGTTGTCTTTCCACAGTATGAATTAGAATTCGCAGTGTCCTGTGAGAGCTGTACCTCGTTTCTGCAGGTGACAAGAGTGAGGGGTAAATTGTGGCGTTCCTGTGTTGTCATGTCTACTTACACCACTGCTAATCATGCCAGCCTGATTAATGTGTCTGTTCTAATGACTCTCTTTTTGAATAAGCCTCAAAAGGTCTTGATGTTTTACTTCAGTGCTGCTTGAGGCTGATTGTATCTGACATACCTCAGGCACAGAGGGCTTGTCTGCCTCAGCACACTGGAATGTTCTTGGCTACTTGATATAAAATTAAGATCTTTAAGGTGTAGAAACAAGAATTCAGTGCAACTTATAGAGCAGGTACAGGGAACAAGAGAGGAAAGCCTTCTTTTGCTTTCTAATGTTTTGGCAGTTTCCAGTGGAAGTCTATAGTATTCTTTGAGCAGAATGATCAATTTTGTGGTAAAGAAAGATGTGCAGAAAAAAAAATTCAAAAAGGGGAAAAAAATTCCAAAGAAGACTTTAAATTCATCTTGTTTGAGTGGATTTAGACATAATTGAAGAGCTGTTGTTGCTGGTGGCTGCCTGCAATGAAAAGTTATGCTTTTATAGCTTCCTACAAGGGCATGAGAGTCATTGTGGAGCTGTCTGGTTTCACATTAGACAGTATCAAGAAGAGACAGGAATGTAGAGAAGGAGAGGGTAATCATCGTGAGCTTATTCATTACCAAGTGTAGTTTTCAAAGACTGATAATCAATTTACTTAACAGTATAAATAGCTGTATAACTTTGAAAATGTGTTAATTTTTGTTTGTTCCACCAGAATGTGCTTTGGTGAGGCTTTCTGTAGGTTTTGAAAGAATATGCATTTAATATTTAGAGATCCAGAATGCAGCAATAGCGACATAAAATTTGCAAGGAATTAAAACCAATTTTTCTTTATTAAAAAATCTTAGAATTTACTTTGCGATGAATTTCTACTGTGAAACTTTCAAATTTTTATAATTTCATTAAAATCTATTATGTGACTGCTACATGTGATGTTACAACAAGATATTATTGGTGTACCAGTGTTATCTGAAATTATAATTGTTCTCAGCAGTCTATAACTGAATAAGAATAGTGAAAATAAAACAAATTGAGCATCTATAAAAAAAATCTTTGATTCTCCAACTAATTTTTCTTTACACTTGAAGTATTTTCTAGCTATTTCTAGTTTGATTAAAATAAAAGTTTCTTCAACCAAATTTTTCAATGAATTGCACCCAATAAGTATAAGAGCTGAAAATCTCAAATTTCATTTAATTCCTTCTTAAAAAAATTAAAATTGAAGAACCGAGAAATTTATGAAAAATGGAAAAGGAGGAACAGCCACTAAAGCAATATATTTTATTAATCAGATCTACTACTAAAATACTTTGAACGTAATGAGTTTTTGACTAACTTTTTTTCCCATTCTGCTAAAAGTAAAAAAAAAGCAAACACATGTGTGATCAATCTTAGTGCTTTATGGTATTGAATTTACTAAATTTTTATCTGAAAGTACTATACTCTGAAAGTGTTACTGTAGATGATTTACCATGGTTATCTCAGCTGCTGGATTTTTTTTTGATGATTTAATACTAAGAAAAATTGGAAGATTTTAGGAGTATCACTCTTCCCAGTTTACTGTCCCTACTGTTATCAGTGAAAAGAATGTTTAATCATGTACTTAGTCTCAAAAAGAATATATAAGATGTGAATAATCTTTTATGCCTAGTATGGGACAGTGCTAAAATCAGAATTTCAGGGGATTCTTGCAGTTAAAAGACAAAGTTTTTGCATGACATCTCTCAAATAGCTATGAATAAAGAATCAATTCTTATAAATAAAAAAGCTATTCTTATACAGATGCAGTAAGAAACCAGTTTGTTTTGGTTTGGTTTTTTTAAATATTGGTTACCTGCAACTCTTTATCACTGAGTTCTGCTAAATTGAGTTTATATGTAGGACTTTAGCTAGTCTTGTAAACAGATGCTAGGGTAGACTACCTATATAAAGACTACTTAAAATCAGTGATTAAAATGACATATGCTTTGCATTTTAGTCATAGAGTTCAATACAGGAAATGTGAATGCTTTTGAAATTRAAATCAATAGATACTAATTTTTTTTTCTGTTTTCCTTGTTATAAAGGGGCTATTGTTATCAAAATATTCTTAGAGATATTTAATCTAATTCAAACCTGGAATGTGTAAAATTCCCAGTTTATTTATTTGCATTTTTAACCAGAATCATTACTTTTGGGCATTTTTTTCCCCTTGACAACAAAGCAGTGCTACCATTCATTGTAATACATTTTGTGTAACATGGGCATTTTTACAAAAAAAATATTGCTGTAAAGCATCATGCTCTAACTGTCAAAATCATTTGGGTTGATTCTTGCATTCTTACTCTGCATAATACCTTAGTCTTTAAAAAGTCATACTAATTTAATTGTGTATGTATTCTGAAAAATAACAGTCTGCTGCTCAGATTTAAATTTATGGAAAGTCTCTGAGAAATTTGGAAAACAAAATGAATCATTAACACTAGGAATAGAATAAGCATTCATTTAGATTTTAATCCAAAATAAGCACTCCAGAGGACACCTAAGACATTGAGCAACCTTGGCATGTATTTTAAAACATAATGTAGAGAGTGCAATAAATAAAGCTTCCAAAAAAAGCAGCAGTCTTCTGTCCTCCTACTCTCTAACACCCCATTTAATTYCTAGTCATAAGATGTGTGCACCTCCATCACACCTTCCCACGAGATATCCCACCCATTACTGCCTCAGTCAGCTCACACAGATGGACCTTGTAGCATATCCAGAATGTCAACAGTTTATGGCTATTTTAGACCTTGGCAAGGAAGAGCATTCCAGAGGAAAAGTCCCTTGAAAAAGAATGCTTTGCCAGCAGCTCTGCAGCCCTTTATAAAGAGTGGAATCGAGTTTGAGGGCATCTGCAGGTGTCACAAATCTCAATGTAAATTGTAAAGACAAGTGCTGACCACAACTCACATCAGCATTTTTGCACAAAAATCTCTCTACTCTATCATTGAGTCAAGATGCCAGTTTGTTACACATTGAGAAAAATGGTCTCATTTTTTCAATGACCTTTCTGCCTATGCTTTGATTGTTACCAGCTGCTTTTCATTATCTTTAATAGATCATTCAGGTTTGCCTGGTATTATTTAATATTTCCACATGCAATGATGTCAAACAAAATTAATAACTGATTAAAATAATAAAATAGTCCAGAAATTTGTATTTTCTTCTATATTGTAATTGTGTCCATTGATTATTTTCCTATTGTTTTTCCCCATAATACTATAATTTATGTTCATAATAAAATTTTCCTAAATCATACTCTACACTTTACCAATATTTTTAGATTTGTAATTAAATTGAAAATTAGACAATAGAATGAAGCCACTGTCCTTCAGAGATATTTATTAAACTTTGCTATTCATCTCTTAGAGGTGAATGTAGTGCTTAAGCAGGGAAATTTTCTTCATGTTCACAAGTCTTTGGAGGATTTTATATTAGTCTTCTGCATGTTAAGATAAATCATTCTAATAGAAAAACTTTGTGRAAGATATCAAAGACCAATACACGTATACTGTGAGGGTCTGTATGCATTTTATGTGTGATCATAAGATAAAGGTACTCAAGATTGTTGTGGGTGGTTGAGCTGGACTTTTCTCAGAGGAGTCAGAAACAAGAAAAGGGATAAGTCTCACAAGCTACAGTCAGAGGAATTTTAATTAGATATTGGGAAGGAATATTTCATCATGAAGTTCACCAAAGAGTACAAGAGGTTGCCCAGACAAGTTATGGAAATTCCATTCTTGGAAACTGAACTAGTCAAGGCCTTGAACTTACTGCTTTTAAGACATCTCAGTTTGGGGCAGGAGGATGAACCAGGGGCTCAAGCTGTCATTCACTGTGTAATACAGACAGCAACTGGAAGTTAGTGGTCACTACAAACCAGACACAAGCTTCCTGGAAGAGCAAAGTTTGTGGATAAGGTTCTCATTTGACATAAATGGCTATTTGAAGTTACTAGACTCTAACTAATTTAGTGTAGGTGATGCTCAGCTCTCGTATCCTTTAAAATACAATTTGTGGATCATATTAAGCTTGATTTCTTTTTTGTTGAAAGTGGTTAATCTGAAGGTTTAGGAAATACTCTGTTCTCATCACGCTGTAATTATGCTGTTCCACCTCAGCCTTTCCACTATAGAAGGTAGGATTTGTCCATGAAAAGTTATGCTAACTTATGATTTGTCCCTAAGAATTCTTGAATTTTTGAAAGAACCAAGTACTCAGATCACATTGGCATTCTGCTTTGACATTTCCAGGCTAAATTCTCTCCTGACTTCTAACCTATGGATTTAATTGGAAGATTTGGGCCCTGAGTCTCTCAGCATCAGATGATTAAATTTATTATCCCTTTTGCCTTTTTTTTTTCCTTTTCACCTCTGCCTTGATCTCAGTAAAAACTTTCCTYCATTACCGTTACTCTAGTACCAAACTCAGATTAATGGTGAATTACATGATGCATTTTAGGTTGTTTGACTGAGGAACCCTTTGTCTTTGATTTTTCTGTTCTCTTAGTAGAAATCTGTCCATCTAAGAAGCGTGAACTATAAAAGAAAAATATTTCTGCAATAGGCTTTTGGCTGAGTGTGTGTGTTCTGGTGTTTTGGTTTTTTTCTAAATTGTCCATGACATATGATACGTGTTCAATCTGCACTGTCAGGGCAGAGGAATACCTAAACAGTTAAAATACTATTATTCTGTGTTAAAACTCAGAATTTATTGCAAACTGTGAAAACAATTTAAGCATCAAAATAATCAACAATTAAAATATTTTAATTTGCTCATTCAGATTTTTATTACATGATATCAGAGATCCCTGAACAATTTGGAAAACTACTTTTGTGCAGGCCATTACCACACTGTTATCAGACATTTGTGCACATAAGTGGATATATTGTACTAATTAGCTTAGACAGTTTTACAAATGTATGGTTCACCACTGAGCATGGAAAAGCGCTCATGAAATTCAACTCTTACAGAATGAAAAGCTGATCATTAAATTATCAAGCATTAGGATTCACAACATAAAAGCAGAAGTACAATTCTCATAATTTTTGCAGTAATAGTTCCAGTCTGTCTACATAAAAAGTCACATCATAAGATTTTCAATGTAAGAAATATCTCAGTTCTCAAAACCTAATTAAAAATTAATAATAAACTGTGCAGAAACTGATAAAAGAAAAAATGCTGGTGCTATTTCACTCCAGTCACTGATCTGGAATGACAAGAATCTCTGGAGTGATTGTATCTTTTAGCTTCCTTCCTGACACAGAAGAATATCCTTGAGGATGTCTGTAGAGGGGCTAGAGCATAAAAGGAAACCAGAGCTTTCAAACAGAGTTTTTCTGCTTACTTAAGAGTAGGGGGATTTGTTATGACAATTCCTCGTTGTAAAAGGCAATTCAGTTCACGTACATAAGAAATGGGACTGGAAAATAATATATTGTGCCACCAAATCAAGTCCCTTTTTTTGAAGCCCAACATACAATCCCATTTACCAAAGACACCAAATGCCATCTTAAAACTTTTGTTTTCCCTGATTGTTCTTAGTTGAAATAAGCTATTTTATAATTTAATCTGTAAATTTAGAAATGTTTCTGATTACTAAGTTTTCTTCATTGTTAGATTGAAATAATTTGAGGGKTTTTTTTGAAAATAGTTTTATTTGTTTTTCCATCTTTTATAATTTGCTATTTCACTCAGTATTTACAGAGCAGTCCCTAAGAGTTTATATATTATCAGCTTTTATATGAAGTAAGTTTTCTGACTCTGAGACATATTTACAATGACAGGATCGGGCTTTTTTAAATGAACCAGCACCAAAAC
Source organism: Cardinalis cardinalis (assembly GCA_014549065.1). Taxonomy (NCBI): domain Eukaryota; kingdom Metazoa; phylum Chordata; class Aves; order Passeriformes; family Cardinalidae; genus Cardinalis; species Cardinalis cardinalis. The sequence goes on from JACDOX010000052.1 coordinate 501,305, forward strand.
CACATCTGTTTTTTTAAGTACTGTGTTACTTTTGCCTGCTGGAAGTGGAGCAYGACTGATTTCATAAAGTTTAAAGAAGTGTGACTATATGAATTCAGGAGTTACTGTAGTTAATCTAAGGATTTTACATTGTTTTACTTGATTCAGAGTTTTGCACGTGTTGTGGCTCTTTAAGAAAAACATCAGTCCGCTCAGTACTTGCAAAAATACTGAAAGAACACCTTTATGTAGTCCACTTTGGAATGTATATTGTCAGCCTTTAATTACAATGGCCAAGACCTCAGTTAAACCTGGAAGAAAAGAAAATTTATTTAAAAAATTCATTAAAAAAACTCCTAAATTTCTTGTGTTCAGAACAAACATATTTCAATGGTCTAACTTTTAATATTTTTTGTAGTAGTTGAATTTTCAAATTTTACTGTTTATATATTCTATGCAGTCTATTTTTGTCAGTATTACTTACAAGCATTGTTTTCCATGTTCTTAGGCTTCCCCCTTATATATTAGATTCTTTTACTGATTCTATTACTGATTTTATGATTTAGTCTATCTTTTGCTATTCCGTTTGTTTTAGTAGGAAGCTTTCAAATCTCAGACTCAGCATGATTCTTCTCCTCATTCAGCTGTATAGTAATATTTATAGTGTGTATATGTATTTATACATGTAGATATGAAATGTCTCCCAGCAAGTCCAGTGAGAGATTTTGCAGATAATTTTACCAAAAATTATTCACCATATTTTTTTTCCAAGAAATATTCAGAAATATAGACTTAACAAAAATCTTTCAGTGGTTAAACTTCCCTTGCTACATGGTTATGCACACGCAGGGGTTTTCTTTCCCTCTTTGTCATTTTACAGTTGAAATTAAGAAAACTCTACTGAAAATTACTAAAAATAAAGAGCAATATTTTCAATGGGCTTATAATACAGATTTTCCTGTTTTATTTCAGCTCTTCTTAAAAGAGTTGAGATAGGAATTTTAGTTTTATTTTAAGAACCATGTTAGAGTATGACCAAGAAACATCCAAGACACTAGAGATAAGGTCTGTCAGCAGTTCCATTTATAACCCCTCTCTGTTTCTCCACACTGCTTTAAAAGCTTTTGAATTGATTTTTAGGTGCTTTGGCAGCATCCATCTTATCACTGGTTGCGTGCAACATATATAAATAAAATTAAAACTTAATGAGGTTGGTGATAAGTGAACAAGTCCATTGAACCTCACAGAGCAATGTCTATCCTTACAGGGTATTAATAGCAGCTTCTCTTCCTTAAGCAGCTGTACATTTAGGCCATTAACAAAAAGTTTATCTGAGGTCAAAACTGATTCAGATATTTTAGCTTTTCTTTCAGAGATACATATACATGTTTATATTTACCATAGACATCCCAGTCCTTTTTCATAAAATAAAGGTTAAATTTCAGATAGGGAACTTACCCTCAAATGACTTAGTGTAGTATCTCATACATAGAGAGGTTTATGGATTATACCTTACTGTATTATGTTAAAGTCTCACATGACAAACTTTTCAAATTTGTCTAGGAAGACATTTATACATTTTTCTGCTTGGCTCAGAAGCACAACAAAATGCATTTCTTATATATGCCAGTGTCTTCAGCCTCCTGTGGAGTTTTGGATGCAATCATAATGTATCCAGCTCAGTACATCGAATTAAGGCATTCAGTGCTTTGTATTGATTTTGGACACTGCCAGAAATGCTTAGCTAATGCTAATGCTAGCAAGCAGGCAGCCTGCATCAGCATATGAGATATGAAGATTTGAAGTCTATCTGAAGTTCCAGGTTTATTCAAGAAGAGCTAAAATGTGACCAGTCTCATTCTGGTATCCCTATGAAACACAAAGGAAGTACTAATTTGGTGTAAAATACTTGTGTGATGATTTTAGCTGGTTTTGATATGGGTTGCAAATGCACTAGGCATTTGTGCTTGATCCAAAAGAATTTGTTTTTTCCAAATTTTTATTTTAAAAGCACTGACAGTGAACCACTTCATACCAAAGTGCTTTAATCTACTAAATCAGAATGGAGGACAAAACAGGAAATTTCTTCTTTTATAGAACTAATTAGGAAAAAAAMMCCAAAACAACAAACCTTTAAGTCAGGTGTTTATTTAGCATTTCTTCTATCTTTGTAATTTAAAATACTTTTTTTTTGTGACAACAATGATTAATATATTGTCTCTACAGAGAATAAGCAGTTTGCCTTTTTCTTCAGGCTTTTCTAGAAATTTTGTTTTTTTCAGAAGATACTGCCAAAAACTGAAACTTTATCCTAAGTATTAGTTCACTGAATTTTTCAGCAAAGCTGAGTGCAAGGTTTTTCAAGAATTCTTGAGAAGGTAAATGTTTAGATGGAATTATTTTGCATAAAACATGTAAGAAAGTAGTTACTCCAGATGTGGGGAGAGATTCCAAAGGCTTAGTCAGCCTCAGAACTGTGCTGGAGGAGAATATGTTTTCCTGTGTCACTGTTCTGTCTAATCAGCTTCAATTCTGAGATAACTCTGAGTATACTTGAAATGCAATAAACTTGTTGTAAGTACCCCAGATGCAGAATACACCAAAAGAACAGAGGGTGATCAGCCAGAAAAATGCCATTGCAGAGAATGCATGAAAGATCAAAGCAGCAGAGATGTTGCTTGTAGCCAAAAATACTTGGCACATATTTTCAGCTAYTGTTCAAAAGAATCAAATGAGGTAAGCTAGTAAAATATCATTATTGTAACCATGACCAGAAAAATTTGTGAGACAGATAAGGTGAAAAGKTATATCACACATTTTTGTTAAAAGCACATTCATGTTTCTTATATTTTCATTATTGTAATTATTTCATTTTAAAACACGTAGAAGTTAATGGATTTTTCACCTTCAGGGTTTTTTCAAGGATTTAAAGGATTTCTTTTCAATGTATTGGAAGAAGAAATATTTTTGTCATTTGGAGATAGCTTTCCAAAGGATAAAAAATACATAAAACCCCAAAAATCCTAAAACAACAAAGTAAAAAAAAGTATTTTTCATGTCCTCAGTAGTTTCTTTGGATTATTTCTWCTTTAAAGATAATCAAATACTAGTGTATGATTCCATTGATCCAAAAGTCACCAGTACTGGTAACCAGGTTTTGTTAGTGTACCAGTACAAATTGCAAAGAGTGACAGATATCAAATCAAAATGAGAACCCTAGGGAAAGTCCAAAGAACAGGCAAATTTTTATGACAAAATAAATTTGATATTTTCTACCTRAAATTATAAAAGGAAGATGTTAATTATATTTTTTGGAAAATCTGGTTTGCATTAGCTGGAACCATTTCTAAATCTGCTTCAAAAGACTTTTTTTTTTTAACAAACATTTGAGAATAATGAAATATCATGCTTTTCAACTTAGAAAATAAAAGTTAAATGCTTGACTTAAAAATAATTTTTCATTCTGAAAATATGTAAGTAATAGCGGTACAGCATATATTATCATGACAAATTTTGAATATGTAAGATTATCAAAAAAACATTAAAAGGAAGAACTAAGAAGTAACACCATTCTAGTTTATGGCTTACATTTCTCCAGAGACATGTGTCTCTGGAGAAATGTATGAGGTTTACCACCCCAGATTATATATTCAAAATATATATAATAAACAGTATTTTCAGAGTATTGCCTCAGAAAAAATCTTAATCAAAGTAAAGTAACTATAAATGAAAATAGTCCATAAAATTTTATTAATATTTCATGACAAGARAAGGTCATAAACTTAAGTAACAATTCCATGTAAATTTTCCCATTATATGTTTTCATATAGAAGTGCTTTACATAATATACTTTTTAGTGTRCTAACATTCTCAGGAAGCTCTTGTRAAAAAAAATGCAATTTGCACCTCTCTGTGGTTTATGATAAAACACGTAAAAAAAGGATCATTGAGTCATGATATCTTAACATAAACACAATGAAAATCAAAATATATTTTATTTCATAGTGTTTCCTACAGGCTTTTGAATTGTCTTCGTCCTTCAAATTTCTTTGTTTCCCTGTATAAACCAGTTTGCAATGCTTCCTTTTGCAATTTCTCTTATTYCCTTTTTTTGTGTGAGTGTAAAGAGGAATTTGATTTCTCACCTAACCTGTAGGATGCTTCTGATTTCACAGTTAGCACCTTCCTGACAAAATGAAAAACATTAATTCTGCAATAGCTTTAATTACCTGTGGAATAAACACTTCCAGGAAGTTGGTTCAATTGTGACTTGCAATTAATGCACCTTTATGAGGAAACAAAATGGTACTATATAGTAATACAGTTTTAAAATTGTTTTTTATCCCTAAGTAAGAAAAGGCTTACCTTCACAGTCTTTGGASTATACTGGAAAACCTGTTTATGTGGCAGTATAACCTGCAAGTGTAAGAGTCCTTTAGAGCCTAATCTTACTCCTTTTCTTCTAAAAGCAATGGAAGAATAATTTGGTTTTTGCTCTTAGTGGTCCAGAAAAAGGAAGCTTCTGAGTCTTTCATTTAAAAATATGAAGACATTATGAGACTAAATCTGACTTTTGATCTGTTAGACAGCCATTGCCATCAGTAAAATATGTCAACTTTATTAATGCTGGAGACATGAATCAGGTAGTCAGCATCAGAAAGCACTGACATAATTTTACCTCAGTGTAAACATAAGGCTTATTATTTGTGTTTGGGGTGTTTTTAAAATACACTTATTCTACCTCTTTAGTACCTGTTTYGCAAAATTGATTCTGTTATTTGCTTTGTGAAATATGTATCACTGATTACTCAACTTTCTGATGTTTTCACGATCCATCAAGATACAGGTAGAYTCCCAAGAGATTTAATACTAGTGATTTGAAATATCACTTAACTCCCTCATCATAACTCTTTTTTATTCTTTTATTCTTTTTTTCCCTCATTGCCATTTTACTTTTACTCTTTGCTTTTAGTGTTCTATTGGGAGCTATTGGAAGTTTAGGCTGTCTTAAATTGCAGAGGGATAATATCAAATGGTAGATGAGCAAGACTGAGAGTGGAGTGGGAGCAAAGAGTACAGTTGAACAATTTGATTTCAGAATGGTTGCCATCAAACTTTCATTTTAGTATRAAGTAAAATTGATAAGAAGATTTATCTTTAAAAAATATATATTTGCAAAGTTCTAGCAATTTTCTATGTCTWTTAATCAGGCAACTTGATGACAAGTATGTCTGGTGAGACTTCCATAATTTTTGTTTCYATTAAAGTAAGTAGAAAACTTCTAACTGACCAGGAAAAGTCAGCATTGTAACCACAAAGTTTGATTATTTAAAAAAAACCCCAGAACTTTAAAATAGGAAATGTTTTGTCTTCTGGTATTTGATCTCATTTTTTTGAYACTTTCATTCCACAACAGAGTAGGAAATCTGTGTGTGCATAATTTAGAAATATATCTGGAATGTATGCCTTTTTAAAACATTAAATATTGGGTTTTTTTCCTCCAAAATTCACTTTGATTACAGAAAGATTTTCAGAAAAAATAGGTTATTTGTTATTAAAACTTACAAATGTGAATATGAACACATAGGTCATACTGCTGAAGCGCTTATAGAAATTCTTAGAACCTGTCCGTGAGAACTAGAATGTCAGGGAAAGGCTGAACTGCRTGACAGACTGAAATGGGCTGGTGCTTAGAGTATTTACATCTCAGGTGTGTTAGTTAATTCTGACTTGGATGTGAGATACAAAACAAGAAACACTGAACACTAATGGTTCTGTTGCTTCCTTGAAAATTGTAACACACAGCAGGGTGTGTGATTCTTGATTAATAAACAGGCACCTAAAGAGCATGATGAGTCATAGGCTAAAGCCAAATGTTTTCAGACACCCTACTAAGCGGTTGCATATCCAGATGCCAAGATACTGAGGAGAGTGTAATCAAAATTGTTCCACAAGTAGTTACAAAAAACCAAGCACCCACAAATCTTGTTGTGCTYCTGGTCTGTCTGTGCAGAACACAAGTGAACATTCAGCTTGTGGCAGACAGTGGGGTTTTTAAGTAGTGGTATTTACTGATGATATGCACAATGCTTGCTAGTCTTCATGTTCCTTTCTGAGACCACTCATGATATTCCTCTCTGTCTTGCCCTTTGCTGCCAGTCAGGGTAAACTAAACAGTGTCCAATCTGCTACCTTTCAATGCACTTCTGCAGCAGAAGACCTTTTGTGATCTGCCTATGCAGTAAGGCTTCTATTGCTGGCTATTTTAGGTGAAATATTATGGCAGATGTAGCAATGGTTTGTTTGGGTTTTTTCCATTGAAAAGAAGTGCCTTGGTAGCTAGAGCCTTTCTATTTGAGAAAAATACATTTCCTAATTAATATACATCTTAATTTTTTTTTTTCTCCTGAGGACAAGAATCTATAAAGGACATTTGTTTCAAAACTTGCACAGGAGATTGTTGTTTCACATCAAATCTGTGGAAAAAAAAGACTGGTTTTATGAAATGGTAGGGGCAAAGTAATCAGTAACGCTAAATCTTAGACACTAGTACAGCAATTGATCTGAAACATGTGGGCCCAGGAGCTCCACTTCAGCTCAGACATAGCTATTTATGAGTTGTTTCTTCAGTTTTCTGGGCTGATCTTAGCTGGCATTAGCCTGATGCTCCTTCTGCTGTTGATAGAACCTGTTGGTGTCACCATCCTTTGCTTGCCTGGCTGAGGTGCAACGGGGCTGCTCCCACTCAGTGCTGTTCCTGCCTGGCCTGTGTTAGTGTCACCCTGGCTTCCTGGCTCACTTTCCCGGAGGGAACAGCCTAGATCTCCTTAGTCACAGATTTTAAGCATTTCTGCTGGAACTGGACTGAGAGGCTTCCTTTCTAGTTGACTTCAGAGACATTCTGGAGTTCCTTCTGGGCAGAGTGGGATAGCAAGGTGTTATTTAAACTTAATTGCTATACATTTCCTAATGGGATTTGGCAAGCACTAGGGGAGTGGGAGGGAGGCAGTATTTCACTGTGAAGCACTGAGTCAGCATGAGAGTGAATCACAATAGCTGACTAGCCAGAATTACAGTGGTATGTATCTGACATGTCACTTTATCCATATTGATCTGACAGGGGATACTTACTCTATTTATCTTGCTTGTATTTTTATTCTTTGTGTTCAGCAGAAGACGAGGCTACCTCATTAGTATTTAGACCATTGACATAGAACTTGAGGCCCATAACCAATGGTAAAGCCGTTCCTGTTTGTCAGCTATTGGTGCAATTTTATACKGTTTATTCTCATTGTAATGTTATAGATATTTCTCAGATGCAAAATTTTTTTCTATATGCTAGTCAGAGCACCTACTTTTGATAATAATTTTTCCCAGGATGCATGAAACAGCATTTTGATCTTAAAAAATTACACTCCTCTTCCTTATTTTAAAAATTTTTCAATCAAAAAAAAGGCATTCAAAACTAATTTTTACTTATATACTTTGCCAGGAAAGTATGTTGCTGAAAGATTTTATCCAGACAACGGTTTTATACTTCCATTTATAAAAATCAGTATGTCTTTACCTTAGCAAAAAGAGAATAAATCACAAAAGTCCAGGTCAGTGTTTATTATTATTAATGGCTAGGAGGACTTAGCCATTATGATTTTGCACTTTTTTTTTTCCTTAAGATTGATATACAAAATTGTCTAATTATTTTCTTTAAAAGAATGACAACAGATATCATGTAATACACATTTGTGGTTTATCAGCTACCTAGTGTATCTCCTACATAACTGGCTTGCTTCACTTGAGTTCAGATGACCACAACTGCTTATGTCAGAAATCTGACAGTATAATGCAGTAGCTCTTAACAAAGGCTTACACTTATTTTCTRAATTCAGTGACATGTACAGAAGAACATATTGCAGCTTCTGATTACATGAAGAATCCTGTATTCTTCCCAAATAGGTATGCATTTCTCTTCACCWACAGTGCTGAACTCAGAAAAATACTCAATGTTATGCATTTAACTCATAGAATAATTTGTTTTACTGTTAAAAAATTGTTCCTTTGACAGTACATGCTGACAATATGAACCACACTGTTAATCCCGTTAAGAATCCTCAGACTGTGGATTGAGAGAACAAGTAATGGAGATTTTTGGATAGAGATGGCTGTGGATAGTGTTCCTGTTCTCATCTATCCACTACTTGTGCTTTGTTTCAAGACTGTGTGGAACTACAAGATGTATGGGTGGATCTCATGGATAATTCTGTAATAAATAAAATAAAATGACTTCCAATGGCTAGATAGCATGCCTGTAGCAATACAAAGAAATTACATGAAGTGGAGCATTTCCAGAATTTTTCACATGGAACACTTTGCTATTGGAAATGTCATTTGTTAAGTTTAAAATAGTTTTAAAAAGTGTGCTAATATTTATGATTTTCAAGAAAACAAATGCTGATTTTTTATTTCTATTATTGAAATAGGTTTTTTCATTTGAATGTTATAAATAAAATAAGAAGCATCCTAGCCAGTTGACTTATTCAAACAACATGCCCTAATTGTTCTGAAACAAAAGATGTCAGAATTTTCCATGGAAAATTTATTCTGAAAGGACAACATGGTACAAAAATCAATGTAAATCTCTGCTATAGTTAAGACTGAATCAATATATATTTAACAGAGATCTTGCATTATTACATTGAAGCAAGACAATGAGACTGGAAGCAAGATGTTTTCAAACACGGGCAAAAATTTGCAAATTATTAATTGTAACCTCTCTTAGATTTGTAATTTGCCCTTTTCATACTTCTAATGAAAAACATAAAAAATCACTTCCATAATTCAACTTTGTAAAAGATTTTCTGGTGTTTTGTAGGCCTTTCATGATTCAAGATCAATAACTCTAAGGATGCTGGGTTTGTCTTACTGTTTTGGCTTCTGTGTGCAGCCCTGCTCACTACTCTTTCAGTCATATTTTTGATGCTGCTTTTTTTTTTTTGCTTTGTCCAAAAAATGTATTATTGCAGCTCTGGGACAGAATGTGCATGCTAATTTCTCCAAAGAATAGTACAATAAATCAATGTTACTATAAAATGTGCATGAAGAAGGAAATAGAACTGAGTCGGAAAAATAACCACAGGAAAAGACACTCTAAAACTGCAGCAGATTTAAACAAAAACACTTAGTACTGTTCTTAGTCATTCCTCTACAAAACAAAACCAAAAAGATTCCTGAAGAAAAATCATTGACTGCTCTTTTCATTACACATTTTTAAATGCCCCTCCTCTAGTACTTCTTATCTTTGAAGGTAATTCTTAGGACTAGCACTCAGCACCTCAGTAAATGCTTTTATTTCTCAGCACTGTTTGTCTTCCTCTCCCCTTGAGAGCCTACTCAGACACCCACCCACACAGAGATATTTTCTGACCTTGTGAATTTTAAAACATGCATTCTAAGTAGTGGAGAATTGCAGTAGCTGAGGTTAATAATTAACCATGCCCCTTAAACCCCTAGGAGGCACTCACTTGCTCACTTACTAGAGACCCATCACCCCCAAGAGACACCTGTTACAGTGCTTGCTCACTTGAAATTTAAGTGTTCCTATTTCTGTCTCAAATGTTGGAGAACAGGTTAGTGCAGACTCGAGGCATATTGCTGCCAAGGGTTTACTTCCAATTTACAATGACTTGAAGAGAGAGAGAGATCTGGAAAGAACAAGTAATGTACCAGCTTGCTACTGCAAATGGATTTCAGGAATTTAGAATTCAGTGGCTYAGTTGGTGGTTTTTTTCTCCCTTTTTTTTTTTAACATTATTTATAGTTATATTGAAAGGCAGAGTTAATGCCAAATATGTCAAACCCAAATAAATCCCTCTACTTGAAAACAAGCTAGAGAGGCTTCAATGTGAGTAGTCTGGCATACAGAACAAATTTTCTTTTGATCCTAACCTATTTCTGTATAAACTAGTAGGTAAAAATTGTACTATTAATTTTTAATTATTAGTTATTAAAATGAATAGGACCTGATAATAGCCCTGTGGTTTTACAATGCCTTAGTAGCTCCTCAATCTCTTGTGAGGTTTGAGTGTAATTCACTATTGGTTATAATCAATGTGCTTTTCATTTGCAGCCTAAAGAGGAAATCAGCTTCCTTTAGCCATTACTCTTCCATGAGAATATGAATGGAAGTTGATCCCTGTCTTTTGTCTAGATTGTTCTCTGATGCCTTTGGGAAGAACTAGCTGTACAGCCCCTAACTCCCCCCTCACATTTTGAAAGCTGGGTAAAGAAAAAAGAGAAGCCTTGTAACTACCCTTTCAGTCTATCATTGCCATCATTGCACTTAACAGATCATATTAGGAAGCCTGTTCTTAGGAGATATAGGAGGTTAAATAAAGTAGAGAGTCTTAGCAATTTGGAAGGCTGATTTTGACCTCACTCATGCTCTTGTAACAGGATTGTAAGTTCTATGAAGTCACTCTGATTTAAATTGCACTGAATACCAGAATGTGTCTCCATGTCACATTTCTGTCAAGGATCCTACTCTAGGATCACAAAGAGATGATTTTTCATATTTATCTTAACTAGTGATGCCACTGACTGAACAGGAAGAGAGATGTCATTGACCATCTGTGAAAGACCACAGTTAGAGCTAAAGCTTGACTATTTATCAACTGACCTAGAAAGTGGAATGCGTTGTGGTACTGTCTTATGACAAGAAAAGTTAAGTGAATTAAAGTATCCTCTACTGCTCTGAAGATTCAGATAACTTATGTTTTGCTTACTTCATATGATTACATACAAGCAGCAAACAGAACTTACTGGTACTCACTCATATTCTGAATTGCTTGYAGATTACAACATCATAGCCCAGTCTAAAATTTTAACTTGTTCATAAACTTGTTGTTCAGAAACTTTAAGTACTGACAAATATCTTGATATCTTTGAAGTGTGGGTCACATTTATTTATTTACTRCAAAAATAACTCTGGGTCCAGGGCTGTCTTTATGGTAAAACACTGAACACTAAAAATGTTGGACATAAATTATTGGAGGAAATACCAATGATTGTACTATTGCTGAGTTAACAGATAACAGTTTCAAAAGTTGACAAAATGTCTGAAAGTATATGAGTGACTGATTAATTTATATTTCTGAACTATGAAAAAGCATTGGAATGATAATCTTTTTTGAGCTTTGTTCCTACAAATATTTCTGCTCTGATTGAATGTCACTTTAACATTTCTTAGTATTTTGATAGCAAACATGGCCATCTGCATTATTAATGTATCTGCCTGTAATACAATTTTTCTGTCACCACAGTACTTTCTTACCCTTTTTTCAAGTCTGAATATGGTTGAATCTATTATTGCCTTGTCAATTATTGTTCCTCTAAAGTCTGATTCTGGGTTTGGTCATGAAATACCAGTTTAGGAGCATCCAAAATGGAGATCAATATGAATCAATGGAGGTTATATCTCAGACATATAGAAGGATTCATATAAAAGTAAGGAGATCATAGATTCACTGAATCACTAGGTTGGAAGAGACCTTCAAGTTCATAGAGTCCAACCTGTGCCCTAACACCTCAACTAAAGCATGGCACTGGGTGCCACATCCWGTCTTTTTTTAAACACATCCAGGGATAGTGACTCCACCATCTCCCCAGGCAGGCAATTCCAGTACTCGATCGCTTTTTCCACAAAAATTTTTTCCTAATATCCAACCTAAATTTCCCTTGGTGCAGCTTGAGACTCTGTCCTCTGGTTCTGTCAGTTGACACCTGGAGAAAGAGACCAACCCCACCTGACTACAGCCACATTTCAAGGAGTTGTAGAGGGCAATAAGGGCATCCCTGAGTCTCCTTTTCTCCAGAGTAAACACCCCCAGCTCCCTCAGTWGTTCCTCACAGGGTTTGTGTTCCAAGCCCCTCTCCAGCCTCGTTGCCTCCTCTGGATGYGCTCAAGCGTCCCAACGTCCTTCCCAAACTGAGGGGCCAGAACTGGACACAGCACTCGAGGTGTGGCCTCATCAGTGCTGAGCACAGGGGAAGAATGACCTCCCTGCTCCTGCTGGCCACACTGTTCCTGATCCAGGCCAGGATGCCCTTGGCCTTCATGGCCCCCAGGGCTCACTGCTGGCTCATGTTCAGCCAGCTGTCATCAGCACCCCCAGGTCCCTTTCTGCCTGGGCACTGTCCAGCCACACTGTCCCCAGCCTAGAGCACTGCAGGGGGTTGTTGTGGCCAAAATGCAGGACTCAGCACTTGGACTTATTAAACTTCTTCTTATTGGACTCTGCTCATCCATCCAATCGTTCCCAGTCTCTGTGATGACCTACCCCTCCAAACCCCGTGCTGGCTGGGTCTTATACCCTGGCCATCCTGTAAGTGCTGTGTGATGGCACTCAATATAAACTGTTCCATAACCTTACCAGGTACTGAGGTCAGGCTCACTGGCCTATAATTGCCAGGATTCTCTTTGCACCCCTTTTGTGAATGGGTGTCACAATGGCCAGCTTCCAGCCATCTGGAACCTCACCAGTCAGCCAGGACTGCTGGTAAATGATGGAGAGTGGTTTTGCAAGCTTGTCTGCCATCTCCCTCATCATCCTGGGATGGATCCTATCTGGGCCCATGGATTTATGAACATCCAAGCGGCTCAGCAGTTCTCTGACTGCCTCCTCCTCAATAACAGGGGCGCCATTCTGCTCCCTGACACCATCTACCAACCCAGGAGGACAGCTGTCCTGRGGACAAGCTGTCTTCCCACTAAAGACTGAGGCAAAGACGGTGTTAAGTCTAAAATGAGCAGCGTGAGAATAGTGAATGTAGAAAAAAGCATTGCACAAATGATTCTTTGTGTATTTACATCCCCACGGTGTGTGTGCAGATCCATTAAATTTCATAAAGGTTGTATGTGTATATTTTAAATAAAGTTGTGTGAATGATTATTTTTATAAGATTTAGAAGAGAGGTATTTTCTATCCAAGAAGTTTCATTACATTAGTTCTGTGCAGAGGTCACTGAACTGCAGGAGTTCTGTTACCTTATAAATCCAGAAGGGTTCTTCCACTCATAGTAAGTAGGGAGAAGAAAAGTATATAGAAAAAAAACCATTGGATTTATAGGAAAAGATATATTTTTTTATCAAAATGAAAGATTTTTGGGAAATAATGGAATTAAGAAAACAGTTGTGAAAGCATTTATCTTTTATAAACATGTATTGAAAACAGGTATTGCTCAATTCATCTTAAAACCCAGCAAAATTCAGAAAGAAGAAATAAAAATATATTATTTTTGAACTTAGTATTTTAAATTCCTTCAAAATCTCTTCCTTATCTTTTCACAAAAAACATGAATAAAGTTTGCCCTGAAGTGACATTTTGTTTTCCAACCCACTTGCAGAGGAAATTTGCAACTCAGCTTTAATGTAATTAAATGTCTCAGTGTTACAAAAAATTATGTTCAGACATACTTTAAATTGTTTCAGGAATACAGATTTTCAAAAAAAATTCTGTAAGTATTTTTATCTATACGAGAAATATTTCAGATATTCACATACCTAATAATAATAGTAATAATAATAATAATAATAATAATAATAATTTATCCTTTTCTACATTAAAATGGGAAAAAAGAAAACCTAAAAAAACTTCTTACAGTTTTCTTGGACTTGACAATCTGTTTTTTTTTAAAGAATAGTCTTTCAACACTTTAAATGTTATTTTCTTTCCTTGTGAATTACCAGGTATTTTTGCATACATCAAAAAATGTCTATTTGTGCCATGCTTGTCATGTCCTCTTTAGAGTATCTGTGAGCTCAACCTTGATCTTAAAATTAGAATTTGAAATATTAACATAATTGTGAAGCTAAAGGAATCGTTGTTTTAGCTGGATTTGCAGTTCAGTGAAGTTGAGCTGCTTTGAGAGCACATATGCTCCACTGAGGCAGAGCAGCCTCAGAAGATATTTTTTAAGTTGGGACACAGGCAATGTTTGTAAAATCCTACTGATGTGCCCCTTACTTTTAGTTATTCTTGCTGCGTTTATTTGCAGAGKCTAATAATTTGGAAACAATTTAAAGAAATTTGCATAATGATATGCAGTATYGGAAACATTTTATCAGTGATGTTTTCATATTTATAGTAGGGTTGTTGGCCAGAAATTGTCATAGAGTTTTGTTCCAGTTTCCAAGAAGATTCATAGCATAAAAAATTCAGCAGTACCCTCTGTGTTCTGGATTCTTAGGGCTGTGGTGGCCCCCTGCAATGTCTTCAGTTATTTGAAATCCTGTTTCATTAGCTTGTGATGCTTTTTCCCATCTGTGCTCCCAACAGTCTCCACCATAGGTTTACAAAGTCTACTTCTGAGGTCAAAGAAATCATTATACAAAGGTAAAGGGTATTCCTTGTCTTGAATCTACAGATGGTTGAAAGACATTGCTAAAGCAAAACATGACATTTGTGCGGAGCCAGGAATTAAATCCAGACTTTCCAATGTTCTTTTCCTTTCAACTTCCTTCCTTCTAACTGAAGAGTGCTGTGATAAATGCAATTACACGAGCATCACTTAATTTGCTATTAGAAAATTGTGCACTTTCTGTTACCTTTTACATAATGATTTAAACAGGTGCAATTTCATCTTTGAAGGCATGAAATTAAAGAAAACAAAAAGATAATTGGCCTAACTGTTCCATTCAGAATTCTGAATAACAACTGTACATTCAATTCTACACAGACTGTGGTTTTACATCTGTTTTGATCCAATAACCTATAATCATCTAGAACAATCTGAGAAAGCCATGTCATTTAAGATGAAGACATCTGCATAAAACAATTATAATTTATTTATTCAAATCTGTCTTAAAGTCTCACAAGTATTGAATTCCTTTTTCACTGTAAAGTTCTTGAATTAAGTTTCTTTCCCCTGCATCTGCCCAGACTTTCTGCTTTGTTTGTCCTGAACTGGAAAGAGGAACACTTTTTCTACCACTTATCTGGGAGAATTTTTGGACAAAACTCAAATATAAATATTTGTGCTTTAAAAGTTACAGACATAAAACTGATGCAGTGCTAAATGATTTTGTTGGCCAGATGGCATAGTGGCAGGAGTAAAGCAGCAAAATGGGAGAGCAGCATTTAATTCTGGACTTTGAAATAGGGGTCTGCTCTTGGTGAGATTGATACTGTTTTATTTTTAGAGGGCATTGACCAGAAAGTGTTTTGTTAATGCCAGCTGGCTTTGTGAAGTGCATGCTGCCTCATACAATCAACATCCAAGACTGTCTGCAGCCATGACAATGCTGTTGCCCATTATGTTGTTTTGTTTGGAAAAAAGAAAAACATCTTGGTATAACTAGGGAAAGAACAGACGTCTGGAGTCAGACAACAAGAGTACATTGATTTATATCAGCCAAGGGTTTGACCTCTCTAATCTTATTCATTCACATGGAGTAAATGAAGAATAAATAGTGAAATTAATCCTGAAAGTTGTAGCATTCAATGTGGAAATTGCACACATTCAACTATATGGTGTTGTATAAATACAGACGCAAAGCACTTAAGAAGCTCCCAAACAGCCTTCCAGTGCAATTMATTTAGAGCTGGCTGGGGTGACTTCTCACAGAAAACCAATTTGTGGTGTAGATGCATAGCAAAGTTTAGACTGAAGCCCAGATTCCTTGCCAGAAAGGCTCTCTGTTATATCCAGAGAGAAAATCAAAGCATTGCTGTTGCCCTGCTGAATATTAAGAATGATCATGTCCTGTGAGGATTCCAGTACTTGATATCCATGCAGTTTATCAGAACCTGCAGACCAGCCTAACTAACCCCGTGGAGTATGTGACTCTTTTTGAAGTTACATGACATTTTCAAAATGTGACCTTAATTTCTTTCTGAATGACAATACTTTAAAAACTAGGTTTTAGAATGAAAAATTCTTGCATTTTATTTTCATTCTATTTTTGCTTTAGTCAAATGTTACTCTTTTTTTGTGACACCTAATTATCCCAAAACTGATAATGTTATGTTCTTTATCCCACTTTATGTTYTGCATGACACTGTACAATGAAAAAATGGAATTACATCAAGTGTCCAGAGCAATTTTTGCTCTTGGACCTTCCCTTTCTTGAGAGAAAGAAAGGTGGTTAGGCAAAAACATTCCATCTCTATGTAACATTTCTTAATGGTAGAAGAAATGAAGGTTTATTTCACCTTGTCACATTTTCTTTAATAATATTTTAGTATTAAAACCTCTTTGGAACTGATAACAAGCATCAGGCTGTCTTGAATTACAGCCACAGAATTAAAAACATTCCTAGATGAATATTTGAGAAAGTGCACAGTAAGAATGCATTGGGATGTCTGAAAACACAACATGGACTTCTTTTAATCATCTTTCCATCACAGTATTGTTCTCTGGGCCTGCAGTTCCTTCCAGGAAAYTCATCAGGCAGTTTCCTTGTGATGTTTAAAGAAACCCATTTGGTCTATAGCTGTGAAATGAAACAATACGAACTCCAGTTTTTGATCTCTTTGAAGAACTTTCTAGAGACTCAGTGTCTTTAAGATCAATTTTGATAATGTTCTTATGATCAAGAAATATCTGTAAAAATGTGATTGACAGGGATGACTATGCAGTGACTACTAAAACTGTAGAGCTTAGTGAACCATAATTTGGACTCATCCTTCATCAGCCACATAACAAAATGTATCATGAATCCTTTTTTGTCTATTTTATTTGTATGAGACATGCAATCAAAACCAGCCATTTATGAAGCCTATTTTTTTTTTCTACTGTCTTATTTTCAGAATGCCTTTAAGTGATTAAAGGAACATGAGATCTAGCAAATACATGTTCCTATTAAGAGAAATTAGTGCATCTTTCTCACAAACAAACAAATAGCCAATCCAAAGAAATGTCTGTGACCATTTCCACAGTTGAGCTATGCATAAAAGGTTTTGGAAGGGAGGCAAAAGATCTGAGTCTTTTAAAAGGGAATCTTTGCATCAATCTGTAATTCTAATTGTTGAAGGATATCCTGTGTTCATCAACAGAAAAAAAATCTTTTTATATAACCTATTGCTATATATAATGATGGTTGTCATACCTGAAGTTTTATGTGTCAACTTTGTTAAACTGTTGGTGCAATCAGACATGTATAGACAGCCAGAAGCTGCTCTGGTTTTAGTGTGAACAAGTTAGAGAATATTTCAACTAGCATGACTATTAAAACCTATTGATAGTAATATTCCATGAGAAACAGATCTATAAGGTTTTACCCATGAGTAATTTGAGTTTAAATATTTTTGTTATAACTCATGCTTTTCTTTTTTTATGCTATTTTATGTGTGCTTATTAATTTGAGTTGTATTCAGACACATAAGTTCTTTTGATGATTCTTCCAAGTGTATGATGAAAATATTTTGAGTAATTAACATATATCCTTCTTTTTTGGGGACAAATCTGACGTAAAAGATAAAAGTGMTTTTGACATGAAAAAATGAAAATTAAACTGCACATGTGAATATCAAGTCTTAGAATAATAAAAGTAGCCATATTCAAGGATTTAGTGAGGACCATGCTGTTCTCCCCCAGACAATTGTCTCATTGGCTTCTTCAAAAGTCATGCTTTTA
Source organism: Cardinalis cardinalis (assembly GCA_014549065.1). Classification (NCBI taxonomy): domain Eukaryota; kingdom Metazoa; phylum Chordata; class Aves; order Passeriformes; family Cardinalidae; genus Cardinalis; species Cardinalis cardinalis. Next base: position 518,912 of record JACDOX010000052.1, read on the forward strand.
GTATTTGGCTAGAGCATGCACCGACAAACATCTGCCAGGACAGTTTTTATTAGATGACACAAGTTAACATTTGTTTTAGWATAATTTCACCACCAGACTTYTGAAGGAAAAAAAAAATTAAATCAAGCCTGTTCTTCTGTGACATTACACTATTTTCTCAGTTATAGTTGCATAAYAAGTTGATGGTTGTAATCTATCCCACAGGTGAATATATTAGTACTTCTTATAAAGTTGTGCATACAAAGCACCTTTAATATGTTAACAACATTCTCAAATAGTTAATGAACATTTAGAGTCCAGTGTAAAGTAACTGTTTCACATTTCAGTACTTGTAAGCAATTTGCTTTATATAATGTTGCTGACACTTACAGAGCAACTTTTAACCTCCAGCAACAGGCATGGTGCTCCCAATGGCTATAGTAGAAAAGAGGCAGCAATAGCTTCATATCAGCAARTTTATAATTTATTAATTTGAAAAAACCCATATTTTCCTTTTCTGTATTTTGGGTATTTTTGCAACCATTAATTTTTTACAACCTAAATATCTCCTTTTAATTTTGAAATACCCACCAAATTCAAACATTTTCTTACAACAGAAAAAAATGCATATCCCATTTTTTCAGTAATGCAATCMTTTTAAATTATTTTTTCTATATGAAATGCAAAAAAATTAAGCAAATTAAGAAATAGGTCCACATCTTTATCAGGAGTTTTAATTATTCAAGGTACCTGTATAGATAAATATGCTTGGAGTGTAGTTTTGGACATGGACACCGTCTGTTATTTAGTCTGTAACTACCTTTTATCATTTCCCTCTTCAATTACCTTATTCAAATGTATTTTTTCCAACAATTTATGTGTCACAAAGAAAGTGTATGTAATCCTGATTAAAAAATAATGATGGAACAAGTTGCATTTTTACATTCATTCAAGTCTTCTTTTTTTCCCTGTATAGCACAATCTATACTGCTTTTCCAAATATCTAAATTCTGGAAAAAAATAACAATTTTGGCTTTCARGGCCTTGCATTTTGAGCCTGTGGCATGTTTATTATTATAACTTGCATAGCTACAGTGTTCASCAAGATGGCATTTGTTTCATCTGATGTGAGCGATCTCAAATTATGTAGCTAATTTAAATTCTTCAATATGTAGTGAAGAAAATTTCCATTCCATTAAACATCTTCCTAGAAGGGATACACTTCTTGAGTTCTGCCCTTTCATTTTTATGGAGAAGTGTAGTTGACTGAGATTTTACGCCTGAGCTTATATTGTCTAATTCATAGGAAATTTGTCAACGCTTTAAAACTCACTATGTCTTTAAATTTCAGACATTTAAGGTTAAAAAGTAATTTGGATAACTTAGATGAATAAAGAGTAAGCAAAATTGAGGACCACCTTGTAGATAAAAACAATACAAAATATTGAGGATATTACCTAATTTTGGAAAACATTTCAACAGCAGATTTTGGATAATATGTCATCATCAATACAATTCTGGTGATCAGTGCAAAAGTCCTTATCCCTAATCACACAGAAAATGAATTAATCTTTGTACCTGTATTGAATATATTTACATATCTTCCCTATTAAACTGGAAATGTCTTCTTTATGCATTCATATACATTTAGAATTTCATCTGATTCTTCCAGGAGTTAYTGCAGAATTTTCCTAAAATTTGATGCTGTGACTCTCACGTTTATRTTGGGCTAGAGTCTTGTGAACAGTAGCTAAAACCAAAATAGYTGCAATAATATTAATAATAGGCCTTTTTAACAATGACAGCACATAGGTGAGATCTAAGACACAAAAAAATTCTACTTTGATTCAACGTATGCATTAATAATTCAAAACTTTTCCGATTTGTTTTTTATTTTTAGCTAATCATTTCTATACAGAACACTCTGGTGTATTTTCAGTTTATTCCAAATATTTCATCTGAGCAGCAAGAATATTTTACATTACATAGAAGACATTACTTGTGCATCAGTGATTTGTTAATACTAAGGCTTCAAATGCTGAAAGGTTCATATATGCTTTAGCTATCTGCATCTCATTTCAGTAGCATTCTGGCAAAGATTCCTTTGCTGACAAGCCTCTCTTTGAGCAGAGAAACAAAACAAAGAGAAAGTAATTTTTAAAAATTGTCTCTGTCTACAATAGCAAATAGAATGGCTCAAGAGGAATTGATTTGAAGGGTGAAACAGTGGGCTCTGAGACTTATTTTCATATGATATGCATTTTTAAGAGAATCACTGTGGAGTAGCTTCTCTGATACTGTGAACTGAGCTCCTTTTAGTGCAAGACATCTAGGGAGGCTTTGGTATCATTTTCTTCTTTGGCATTTGATCCAAAAGGGTCAAATATATTTGTTTCTTGATACTTCTAAGGATAGCAAAGTAAAAACTTGGGAGTGATAAGGAGATTAATTTCTGTAGTCCATACCTTAGGTGAATTAAAATATTGTGTAAATGACTTTTGAAATAGGTTTATAAAGGCTTTCCTCCATTCTAGGGCTTGTTCACGCCTGATAACTAGGTTTAAGAGTATATTCTTTTTCCTTTCTACACRTTAAATTATTTAATAATACTCCAGATTCAAGAGAAGATGATGATGTTYGCGGCTCAAACATTTGGGTGATTGAGCTGGTAAGATGGAAAATAGGGTTTTGTTTGTTTCCAGCCAGTTAAAGAAGTGAAACAGCATAGCAAAGATACAAATTTCTTATGCTGAAAGACAGGAGCTGATAGACACAACACTCTGTGAGCTAATATCCCTGGAGTAGTTTCAAGCAGCATATTCTCTACTGAAAACCAAAGAAAACAAAACAAATTCCTYCAGGAAAGAAAGGCTCCCCAAATATTTCAGCAAAAGATAAAATATCACTGAAAAGTTTGAGGGAACATAAGCCAAGAATGTGAAAGTGTAAGCAATGAATAGTACCAGATATTGGACGCTTAGCTAAAAGAAGGCTTTTATAGTGTTTTAATAATAGATTTAAGTCAAAGAAGTGTTCAGAAGATTTCAAGAGAAATTATTAGAAAGAGTAGAATATTGGAATCTTATGCATTGAGTTCAGAAAAAAATACTAAATACACTGAATTTCTGTTTAGTCTTCGTGAAAGATATAGGAAAACCTTCTGTTTTAAGAAAATTGAAGGAGATATGATAAAAATCTTAATTCATGTTGTAATTGGTCTTGGATGCTGCTTCATYCATTTAATTTTGCAGCAGAATAATAGAGAGCACTTCAGCATCATAGATGCTTTGTGTTTATAATTTTCAAACAATTGGACGCAGAAATGATAACAAAAATACATTTTATGAGCAGTCAAAAGAGTCTGCTAAAATTATTTTGACTGTCTCTGATGCAGATTCTCATTTATTCTTGGTTTTTTTATGCTCACATTTCAATAGCTAGCAAGAACTCTTGTGATATGCTAAGAATATTGGCATACAAGCCTTCTAAGATTTTGTCTAAATTTTCTAAATGAGCTTTTGTGATGTCTTTTGATATAAAGATTCCTGCACAGAAGTGTATTGTATCTTTGAGAGTATCTTTGAGCAAGAGATGTTCTTCATATTATTGGTTCTTTGGTGATATTCACTGAAATTAAGGAATGCCTTTCATTTGTTTACTTAGAGACAAATATTATTGGGAATTTACTTAATGAGTGTACCTAGATGAATAAAAATAATTTTGCCTGCTCAAAAGTCCTTGTCACAATTCAGAAAGAGAAGTTTGGGTAACAGAAAACAAAATATATTTGAGAAAAGCACTAAACTTAAAAGGAAAAAAGTATGTTTTATTGTTACAATATGACATTCATAATGTAAATTGAATTATGAAATATTATTCCTGAATAGCAGATCTTAACATGTAGCCTTGGGCTTAAACAAATAAATATTAGTGGATGTGTATTTCAACTTTTTAYAGAACAAAAAAATGCACTTCTGGTTCATGACCAGAATACCACTACTGCAAGAAAAGTTAATAAAAATGAAACCAAAATAAATGAAAATAAGCTAATTACAGTTCATCACAGGCAATGTCTGTTGCAGAGCTGTAATATCAAAGTATTTTTTTATTTTATTTAAGTCCTCTTTAAAGTTACATTTCTCACTGCATTTGGCTAAATTAAAAAAAAAAAAATCATTTTTCTTATCAGCATCTTTCTCCTCTTTTAGCCTGCTACTCTAATACTAATCTCAGGTGTTTCAGTCTTCCTATTGAAAAAATAATGCCTGTTAATTTAATTTCCTGCCAATTTTAYATTAACTTCAATGACAGAAGTTTAGAACAGTAGAAATATGTGATTTGAATAGGGAAAAGAGTTGTGTGGGTTGAAACTATTCATGCAGAAGAGGAATCATTCATTAATATTTTGTTTGTCTTCCAAAAAGCTTCCAGCAATTAAGAATTAATAGAAAGAAAAGGATAATGACATGTTGTATCAAAATTCAAGTGCTAAAGAAACACTTTGAATTTATGTGATCAGTTGATGCATCTCTTCTGCCTGTTTTTCAGATCTACCCTATACACACCTGAGAGTCACTATATTAGTCTTACAATTTGCTTGACATTGATTGACTTTCTGAAGCTAACAGGATTTAAATATTATTTAGGCCTGATTCATCACCATTGCTTTTAATGCTTGGTACAAACAGAAAATACAAAAATACCATTGAAACTTAAGAGAAACCTCTTTTACTGTTAGACCTGAAAAACTGCAGAACATTTTGCTCAGAAAGGCCATGGAGTCTCCATTCTTGAAGATACTAAAAACCCAAGTGATCAGATCCCTAAGCAAAGTGCTCTAGCTAACTCTACTTTGAGCAAAAGAGTTGGACTAGATGATCTCCAGCTAGCTCTAAGGCCACCTTAAATTCCTGAMAATACCCCAAAATATCATACATTGTTAAAGTGGAAAGTCATCTGATTTGAAAGTCAGGGAAAAATAAGAACCTTAATTCCTAACGTTCCAGGGGTTTGGGTAATGTCCAAGCCAATGATGAATAAACTGGTAGAAATACTTGTAGAAATATAGCTTGCTTTAGCTTGCTATACTAAACATACTACTACACAGTTTAGGCTTTTTTTTTATGCTTCTCTACACGTTAAGTTGCATCTTGGACTGCATTTTACAGTTGATTAAAATGTTTTCAGTCCTTATGATTTTGCAATGTAGTCATTATGACCACAGGAAGGCCAGGAAGYATTACTGCTTTTGTCCAAGTGTTAAGTAGTTAAGATAGTTATACTTTAGTGTGCACAYTTTGTACAAAGAATAAGTTGTGGAGTAATTGGGTGAGAAATGGCTGATGGTTGTAAGTTTAGTTCTCTAAACAATTAAACATAAAAAAGGTTTACTCTGCCACCCTGCTACTACAGTCCAAATGCACCAGCATTTTTGAACAATGTTTAAAATGTTGATAGTAACTGATAAACAGAAACTATGAAAGAATATAATCCAAGAGCAGTGTGAAATATCAGGAATTACAATGCAAAACTTCAAACTTTGGGATATGAAAAAAATATCTCTGTCATAATGGTGAAAAAGTGTCACAATTAAGCCTTGTGGAGCTATATGGATATATTGCTTTTTACCAAGTCTAGCCAAACTCTGTCCCTAATGTTAACCTCCAAAACTAGGGTTCTTCATGTATTGAAAATATAATTTTAGTTTCCATCTTGGATAGGGATGAATTATTTAATACAGGTTAAGATAAACTCTGTACCTATGTTTTTGGCATTGTAGTGTTTTTTKTTCTAATGATGAGTGGAAAGGAAACTATCCCATTTAAGAACTATAGATGAAACAAGGAAGAAATGGAGATTTATCACTGAGGTATAATGCAAAGGCATATCTTTTCGCTGTGATCTATTCACCTCCAGGGTCASATACAATTAGGAAGAACTCCATATGCTGTTYTCAGAAAAGATRATATCAGTTTTCTGAGGGTGAAAGTCATCAAATCTACAGTCTTCTTATTAAACCTATGGTCTTCTTACTAAACCTGAATATTGTAAGTCCCTACAAAAGGACTAATAAAGGCTTAATGTTGCTTTTTTGCTGGGATAGACAAATTGAACAGTTGTGGACTTCTTTGGGTAAAAGTTACTCAACCATGTTGATTCACAGTGSTGGTAGACACAGCTGTCTTAATGTTGTGCATTGAAAATCAATAAAACTAAACATAACCCTGTCCCCTCATAGGTTGGTGCCTTACTTTGTCAGCACTCAGATGACGCATTGCAGCTGACCTGAAGCTGCCCCCTAAACTCAATCAACCTAGAAGAAAACAAGTCCCTGGATAAGGCAGGGAAAGGTTGCATTCAAACCCAAGTGAAGACCTCAGCCAACCCTGTTCAAGCTTAGATCCAGAGACACCCCTGGCCTGAGAGCTGGGCGGAGAGAGCTCCCATCCAATCAGCTATCTGAGCCCAGGAAATCCAAAACCCCTAAAAAAAGGGCATCCAGATTAAACATTACTTTTTGCTGAGGACTCAGGGCTGTGGAGGCCTGTGGRTCTGCTAGACTTTCTGGGGCTATGCCCTGGAAGAATGTCCCCTAGAACTTCAACCTCTCCCATGGACTCCTGCAACATGCTGTCAATCAATCCTAGTGCCACGCCCCCTGTTGGCCCATTGGCTGTTCAACCACCTGTTAACCATATATGGTCAAGGTTCTAGCAGTTTCTTTGTTCTATGTACCCTCATTGGTACCCTGTTTGCCCTTGAGTTTCCTCACTCGTTACTGTAATCCTTTTCCTGCTCACACCTTCAGGTGATTGATTGTTGCTGTTGGCTCCACCCCTTTTTACCAGTATATAGTCCTGGATCCTCTACCTCTCCCTGTCTTTGTCCCTGGCCACTTTCAGAATGTACATGAAATAAACTATCACTGTAAACCTATACAAAGAGCCTTCCTGCTTCTGCCATCTTAGATGAGCAGCTGCTGCATGTGAGTGTGGTATTTGCTGTGTGCTTGGTGGAGTGCTCTCCTCATGGGGATGCTTCAGGAAGGTTGCAGCAATCCACCATCTGCCCGTGCTGCACCATCATGTCAGTGTGTCTGTCACCAACCCACGACTCCACAAAATACTTGGAAATTTCTCATGTCCATTTTTCTGAGAAATGACTGGTGTAATTTTATAAATAGTAGAACAAAATTTAGTATATAATCTGTCTTCACTTGTTAAAGTGGAACCTACTATCCTCATTTTTTTAATGGCAATAAATACATAAGAAGACCAGCATTTTACCAATAACTTTTTGTAAATATTAATATTGGTATTCATAATTTTTCCTTCTTGTTTGTTTCAATAATATGCAGTTTTATGTCAAACCTCAACTGTTTTACAGATTAGGATATAAACGAAGATTAGAGTATATGAAGAAAGTTCTTAGTTTTGGAGGGGACTTATTGCATTCAGAGAAACTAATCCATAAGTAGYATTTATTATGTAGTATTCTAGTGTTCATAACTAAGTTCATAGGGATTTAAACTCATTTAACTTAAATCCTCCTATTAGTAACAATTAAAGGAATAATATGAGTTTCATGAACAGTAACATGTACATGCATATACAGGGTTTTTTCAGAGACATTTTAGAGCACCCCCATACTGCTGTGTTTTTATCAAATTTATCTCTAAGATGTCCTAGTTTTTTGGGTGTAAAAATGAGGTACCATAATTCATTTAGCCCAAATATTCCAAGTATATAAAAACTCAGTATCTTTTATAACTGATAGTTCTGCTCTAACAAAAGTTTATCCAGATTATACTGTCTAAACTATATGGTAATTTACATATCAGAGATGATGACATGTGGGAAACAGTCAACWGCAATACAGATATTTAATTTTTTTGTTCTTAAAGATCTTTATGTTAATCACATGGAGTGTTTCTAACTATGGAGGTAACAGACATATATTATAATCCAAGCCTATTTCTTTTTATTGGAAAAGGACAGGCCATGATGTTATTCCATGAGGCTGGATGCATTCAAAATTTGTAATAAATTTTCCTGAGGAGGTCTGGTTCTCAAAGGTAATGCAATAGAAAGGTCAGAATTCTGATGTTTACACTGAAAGTAGAAGTGTAATAAATCCTGCAAAATAACCATTAACATGCACATCATTCTTTTAGAAAGAATTTTATCGTCATTATGTCATTCTCATTGATATTCTGTGGAAAGGGCTGAACTGGCTCTACTGAACTGAATACTCTGTGTGTTAGTTTTGGGTTAGATAATTCCTATTCAGTGCAGTACTTAAGAGAAAAGTGAGATTAACACCCATATCTGTTTAAAAACTATTATTAATAACTTAGTAAAAGTACATCACATTTCTTGTAGTTTCAAGGATATGTAGTGATTTTCTTAGGAATTTTTCAACTTCAGCTATAAAAAAGTCAAACTTTGCATCTGTCACATCTCTTCCTTACATGTCAATTAGGTAAGGCATATAACTTACAAAGAGTATCTGAAAATGAACAGGATGCTCCTGAATCTTTAACAGCTTGTTCCAGAGCTTATTTTAGATAACTTTGCTATTACTCTTGTGGTAGCCAGAGATATGATAAAAAGGTGTTCTCTTCTTGTGATCTAGTTGAGTCTGGTTTTCAAGAAATCAATAAGAAATGAAACATAAAGTTCCAAATATTTGATGGGTTTTTTTTTTCCAATTCCCATTTTAAGTTACATCACTGCTCTTGCAGGAACTGTAGATGATGCAAAGTCCTTCTGGTATTGAGGAATACAGTCAGTGCAGGTAGCTTGGTGAGCAGCTGCAGTGGGAGCTCTGGGTGTTGGGAGCCCCAGGCAAGAGGTCATGGACTGCTAATCCTTTGCATAATAAAGGGAATGGGGACCTGTGCCCATCCAGGCGACCAGGCACTCAGAGACAGGGCAGAAGCTGAGACTATGAAAGTATAAAAGCCCAGGATTTTCTCTGTTCAGGGTCCTTCCTCAGAGGTACCACCTCAAGCTGTTACATTTTTATATGGTTATTGCATCAAGACTAAATMATTTTAAGGATTGAGACATCTGAGACTCTGCTATAGGAAATTTGAGGTTGAGCCAGTAAGGAAACTTAGTATGACTGTGTGAGTTTGATGTGTGTAGATGCCAAAGGGCCTCCCTCCCAGCTCAGTTGATCCAAATGGGACTGCCAGAATAGTATGATATTCAGGAATAATCTATGGGATGTTCTGAGTGAATTCAAATCTCTGAGATTCACAGTTTGTGTCATTGGCCCATAACTAAGTAATAATTGATGTAWAGTTACAGATTACAGCGTCTCATTGCATGAAGCTTTGGTCCATCAAGCAGTTATAGTAAAAGTATTTCTGGTAACTATCACCTGTTTAATCTTTTGATCTATTCATGCCAGGAAGGTTTAGCATTATATTTCTTGTCCAGCCTGTCTACCATCAGCCCTAACTACTTTGATACCTTCAAAGTTTTGAACCCTCAAAAGAATTTTGTACTCTCAAAATGAAACTACCTACCCCTCTACTTGTAAGCCTGATATGGACTTGTGTTCTTCAGGGCTTGTGTGAGTGGTTGCAGTTGCTGTTTTCTCCCTTCTGGCCTGAATACATATTTCCATCCTATAGTGACTACAGTTGCCAGCAGAAGTGATGTATGCCTATGTCTCAATCTAACATAGGGCTTGAAGCACATCTGAATCCAAAGGGTAGCACTATAGATACCCCATTTTAAACACAGGAAAATTTGTGTGGTGTCTTTTAAAATGAATCTATTGGTGTTTTTTTCAGAAGGTGCTTTCTAGAACAACAAACATTTTTCTGCAGTTCTCTAAATGTATCATTAAATTATTTTAAATGTATCATTGCTTCTTGAGTGTAGTTTAAATCCTAAGAGAATCCCCTAACTTCTCACTGAAAATCCTGCATATCCTCAGCATCCTCTGAAATGTGAAGGATTGACTCTTCCATTTCCTGGGATTCTCATTGGTGCCAGGGTTCAGCATGTAGGCTTCCAGAGCAGCAGCAATATCTGTCATTTTGAATGAATACAAATCTCTAACAATCCATGTTTGTACAGTCCCAGTGGAAGCGTGTTGTGTCAGCTGTGCTTGCGGTACTTTAAAGGCTTTATTAAGTCAGCTGGCAACACACCCTGTCTCCAGGCACTGGCTTTTATGGCAAAGGACCTAAGAGACTTTTTTGTCCCTTTCCTTTTTTTCTTCCTCTCCCACCCCTCCCCCCCCCTTTCTCATGCTAACTAGCTATCAGAAACACAGGTAGTGATTTTATAGAAATCTTATGGGTGTGTTGCTGTGTGCATAATACCCACAATATAATTTACAGATGAGCACTTTTACCCACCCACACAACCTTACACATACATGTGCACACACTGTCAAGTACCTTTACGCAGTCTGATATTAATTCTGATCAACTTATTACTACTGATTGATAGAGAAGCTGTACAAAATTTATAAATAATTATAATCAGCTCTCTTAGCCCATGTAGCCACTTGAAAGGAAGCTATGATAAACTGTGTCAAGGTTCTGACCACGTATTACAGTAAAATTCCATGCATAGTCTGTCCAGTGGCCTTTTATGTAAGAACTGTACTTTYGGTTTGCTTTAATGTAGACAAAATTGCTTAATTGGTAAATGTTAAAATATTAGTTTGCTTAAGTCATGTTTTGAGAATCAGTTGTTCAAAGACTGAACTTTGCAGTGACATTCAGACTCTTTTCTCTTGCAGCCGTTTCGTAGAGTGACGTTTTCTGTTGTGAGTCAGCCTCAGGACCCGCATCAAGGGTCATTGCAGAGTTGCTATGACAGCGGTCTGGAGGAGTCAGAAACACCAAGCAGTAAGAGTTCATCAGGGCCAAGACTGGGTGCCCTTCCACTCCCAGAGGACAACTACGAAAGGACTACGCCGGATGGCAGTGTTGGTGAGGCAGAGCATATGGAAAATGGTAGGGGCAAACACAACATTCACACACATAATCTCACTAGCAAGTGATACTAAGTAGACTTTTGAAAGGTCAGTCCAAAAACATAAATAAATACATTAAATAATTAATATTGTAATTATTTGATTTTAAAGTTTGTTAAAATGCAGGTATACAAAATAATGGAACATAACACCACTGATTAAAACAGCTTTTTTTTTTACATTACTTAAAATCTATACTGCAGAAGCAGTTAAAACACCGAAAAAAATACCAGTAGAGGTCTGGGGAAATGGTAATTGAATAAAATTATAYACATTTCGTTTTAGATAAAAGACCATAAAGGACATATCATTTCCTTCCATTTTTGACTCAAAACCTACTTAGGAAATTTCCCTGAATGTGATATATACAGCATTAGGAAAAGAAAATAGTATTTTAAAACCCCACTCTAGAGAATTCTCTTTTCCCCAAAAATGTGGAATAGGCTGTTTTCAAAATAAAACACAATGTCAGGTCCATTCTTCATTATTCAGAATAGAAGAATATTACTTTCCTTTTCTTCACACTTTATTTTGGACAACATTTTACAACATTTCATTTAAATTCAGGGTCCATTTTTGTAGAAGGGAAAAATATTAAATAATTATTTATTCCAGAGTAGTTCTCCTATTATTAAAAACCAAAAAAAATTTCAATATAATTATCAGGTTAGGTTGTTTTTTCTTTCTATCTAAAACTATTCAGGATTAAAAAACCAAAAAGATTTATTAATTTTGAAATGTATTTTATAAAACAAGAATATTTCACTGTTCTCCACTTTTTGGCCTTAATCTAAAGTTTTATGAAGTCAGAGACTGACTTCATTGTATTTTCATTTGCCCATAAACAACAAAATAAATTAATACATGTCAAACATTTCTTTGATAACCAAAGAAATAACGGGTTTTCTAATTCAATTGTAAAAGGTGGGTACATGCAAGAAGGGTGGTGTATTTTTTTGTTATAGAATGAATTAATTAGTTTGGCTTAGTGCATGTTAGTTTTTCAGAGATTGCAATACTGAATAATTGTTCTTGGGGTTTTGTCTTATCTGAGATACAACCCATTAAAACTATGTTATTTTTCATGGTAAGGTATTTCCAAATCTAGTGTGTATTGCTGAAGAATGGCTACAGCAGTCTACATATGCTTGAACTGTATATCCCAATAGAAAAAAAAATTAATTGACTAAAAAGGAAGACAGTATTATCCATCTAAAGTTATATTAGGTTATGTATGTTTATACATTTGCATTTATATATTTTCCTTGGTTGTTTATATGAATATATTTGATTACATTTCATTTTTCTGGGGATGTGGTAAGGGGAAAAAGTGATAATGGTATTCCTGGAAAAAATGTCAGACAAAAGGCTTGTAGAGTTTGTACCTAAATTGGGCTGATTATTTTATTGTCTCTTTTGTAGTGAGATTTTGTGGTTAGGATGATAAAATTAAACAACTTGTCAATTCCCTTGGAAATCCAGCAATGTAGAGAATTTGTAGATATGAAATTCTGAATTCAGAAAGTATTTTAACATAGGATATGCATGATCCATGTTGGAGAAACTGTAGAATCAAAAATTAACATAATTTTTAATGTATTTGGTAGACAATGAAAAAGAAAATCACACTAACTGAAGTGCAATTGGAAAAAAAATGTGCCTGAGCAATGTCATAAGTTAAAGCAAAATAATTTTTCATAATGATGCAAAAACTGGAATTGCATTATAATAACTAAAATATTTTAGATGCTTTTTTTTGAAAATAGTTTATTTTAGATTTGGTAGGATAAATTTCTTGGATTTGGTTTTGAAAATAATATTCTAAAATTAATAGATAGAAACATAGATGTAGATAAATACRTTAAGTCATGGTGAATGAACAAAAAGTCTCCAGTAGAAAAAATTTGCATGGTAAGACATGCATAGAATCAGGATTTCCTTCTTCTTTATAAAACCTTGAACAGAGACCTTTAAAAACTGGGTGATATTGTGGTGAAAATTACACTTTACATATCTCTGGATTTTGGTGTCACGTTTTAAAGACAAGATTTCTGCAGTGGCATGTCATCTAACTCCAGAAATTCATGTTAACAATAATCYATAAATAATGATGGAACAGGATGGAATGTACTTTTGTTCCTTCATACATGTATTACCTGATATTTGAGTGAGAGTTTTCTGTCATATGATTCTTAAGTCCACTTGCATTTTAACAATTGAATTGTTCAAATTCTGATAATGTAGTCTTCAATATTAATGGATCATTCTGACAGAAATAGAATTGAAATTGAAGTCTGTCAGGTGTTCATTTGTCACATTTAATTGGAATCTAGCTAATCTGCAGTGTTTGGCTAGGTTAGGTTTTAATCAGGATTTATACTGGATTCTTATGAAGATTTTTCATGGAAACAGCATTTTGGAAATGATCTTGGTTATTAATTTTTACTTCAAATATTTACCATTTAATTTCAGTTGATGTGAAACAATGCAGTTATAACTAATTGCTTTGAATTTCCTTTCATTTTAGAGTTTGAAATAATAATCTTCAGCACAGTGCATGAAACCTTCCAATATGTTTCCTTCTTTTTTTTTTTCAAGCCTAGATGACTAAGGAAAACAAGTAATCTTTATAGCTACGGCAAATTTAAAAGGTTCAGCTCACAGGCAGAGTATAGAAGAAATTCAACTTTCTGTTTGCTGTTAASAGTTTCTTTGCATTTTCTTAGTTGAGAATAGAACACTGGAAAAGTGGAAAAAATGGATAAGGGGGTTGATTTTCTTAGAATATGGTGAACATTGCCCACCAGCCTACATGACTGTCAGATGTAGATTGAAGTTTTATTCTGCTGATTAGCTGTGGTGTCAGATGTGGGAGAAAAAAAAAAAGAAAGAAAAAAAATGCTAGCAGATTGACTGTGAAAATTCAGTATGCAAAGATCTTGTTAATTAGTAAAATCTGCAGAACCAAAAGTAACTTCTGAGTTAATTTATCCCCTGCCCTTGGAGCTTTCCTTGCAAAGAAATTCTGCTCATATGTGCAGGCTTTTCTGATTTTGCTGTTAAAATGGTTCTGTCTTAATGTAAATTGCACAATAATATTCTAAAGAACATTTCCATTGCATTCATGTTTGTATATCAAGGGCAAATACATTACCATGATAAATTAGTTTCTTGGTCTTTTGTCATAGCTTTCTAGTTCTGACCATGCCTAATACAACATCTCAGAAGAAAATTTTGAAAAAACTCTGTGTCAGAAACTTCCAGAATTACTTCTCCTCCTGACCCCAACAGTTAATAGTCAGCATATGATTTTCTAAATAATAATAATAATAATAATAATAATAATAATAATAATAATAATAGTAATAGTAATATTTATAGTACTAAAACCCCACTAATTTACCACAAGACAAGTTACTGGCCTGAAGAATTTCAACAGGGAAATCCTCTGAAGGCTAACAAAAATGTTTGGGGTTTGGATTTTTAAAATTCTTATTTAACTATTTAGTGTCTATTCCTTTTCGTTATGAAGAAGAGCATGGAAGCATTCCATTTTAGTTTTCAAATACTATGGATTGTTATGTTTCCTTATAGTTTACCTTTCCTCTGAAATATAAATCTTCCTAGGTTATGAATTTTCTAGCAAAGGTAGGGATAGTTGAAGATCTATTCTCAAAATCTGAAGAATGGACATTTTTTCATACTAATTCCTATGTTATTAATCACAGATATGATCTTTAAACAGAGCTTCTATTGTTCTGTTTCATTTCTCTTCACCTGGTTCTACTAGGTCTCTCTCATGTTTCTTGCAACTCTTAGAAATATTTCATTATATTCCTTCTCCCTACCMCCTGATTTCTGCATACCTACAGTTTTTTTATGCATGCGGTAGCCTAACCAGTTTTATTTTTTATTTAATTTAGCTAGAGGACCTACAGTGGTGAAACTGCAGCACTGCAGGTTATGGCTTGTATGATCTTCCCTCGAGATTTGTTTCCATGCAGTCCTAATTAAACTGTATGCCACACCTGAGATATCTGCCTTAAAGCTAGCTCAGGTACTTCTACATGAACATGTCTTTGATCTGCAGCACAGAATGTTAGGTTAGCCTGTGTTTCAATATCAAGTAGGGTTGGAGAAGAGCAGTTGTCTCTGTGAAAGAAGGAAAATAAAGAAATGGTTTACAGATTCCATTTTTGCAGGGGGAAAAGGAGTAAAGAAAGATTAAGTGACATGTCTGAAGTCACAGATAAAGTAAGGAGAAGAGCTTAAAAAGGAGCTCAGAATTTTTGTGATTCAGTTACTTGACTTCCACAAAGAAATCAGGAGATAAATTACTCTCTGACTGACACATGAAATAAAAGCCAGAGAAGAGAAGTGCATTACCTTGGTTCACATAGTCTGATAATATGCTCTGTTTTCAATTACAATTTCAGATTTAGACTGCAAGAGTCAAAGTTCCACCATCAGTATAAAGGGGTTTGTAACGTACAAAAGGATGAAAATGCAAAGTGAATTTTGGCAATTAGTACATATGATTAATTTTATCTATAAGAGCATTCTCTCACTTTTGCTTGTGAAAKAGATTCTTAATCTGTTCTCTGGACCAAAGTGTGAAGAAAAGAATACATTAATTTAGTGAACTCATGTTTACAGAATCTATTTTCCTTTAGCTTTTTATTGTGCAAATAACACAGCTTAATGTTCTTGAAGACTTAACTGTCCCTATTGTATAATGGCAGACACTCATTGACTTATTTCAGAGAATGATTGCATTTTTGCAGTTCCCTTATTTTCAAATGTTCTTTCCTCTTGACTTCAGATCCTAAAATTGAATGAGAATAATTTTGTTTTAAAACTGTGTCTTGAAAATGTTGGTGTAAGTAGTCCATCTGAGAGACAGTAAAGATTTTCATTGTAGTAATTACAAAGGAACAGTTCCTTTTTTGTTTGGTTGGTTTCTTTTTATTCTATCATGGCTGCTACCTCTACTTTTTCTTAAATATCACTCTGCATGCATGAACCCAAAATACAAGAAAGTGCTGCAAAAATTATTATATAATACAAATACATAAGAATTCTTACCCTTGTTTCTGATGAATCTTAACCTATAATTGGGCATATGATGAATTTTGGATTCTGTAACTCTAGCAACATACATGGGTAATTTTTTGGAACACATACATATTCAGTGATGAATGATATCTTGAACCAGTTTTTTTTGAGAATACAGCATTCTGATAAGATCTGTGAAAAGATTTTATAAGAGGAAAAAAAGCCTAGCTTGTAAGACAGAAGACAAACTGTGCAGGAATCTCTGATACAGTAGTGCAGTCTTATGTAAGGCAAGGAACTTGTCTGGGAAAAATATTGACTATTTCTCCTTGATTTTTTACCATTTCTAAACTTTTACTGTGTCCTTTTAGATCATCTTAACCCGTATGTCTGTGAATTTTTTCAGCAGAGGAACAAGGTTGATAATCTATATGCACATTAATACTTTAAGTTTCAAAACTATATTGTGCCTGTACTTTAGGTACTTGTATTTTGAACTGTTATGCATATATACTTGTCATAGAAATGAGGGAAATATATTTTGTGTCAAATTCCTTGTGCTGATATATATTTTTATATGTCGACTATTCTATGTTTACATTGCTTCAAATCCACTGGGCAAAGTAAAGCCCCAAATATATACCAAATACAATGAGAAATAGCTCTCATTGAAGACAACAGAACAGAATTTTTTTATACCTTGTCTATTTTCCTTGACTGTCCAGACAAATATCAGCAACTTCTCTGTTCTGTTCATGAAGAGTACCTGAGTTTGCTGTGAATGATTTTCTGCTTGATCAGGATTTTAACTGCTCAGAGAACATATGCTTGGATCTGCTGGAATCAAAGAAAGAATGCATATTTCTGTATTGGAAATCCACTCCCACACATTGGTAGCAAAACAAATTATTTAGCACTTTACTGATTTTTTGATTAGAATTGTATGTCTCTTCCTATTCTCTCTTGCTTTCCCATTGTATTTGTTCTAGCTCCTTTTGTGCTGCAGAGTGAATAGCATATTCCTCTTTTCTGAAAAATCATATTGTAGGATTTCTTCCTCCACTCCTGATTTCAGTAAGATTTGCTATTAAAAAGAAAATACACACAGTAATAACTGTTCATACCACTGTTAAAAAACGCCTATTGATACCAGAAATGTCATGTACTAAAACTTTGATTTCTTTTATTACCCTTTAAAAAAGGAACTCCATGTTTACATTCCATCAGTTTTTAAACAATAATTTAAAGCGGAGGAAGACTTTGGATTTTTAAAAAAACACATCTGCAGTTATATCAGTTAGGATGAAGCAGGGAGGGAATGGTTTGTATGTACATGTGGGTGTGCACACTTGTACACATCTCAGTGAGTCAGTTCTCACTGCAAATACTCATGAGATCTACTCAGTTGCAGTTATATAACCTGCTTCATCTATGAATTTCAAATCAATTCACTGAGGTGGATATGAACATACTAAACTGACAAGTGGAGAACTAAATGATCAGAAAGTAAAGCAGTATGTCCACTGTCATGCTGTGAATTGATCCAAACATTGTGCACCCCTCAAAAAGTAATAATTTGAACATGAACTTCCAGTCTGATGAAGGTTTTGCAACTGACTTAGTAAAGTTAGGCTTTTGTCCAAGTCTTCCGTGCCAGCTGCCAGCTCAGGCAGCCTCCCACTGATGCAGATTGCACAACTCCCTTTGATACTGTCGCAGTCCTCAATGTAGATGGAGGGCAATATGCATTCCAAAATTTAGACTCAAGGAAGAACAGACATCTGGTTTATGAATGGAATATTTAGCAACCTTTGCATCCAAGGCAGGCTCTTTCCTGAAAAAAATCTAATGCAAAGATTCAACGGAAGTTTATTTTTCCTCTGTTCCAATGAGTCCTTTCAACATACTGTATTTCCCAGTTGGCTTTATTTAATCATAGATTCTTTCATTTTCTGGACAATGTTAGATCTTTCTACCCCTTCAAATCTTCAAATATAATGATGATCCAAAGCATAGGGGTATTTCTTCTTAATTTCAGTGAAAAATACTTTTTCCTCTATTTGTGGGAGATCTGCGTAATGTATAGGGTYGGACCAAAGATCATCTGGTGGCCAAAATAAGGTGCTCAGGTAAAAGTATAGCAGAACAAATAAACTGATTTGTTTGCCAAGTAGTCTTCTATACATCAACAGCTGGGAATTCTGATTCCCTGAGCCACATAATGTGCATTTAGTAATCTTTATGGATTTACAWATTCAAATTTGTCCAGTTTCCATTCCATGCAACTATTAAATCTCTTTTCCCCAATGAGGGTTTTGAAAGTGATTGTGTGTGCCATTAYTCTTGGATTGGACAAAGGAAAAATAAACTTCCTAGTCTGTAAAGGAACAGTATATAGGAGTTTTTTAAGGAGAATATGTTTATTTGCACCCAAACTAAAATTTGCTGTTGTATAAGAAGTCCTGTATTCAGTTATTATTTCAAAAGGTTTAAACCCTAAAAATTGAAGGAAAGTGTATWTCTTATTTTAGCAAATATAAATGTAAGTTTGGTATGCCAAAATACACAAAGGTATTTAAAGGAATTAGAAGCTTCCATATGATATGTGTCATCTGTAGTTCTGAAAATTCTATTTTGTATTTATATTTCATAAGTGATTTTCAGAGAAATGGAACAATTTCTATGAYGACAAGAGGATTTAAGTGCAAGCATAATATGAATTCAGACATTTAAGTATTTSTGAATATTACTACAGTATCACCTATATTGCCTTTTTTGCCTCAACAGCAACACAGCATTTGATGTGAATGCCAACTCAAATGTCTTGAATAAGTAAAAAAAATAAATTCATGGCATGTGCTAGAACAAGGCATACATTAGAATTTTTAAGAAATTGCTTCTTAAAAATATTAGTACAGTAACTTAATATTTCAGGGCTTCTTGACATTTTTTGGGTAAGGAACAGCAATTAGAACAAAACCCTCACTACCAAAACCACAGAGGTTTTATGCTCCWACACAATTTTTGTGCACAGATTTATTACTTACATAATAAATGCAAAAGTCAGCATTTATTGTGTAAGAAAATGTATTTTAGTAATCAATGTTTTATACATGCTTTTTTGGTTTTTTTTCTTTTTTTCTGTAGACTGGAGTAATAAATTTTATTAATATTAATTGCAAATCTTTTATTGTAGATAAATTGCCATTAATTTTAAAGAAGCTGTCCATTATGCAGCTTTTAAGAAAGGAAAAAAGTATCTCTCACTAAATAAATTTTAAAAAATTGTWTGGTGGATTATTCAAATCTGTACTTTTTTCTAACATGAAAGATAGGAAATTTAGACATAAGGGTAAACTTCTGTTTGGATAATAGAAAAAAGTAAAATGTAAAGGCAGTGAAGGAAAAACAGTGTTGATAATTTATATTGATTATTGTGTTCTTTCTTGCTATCAAGTGTGCCCATACAAGGTTCCCCAACTTGCTTGCTTTAACAAGCAAGTTTTTTAGCTATATCTAAGAAACAAATCAACCCTGAAGATTCCTGCAGGGGCACTAGTTCTTTTCCTAAGCAGTCTGCATTATTTYGTCACAAAGGGAAGAAAAATCAAAGTGCATCATATCTAAAATTGCATGCAAACAAGAATATCTTCCACCAAAGTSTTAGTTTTCTCCCAGTATGATTTTATGGCAGATTTATTTTCTTGATCCAAGGATTTTTCTGTCTTTTTCTGAAATTGAAATAGTGCTATAAAGAGCAGTACTGTGCATAGAGAGGATTCCGGGAAAAGGTTTTTCAAATTAAATCTCCTTAATTCAAAAAGTGTGTAATATTTGTGCCCTGCTGGCCTACTGTCTTTAAAATATTTCAGGTGCACAGCCAGTGGTTYTCTTATGTAATTGTCCTGCTTAAATTAATTCACATTTTTGAAGAGGAGGATCTRTCCTTTTTTGAGGCAGGGCAATGATATTCACATCATCATGAGATACTAAAGTAACACTCTCAGTGGAAAATGACATTGCAAACTTTTATTATGAAAAGAAGGCAAAGAGAGTTTTTGTAATTTTACCTTCTCCTGTTAGTCAATAACAGAAAAGTCTCTTCTCTGAGKGGAGAATAGAAACCTATTATTTTTTAAACAAAGTATTTGAGAGATAAACTTATCTATGCCTGGTATGTTATTTTATTAATATCTCTCAATGTTTTAGTCTATTAACAGTGGCCATCATTCCCTGCTATTGTATATAAAAATTTATGCCAAAATTCTTTTCATATTCTGATATGTATTGTAATAATAATATGGGGATTATTTTAATATATCAGTAGAATTGACAGCTCTGGATATGTGCTTGTTCTAGCTATCTCCTACACAGACATTATTCAAGTGTGTGAGAGAGTAATAAAATAGCTACCTTTGTTCTCTAGGTTTTGGTGGTTTCTAGRGCTAAGGGGGTTACGTGGACAAAAGAGGAGCAACCATGAGTAACATTATCATGTATGCTGATTTTTAAAGTATAAGAAATCTAAATATTTTAGTTGTGTTTGAAGATGTCTCATTCAATGACCCAAARCATGATTAATGTATAGTATTTAATGCAGTTTCATTATTTAGTTAAATTATTTTTGGTAAAAAAGAAGAGTGGGCTGAGTGGGCAAAGGTAGTTAAAATGAGACCGGCTTAATTATATGTACAGGAAGTTTCCATTCTTATTGAAAGCTTGTAACTTATTGTAGCTTCATCATCTTTCAGCATGATGAAAGCAATTTTGTAATGACATATAAAGCATGTAAGAAAAAATTTAAACAATCCTTGAGAACTAAAAAAAATGGTGACTGTTGTATTTGACAATATGCAAGGAGCCTGCACAGTATGACTCAAAAGTCATGGAATCTGCCTGGATGACTCACATCCTTCCTGTAGCCCTCTTTCCAATGTGGTGTTGTACAGAAGTACAGTAAGGAGGCAGAGGAGAGAAGCAG
Organism: Cardinalis cardinalis; assembly: GCA_014549065.1. Lineage (NCBI taxonomy): Eukaryota > Metazoa > Chordata > Aves > Passeriformes > Cardinalidae > Cardinalis > Cardinalis cardinalis. The sequence goes on from JACDOX010000052.1 coordinate 539,931, forward strand.
CATGGGCTTTGGTTCTGCTCTTAACATGCTCCAGATAGCCCTCTCATATTTCAGCAATTTATATTGGTCTGAGAAAATCTGTAAGAAAAACAGGATTTAATAATTTTGAMACTATATTATCTTTTCCTATTCTTGGAAGAAATTCTAAAATAATATATTCCGCTATAGTTCTYTGCTTGGATGACACCAAGCATGAAGGGTAAAGGGTGATAGGAAAAAAACAAATTTAAGTTACACCAAAATTTCTTTATGTCTTTTTATTCAATATGAGGGGCTCAACTGCAGTGTGCAAGGGGCAATAATAGAGTTGACTTTTCCCACTCATTRTTTCCTGCTATACTGGAAATGGTCATATCTGCAGAATTAAACTTTGGGAAATAACAGTGGCATAAGACGCTGGCTCACAGAGAATGGTGAAACAAAATAGTTGTGAGAGTCAAAGAGAGAGTCAAATACATCCTAGATTTTGTAAGTGACAATACAGAGGACAGGCTCTATACTGCCACAGTGCACTGTTTCTAACAAAGGATGTTGCTTAGAGGCATAGCTTACTTGCCAAGAGCATAGATATGGAAACTTCAGATGCAGTTAGATCTAATCTCACAAATAGTAATGGGAAAATGCAGAAAAACCCAAGATGCCCCCGAAGGTTTAGTTAAGTGAATATTTTTCTTTTGCTTTTCTCTTCAAAAGGAAACAATTGCCTTTAGCTTTGAGCAGGTAGAGTCCCACATGCTGTTGTTCATGYTATGAATTTTAAGGGGAAAAACTTTTCCAAAACATAAAGAAAGGCGTTATCCTGAAGTTTCTTGATAAATATTATCAAGCAYGTTATGTTAATTGAGGAACTTAAGAAACTTCTAAAACTAAATATTCTCTCTACCACCTCTCCTCTCCGCCTAGTACTGTTGTAATTTCTGCCACATATAACAGACATTTAGAAGCTTCTTTTTCAGAAAGGCCTAAGCAAACAAACTGTACTGACAAGACAAATTTGTTTATTACTGTGAAGATAAATAGTAAAAGAATTGAATCAAGTTCAGTTCAGTAGTGATAGAAAGTCATTACTCTCAGGTGACAGTTAACTGGCTTGTATAAAATGAGTTAGCACTTGGAGAGTATTGCTTACTGGAGAGATGCTCGTGCCCCTACTAGCATTAACTAGCATCCTGTTGAGACTGTCAGCTCAGGAGAGAGGAGAGCAGACAACAGCCAAGGTAAAAGGATCTGAGACAAGGTCCATTAGTCTTTGAATAGCAATGGCTGCCAAGTGTTACTTTTTGGTCTGGATGTGTGTAATGTACGGTGTTCTGTCTGCTCACAACCTGGCACTTCCTATCAACATTAGGTTTCTGTGGAAASAGGAAATCCACATAGGGCTGAACTGCAGCAGTGGACTGAAGTAGTTTCACACGTAATTGTAGTGAAGGACACTAGTCATGGCCTAAGCTTCAAAGCAGAATTCACTCCTATACTTCTTAGCACTTGTATTAATCTAATTTTAAATGTTCTTACATGGAAAGTTCAGATCACCTCAATGTAAAGAGGTGCTTTATTAATACCAAAATGTGAAATGCCTACTGTTGTCTCCTGAAAAGTAATGGTACTTTTCAGTATTGGAACTCAGGAGTGCTTGTGCTCTATTAGCTGAAAATAACATTAAGCGTTCTTCATCAGGAAAGGGTGGAAAACAGAGTTAAACAAAAWTTTTTTTTTCTACTCTAGATTTTCAACCAGTTCTTATTTTCAACCAAAAAAAAAAAGTGTTTTTTTCCAAAATTTTACTATATTGATTCACTATTTTCTCTCACAAATATTTCTTGAAACTCTCTCGTTAAGTGAATTTCCCAGTTTCTTGATTACCTCTTCAAATATAACCCCATCATTTCCAATTGTAGAAATTCAGATATGTATTCACATAAGTGTATACAATACAGTTTCCAAACAGGTCTTGAAAGAGCAATTAAACATGAAGAAATTCCATTTCAAGTGCCTTTTAAAATGTTTGTTGTTMTTTTTTTTCCTGTGTTCACAAAGCCTTGGAGAGCAGAGTCTCTATGTTATGCCTCATAATTTGTTGTCGAAATCTCAAAATGTCTTGAGCACTGGAAGGACATTTTGGGACTTTCTTGCATCATCTTTTTTACTAGTAATTGCAAAGGGATTATCCATTTGCTACAATTAAATAGTAAACTAATTTAGACAGTTGAAATTGGAGTTATTCTTGCCTTTCCATATTTACACAGGACTAAAATTTCTTTAGCATAATGCTACAATGGCTGCTTTTTTGCAGAGGAACTACACTCCACAAAAGGGATAAAATATTTGAGCATACAGTATTTCTGAGATACTGCTATAACAAAATAGATTAAAACTTCATTCACATTACTATAACCATGCAAAGAAGGGATTTACAACCATTATAAAAAGCTACATATATTTCCATCCTTAAGGCCCTATATTTTGCAAACACTTTTCACTTAACTGGCATTTTATACTGAGATATCATGAAAACACTGCAAGAAGTATCAAACCCTTTTTTGTGAGTTTCAAATGACAAGATTGTAACTAATGCTATCAGTAGGGATGTAGAATTATAGCAAATATCTAAACCTGTTATATTTTATGCTTATTGGATTACAGATACTTTGGATCGAACRTTGAATGCTTTAAAACATTGTCTAAATCCTAAAAATCTCAAGATGCTCACATATATAATAGAATATTACTGTCAGAATTTATTTAAAGTCCCCATAAGAAAAACAGACACTAGACTGACCTCAAAGCAAAATATAAACATGTACAAATTTCTGATAGTTTTTATTCACATATTTTCATATCTCTATTCCCTATTTCTGTGCTTCATTCATAGCCCCTGGGTGCTGGATCTTTGTGTATAACTTTTTCACAACTTCCATAGATGTGACTTTAGAAAAATAATAAAGTTGGGCAAGCTGGCACTTCTGTGTRTGCAACAAGACGCTCCCCTGGGAAGCAGAGAAGAAAAATATGTAGAAAGTTGAGAAATAAAGATAATGATATTATTTTACTATAAAATAATGCCATATTTCTACTGAAAAGGGTCMATGTATTTTTAAATTCAGTCTTATTTATGTATATAGTCAGTTACCAAATAATGTGACATTTTCTCTTTTAGCATTTTATTGAGTGCTGCTGACCTTAGTGAAAGTTGTGATGTTTTGTGACATGAAACATCTGCCAAAAYATACAAATATATGTGCCTTTCAAGCCTCTGATTCCTAAGATACTTATAAAATTATTTTCAAGTAAAGCACATAGAGAACTATTTATTTATATTGTCCTCAATTTTCTAGTAGGTAAGAGCTTTCCTGAAATTTTTAGTGTATTTCGTACTCTCTGAAATCTATACTTGAACAGCCTTTGAAATTTTTGCATTTACTACTATAGGTAACTAGAGAGTACTATTTTTATCAGTTTAGCAGATCTGTCTTGCAAAGACCCTTCCTTGGGTTAATAACAAAATAAAATCAGAAATTATTCTAAAATAGTAAGTTGAAGTAATAGGTTTAAAAATATAAAAAGTTGGGCGACTAATTATAAGTAAATAAAATGGCACCTATGTTCAAATATCAATGACTAATCAGCAACTCAGGCAGCCAAATAGAAATCATTGCAGGGGAAGCAGTTGCATTGTGCTGCATCAGCAAGAAATAAGCTGTTTCCACTCCTGAGTCCAGCTTAAGAATTCATTTCACAGCATGATTGGGAATAGATATTGGCAGCTGGAGAGTCTAGCTTCTGCTTTCAGCTCTGCCACAACTACTATGAAAAAATAATAAAAAAAATCTTTTTGAAACATGCAAAATACATTTCATAAAATAAATAGGAAGTTCTTTGAAGATCAGTGAGCTTCCTAAAGGGGAAGCTGCTGATAATTGCTAATTTCAAATTACTTCCAAGTTTTAGTTTGATTAAGTTCAACCTTGGCACCAACTATTCTCATCTTCTGAAAAATCTCTCTATATTCATGGTGATTTGCAAGCACATAATTTGTCAACAAAGGGAGAAAAATATTAAAAGTGAAGAAAAAGGAGCTATAGAGGTTTGATATGAACCACTACATTCATTTTGCTAAATAAATATTTTTCATCAGAGTTGAGAGAACTGTATTAAATAAGCTAAGCTTCTCATGAATATCCTGTTGATTTAAAAAAGCAATTGGCAGTGCTTAATTCCAACAGAATTGTCCTGACCCTTTACAAGCCTTGCTGCTCTTTCCAGCTCTCACCAAGAAGTTATTTGTTGTTAACAAGTACATCTAACGTCTGGAGCAGGAGGGAAGAAGTTTGCAAAGCTTCYACTACTCCAGCAACATTTCTGAAGGTCCTTTCCTTTCTTGACTGAAATTTGCAATAGAGTAGTCTCCAGAAATTGGAGAAATGTTTGYAATTTAGGTGCTTGGGTAAAAACAACCTGTTGMGCTATAACTTACCTTTAGTAGGAGYACTATTGCTAGCAATATAGTGAAGGTTATTTTGTTGAGTGTTTTAATATGCTTAAGAATTAAGGAATAATTACCCTTTTCTTACTCATGAATAAACAGCTAAAATTGTAATTAAGACAATGTTAAACCATCMGTCTAGATAGTAGAAAATATTTTTTAAGCTTTCTAATGAAGTAGTGGACTATTCATTGATAGTGTTGGAGTTCAAAGCAAAAGGCATTGCCTTTAATAATGATGTGCATTAGTGAAGATGCCCCTTTGTGTTTCAGAAAAGCAGACTTAGCCTTCAGTTTGGTTCTTTAATAAGTTCAAAGATATTATGCCTTCTGCATATATTCCAGAAATATATTAGCCAGCATAGCTGTATCACTTAAATTTGTGTATTTGTTGTAAGAAATAAAAAACTTGTAGCAGATGATTATGTGACAAAGGTATAACCACTAATGTGAGAATGACTTCAACAAAAGTAACATTCCAACATTAATTATAATAAATGAGATTCTTAAGCTGGAGAGAATGAAAAGGGCATTTCATATTTATGCTAGAATTATACTTTCTTATAAATCTAGCATTTAATTTTTTTTTAATTTTTTCAAAGGTTAAGTTCAGCTATCTAAGAATAATGGTAATCTAAAGTAGAAAAAATTGCATTAAATATTTCCTTAATGCAGTTTTTAAAAGAAAATGGACTTAGATTATTTCAAGCACATAAATACTTTCATGTGCACTGCAAAGTTTTTCTATTCCGTCTTTCTCCTAAATGAGAATAAATCTTTTTTCCTTGAGTGATAGATAGTGCTCTATTTCCAGAAGATCATACACACTTCTATCCCAGTGTGTCTTTACCATAAACCTATCATTTTATAATTATTTATGGAAGTGCTTATCACAGCCCTGGTGACAGAATGACAACTGTCTTAATGAAGATGAAATCTCACTTACTTTTCTATATTTTGTGTATATAAAATGCTATTTTACAAGATTTTCTTATGCCCAAGGTGTTGGTTTTTAATCCTGCAGAGGTCAGCTAAAAACAAAACCCAAAACTGAACCAACCAAGCAAAAAACAAAACCAGAAACAATAACAAAAAAAATCCTTACAAGAAACCTGAAATAATAGAAGATATTTTCATCCTAAAGTTTTAGGGTATTTCTTTTGGGTTTTTGTGCAGGGAGGGGGAGTTCGAGTGGTATGGTGGATTTTGGGGGCAGCAGGGAAGGATGTTTTGATTTTTGAAGAAAGAATTAAAGAAATTTTGTTTTAGTCAAAGATGATTGAAATAATTCTATTCTCCAGAACTGAATTCTATGTATGAAAAAAATTATTCCTCCTTCATATTTCAGGCAATAATAGAATACAGCATATTTTTTCTTTAATAGCTTGCTTGAATATGCATACTTTTGAGGACTTGAAACTTTTCAATTTTTTATTTTTATTTTTTCGGCTCATAGAGTTTTCTAATAATGTGGATTACTCTTTTGAGATATGGCATACTCATTGGAGTTAACTTTACATTGTATAATTGCTTTTAATTATTTTTTCTTTGTTTAATGATATATTAAAAAAATGAAGGGTAAATTCCATTATTTGTAATACAATTTTGTTCTCTGGAAACCATTGGTTTTTTKGGGTTTTTTTCCCTCAATTTCTAGTTACATCTGGCAGCTTTGTAACTATTTTTTCCTTGTTCTATAAAGTTTTTTGTAGTCAATAGTTGATTATGCTAATAGTGAAGGAAATGATTTGGCTTTGAGTATAATAAATAGCAAAATGCTTTGGTCTCTTGTGAGTGTTACCCTCACCTCATGATGATAATAAATCACGGAGCTTATTAGCCTTGCAGGGGTACAGAAATAAAACAGCAGGATATGCTACGGGAGAAATAGTTATATCACTGCATGGTGGTTTCCTGACTCATAGTAAAATGTCATGCAAACCACTAATATCAAATCAAGACATCTATAAAAAATAATCTATAGGCTTTTTTTTCCTATTTGTTTGGAGAACTGAAAATTAAAACCTCAGAGCAAAAACTAACATAGAGATAAAAGCTTTTCCTTTCTACCTGTCCTAACTAAATCTACCATGCAAAGATACTATTTACATGAGATCTAATAGATCACCTGAATCTTTTCCTTGTTGGATCATGCCCTAATGTCTATTTTTAGGAGAAAAAGAGGCTGAGAGGTGAACTTGTTTCTCTCTGCAGCTTCCTGTGGAGGGGAGGTGGAAAAGGGGATGTTGAGCTCTTTTCTCTGGGATCCAGTGACAAGGATGCATGAAAATGTTTCAAAGTTATGCCAGGGCAGGTTTAGACTGGACATTAGGAAGCATTTCTTTACTGAGTGTGTACTCAAACACTGGATGGATCAGGCTTCCTAGAGAGGTGATCACTGCCCAGGCCTGTAAGTGCTAAAGAGGTGTTTGGACAGTGCCCTTAGCAAAATGTTTTAACTTTTAGTTAAACTAGATTATAATTGTAGGTCTATCCCTTCCTACTACAACTATTCTATTTTAATTACAAAAAATTTAATGTAACACAATTGACTGTTGTGTGTAAGGGAAAAAAGAAGGAAAAAAGAAGAAAGGAAACCAGATCTAAATTCTAAATTTGTATTCTGGGCTTTTCTTTTATATTGATAGTATGTTTCCAGATTTCTTTGTTAAGGATGTCTGGTTCAGAATACATTTCTAAAGCTCAGATTTTTTTAAAATTTGTCATATAACAATGAAACTTACTCTAATGTGACTACTGTTTATTTTCAATATAATATATGTTTAAAATCATGTTGAAATAAGAACATTCTCAAAAAATAGGAAACATTTATTTTATGCTGTATAGCTTTACTGAAGGAAACTACAACCAAAAAAAAGTACTTTAGATGCAAATACTCTTTTAAAAATATTATATTTGAGATYTATTTTTTCATAAAATAGATGCTGTAAGGACTGGAAGAGGTCTCCCACTCAGCAGTCCCATTCTCTCATAAACTCTGTTGTATATTTCACATTGTAAATTTGTTTGTGTTCCAATTTAAAGCCATTCCCATAAAAGGAACACCAATTTCTACAGCTCTCTTGTAAGATAGACAGGAGCTACAAGTTTGCAGATGAAAAATATTAGTAAGTTCACTCCTTTTTTCTTTATGTCTTTAGGTTTTTTTCCATCCCAGGGCTATGACATAATCCAAATTCCTAAGTAAAAAATGTTTTGCTGTTCAAGCCTTCCTGGATCAGCAAACACCAAACCAATGATCTTTCCCCGTATCTATGACATGTGAGATCAAGCYATCCTTTTTTCTCTCACTGTGTTTTTCTTTTGACAGCTAATATCAAAATTCAATCTTGGAAAATGGTTCAGAAGATYGCAGATGAAGAGTTATGTGTGCAGTTTTTTAGCTGAGTTATTAACATGGATGAGTCCATGTGTAACATGTAAATGTAGGTGTGTGTATTTAGATATATTTATAGAGAGAGAATGTACTTAGTAGAAAAAGTTTTCATATTAAGTAAATTAACAAATTAGAAATGTATTTTTTACAATATGAACTATTAAACAACAGCAATCACCAGCTTTTAGCTGAGATTACTAAGTGCATAAGTGAATAATCCTACTTTGGTCTAGAAATGGTTGAAGGAAAGTGGTAGTGTTGTGGTTGCCAGTTTCTAAAATCGAGCAATTTAAGAGGGTTATTAGCAGAACTGAGCAGGTTTACTAACTCAGAAGCACATGACTTTACTGAAAGATAGTAATTGCACCTGGCTTCTGCCCGTGAAAGAGTTTGCGTTGGGTTGTTTACCCAGCTGTAACATTCACCTGACCACATAATCAAGAATTAAAGGCAGGGCTGAGCCTTCCTCACCTACGCTGTGAGGAAGCAAGATTCAACCTTAAAATGTAAGTAGAGCCAGCATTCATTTATATTCTTTTCCCTTAGTTTCAGTACCAGCTTTTGTAATTTATTCACTGGACTTGCAGAATATCGTTCTTCTTACTTGTTTATAACCAAATATTGAGTGTAATCAGGCACAGCTGTCCCAGTGAGTCATCAGTAATTAACCTGAAACTCCCTGGAGGGCTCTAGTATCTACAAGTAGGATAATAATTTTGCTGGCTTGCACGTTTGTGTTTCCTTCCGTACTGAATAAGGTGAGAAGTAAAACTGGCATTTCACATTACAGACAGCATAAGAAGACCTCTAAAAATCATGCAAGTTTGATATCAAAATAATGGTTGTATTTAAGACATGTAAGTGGGACCAGTACCACACTCAGCCATGTCTTTCTGAAAATAGTATTATTAATAACTTTACTTGTAATAAACTTGGTGTGGGAAATATTTGAATAAAAAGACATAAAAAGAAGTAGCACAAACTAGGCCAGTGACGTGGGAGCTAAAATTTATAGGAGACTCAGGAACAAGAGCTACTTGTCTATTTTTCTCTTCAGGCAACCATCAAGAGTAGACTTCCAAACTCAGAGCTTTTTGTTTTGTGATGGTAACCGTAAACAAATAAATTAACTAGAAAACAAACAAAAATAAACAAACAAGAGAAGCACAACCAAAACAACAACAAAATACTCAACCAGAGAAACCCCAAAACACCATACATGAGATAAGTGAGCTGTCCAGATTAAGTCAATGTAAAACTCTGGGCACATCTACAGTGCCTCAGATTTTTAAGGTTACACTAATAAAGTGGATGATGAGAGCATTGAGTTGTGTCTTTATAGTAAGTACATTTTTGGTGGGTTTTGGTGTTTGGTTTTGTTTGGTTTTGGTGGGCTTTTTTAATAAGAATAGGTTATCTAAAAATAATAGGCAGAGAATGGTAGCCCAGACCATATTTTATATTACTATAATAATATATTTTTTACTGAATGATTATTACAGTATTTGCACAGGGAATAGAGAAACTCCATTTGAAGTTTCCTCAAGCTTGCTTTCTTCTTATATGGGAGGCAGTAGGGTTGGGTGAAGTAGCTTTCTGCACCTGGATATGTGACAGAAAGGTATGCAAAATTCATTAACTTGGAGGAAATAACATACTAAAGAAATGTAATTCTGTGAGGTAGGTTTCTTGCACAGGTGGTGGGAGTCCTGRTTTCTGAAATGCACATTCAGAAGCTCATAATCTTATTATGCAAGATTTGATGAGGGTCTTGAAAGAATAGAAAAATTCCACATAAAAAGCATGAAATTATTATTGTAGGTTTTTTTTTTAAGTTTCTCAAATGAGAAGCTTCAATAACTCAGTATGTTGTGTTCATAAAAAAATAAATGTTAGGATAACTTGGAGTTTTATGTTTCTTAAAATATAGCTCAGATGTGCTTCTAAATCCATAAAAATGCTTACTAAAAACTAGTTCTGGACAACCAAGACTGACAGAATTCTAGCACTTTTGAAGGCATAGGAGTTTTCTTGTAAAAGAAGCAAGGGCATGTAGCAACAGGACAAAGGATAATGATTTTAAATTGAAAGAGTAATTAAAATTTAAAAAAAAATAGAAAAAGCCTGTTTTCTACAAGGGTGGTGCGGCACTAGAACAGTTTGCCCAGAGAATTTGTGGATGCCCCATCCCTGGAAGTATTCAAAAAACCAGGTTGGAGCTCTGAGCAACTGGGTCTAGTGAAAGGTACCCTTGCCCATGGCAGAGGTGCTGCAGCTGGATGCTTTTCAAGGCTCCTTCCAACCTAAGCCATTCTAAGATTTTATGAAACACTTAAATTTTTTAATTCTTCACATACTGAAGGACTGCTCATAAAAAAGTAATTTATGAGATTATGCTACAATGAAATGGATAATGTACAGAAGTATTTCAGAAGGTATTGAAAACCCTGTGTAGAAAATTGTTGATTACATCAGAAATGGAAAGGAATTCGATTTTCCTGGATTCTTTGAGGATATCTCTGTAAAGCACCTCTTATTACAAAGTAAAAAGTGAAATACAGTTCTATTGCATAATCTACTTGTAATTTTCTTTTTTATTTTATCAATTTTTGCTCATCTTTTATGTGTGTCACAGGGAGGGTGAGCACAGGGAGTGTGGTTTTATCTGTTTAAAAGATTTACATTTCCCTTCAAACAGCATATTTGAACGTTTTTAGTCAGTCAGGCTCTTTGAGTAGAAAATTAAGGATTCTTTTCTATGAAAATGTCTGAAAAGACTTAATATGCATAAAGAATGGTAGAGAAACCTTCCAGTCACTCTTAGTGTTTAAAATCTTTGTATTCAGCTCAAATAGCATATGCAGTGGTCTGATTTTAGATGACAACATTTAACAAAAGTCATCCTATTTTGGTGTCAGAAGTAATTTAGGGCAATGAATCCTAGTAAATGCTGATTTTTGAAATTTTTCTCAGTGTAGATACATATGCACATATGTAATTCAAGTAATACTCCAAAATATGTGTCTCTATGTTGTTTAAATTGGAAGTTCAACTGTCAAGAATTTGAAAAACAATGACTTATATTCATCCTAGCTAAAAATCCAAATCAAAATGCACTCTTAATATTTTTTATCATTTTGTGGAATAATATTTCCATGGCAAAAGTTTAACAAATTAACTCTCTACTTAATTACCTTTATCATACCATTAAAAGAAAGTGCTTACATGAAACTGCCCATGGCAGGACCATTGCACTGGTGGTTATGAAACTTGAAGAACAGAACTATCAGCATGGAGGAGATGACAGCAAAGGTGCTGCAGGTCCCTTTAGTATCTCCCTGTATTAAGGATATGGCCATGATGATACACAAATTGCTTACAGTACTTTCCAAAAGGGCAGCTTCTCTTCACTGTGGAGTACAAATTAGTTATCTACACCCAATTTTTGTGGATATTGATCTATGAGAACCTTTTAGTCTTTCCTTATATGAAACTATGAGGAGTATAATCTAAAATAAATCCTAGTATTGTTCTGAAATACAAAATAGTTATGATGTTTCAAGGTAATTTCATATTAGCAGCTTGTTTTCTATTTACAGAAATTTTTCTCAGACACAAAATTGTCTTTCTTGGGTTCTCAAGCTGGCCAAATCTACTTAATTTCTTTTTGTGCAAGTTTCTGTATTTACATTCTCACTAGATTTTTGTCCTATAAATTTTTGGTCTCAATGTTACATTTAGCATGTGGCATGCCTATTGGAAAGTATTAGATGTCTAATAGGAAAGAATTCTGAAAATTGCAAGAAAACTAGGATGCAACTGTAACATATATATATTTTTAAATTCGGATAGAAAGTTGTTGCTTTTGTTGAAGAAACAGACTATTAAGCAACTACTGTTTCACCTGTAACTTGAACTGTTCGTGTCTAGTCATGGCATAAACAAGATTCTAATTATGTAATTGTATTTTTAATTTACTCATACACTCTCAGATTCAAACTGAAACTTTTATGACAGAAAAAAAAAAAAGACTTGGGTATGCTGAAGGCTTTCTCTTCTGTAATTGTTTTAGGTTTGGCTGTTGGTTGCATTACAGAAGGAAATAACATGGGTGAGGCATATGGGCTAAGTTAAAAATTGCCCCAAATTAAGTTTGAAAAGCTTGTAGTCATACTAGTAATCTGTCTGGTATTTTTGTTGTTGTATGACTAACAATGTTAAGATCTTCTTTAAGGCAGTTGCTATTTTAATTACATCAATTGTCCAGCCATGTGTATTTGTTCTCTCTAAATGACTTTATTGTTGTGGATATTCACTGTGGGTTTTTTCAAAAGACTTGAATAAATCTACAGTAGTCCTGACTGTACAATTTTAATGGAAAAAAATAAAAGGAAGGTAAAAGTAGGCCAACATTGTCCATGATTAGAATTTATTTCCACTGTTTCCAATAGAAAACTCTCATCTGATTATTAACTCATTTAACATATTTCATGAGCTATTTAATATGTATAAGTACCAAAACTTAAATTTTAACCAAAATGTAACTGTGCAATCAATGGAAATTTCAATTTAGTTCCATTACTTTTAGGTGGCTTTAAGCAGCTTCTCTCTTTCCCCAACTTTTGATGTAACAATATCTGATGGATGAGATGCAGAGTGATTCACCACTTCTTTTGGCTTCGTGCCTAAACTGAGTCAGTCAAGACTAAATTTCTAAGGTAGAATATCATGCCAGATGTTGACTGAGCTCTTGYTGTGAGGCTAAATCTCATTCAAGATTTCATATAATCAGTAAATGCAGCCAATTTTTATTTTCTTTTGAAGAGAGACATGAAGATAGGTCATTTCAATAATTGGAGAAAAAAGCACGGGAAAAAATATCTATTCTTTATACTATTAATGTGATTTTCTGAACTAGTGGTTAATAAACAAGTTAATTGATTGCATGGCATTTCTATGTTACATACTGCTGTTGAGTTTGGGTTTTTTTCTTATTTTCTCTATAGTTTGTGATAAATTGAGGAGAAATTTACTTCATGCAAACGTGCTTGTACTACTGTAACCTCTCTTCTAAGAGTTTTACAAAACCTGTCAAATGGGAATAGAGGGATGAGAATCTGTTTGGTTTTTGGTTTGAGATTTTCTTTTAGTTTATTTTTTCTGATTTTTGTCCTGTAAGAAAATTATTTCAGTGTGATTCCAGGCAGCTTTAACTTAGATGAGCCACACTCAGCAGATCACTGAAGGTCTCATTGCCCTTGGCATCAAAAAGCCAACTAAATTTACATGGGTTAAGCTTTAYGGGAAACTTGCACATGATAGCATATGCTTTTTTTCAGAATGATATATGCATGTCTTATCTTTCTACCTAATTACTTCTTTAGCAAAGACTTTTATTTGGTTACTGAATGGAAAATTAGACTTTTCACTGAATACTTGAGTTTCCTTGCATGTTATGTCATGTTACTGAGTAACTGATCATACTCTGCATTTCTCTTTCTCCCAAGTCACTTTTTAAACTTTACTATTTAAAATATTGGAACAGATCACTGGTGGTATGCAATGTTCCTTCCTTTACCAGGACACTGAGTTTCATTTTTTCCAACTATGCAAATGTAGAAACAACACACAAACTGAAATGTTTCCATAGGTAATTTAAAATAATTATTTAGGTTCACTCTTCTCCCCCCTAAAGAAAAGAACAAAATAAGCACCAAAAATCTCAAATCATCCCAACAACCCCACAAAAGTATATTTTGAAGCATAAAGATGTCGCTATCAAAGGCATCATTATAGGAAACTGCTGAACTCCTCTACCAAGTCAATTTTATTCTTTCTTAACTTTTATGTGATGTTTCACGTGTATGAATACACACACATATATATATATGTTATCAAGTTTTCAAATGCATATTAGAGAACAATTTTTTATGCTATATGAATACACAGTGATCTGAAATACACATGCTTTACATTTCTCCCACTCATATAATTTTGTCTGACAAGATTTTCAGGGCAAGATGCAATCTTTTTTTCCACTTTTATTTTCCTGAACTATATTTAATGCTTCAAAGCATGATTAAACTTTGCTAGTCAATTCTTTGCCTAATGTATAGTAAGAAGTTTTAAGCTGCACTTCCTAAAAGAGATATAACAATCATAATATTTCTCTGCTTTAACAGAGCTGTGTATAGTAATGTAAGGACTCTTTGGTTTGGTATGGAGGCAGGCCTTTTATATCTACATCAATTAAAACTTACTTGCTCCTTAAAACAAGGAAAGGAATTTTCCAAAATGCTGTCAAAGCATYATTCTTGATTTGGAGTTTTTGTAGTTAATAATAAGAATTGGCCACACCTTTTCAATCATACACAAAATTCCCAGATTTTGTTAACAATCATGACATAATGAGCCGGAGAATTACAGTGCAGAATTTACTAACTCTTCTTCTAATCCTTCAGATGCAGATGATGTTAAATTTATTTTAAGATTATTTTCATCTTACAGTTATGCTCAGTAAAACAAATCATCTTCCCAAGTTGTTATAAAAGTGGCAGGAAGAAACCTTTCTATGTTAAYGCCAACATTTGCATATCTTTCTCTAGGAACTTTATGTTATAGCAATCAGAAGTAGAGTACTTTTTCCCTTTATGAAGCTTGTAGTTATTCTGATGATGATTGAACAAGGTTTTAAATTATCTTCTTTAAAACATAACAAACTAACTCCAGTAGTTTATTTGAAGGTGTATTCCAGAGTTTTTGGTTTGCAGCATGTAGTCCTAGTGTGGAAAATCATTGCAATGCTGCAGAAGATCAAATCTTCTAAGATTTATAAACTGGTAGTAGCCATAAAACTTTAAAATGAAATTTTCAATTTAATATGATGCAAATTAATAATAAGTGGGCAGAAAAGCCTTTATCTGGGAAGCAGTTTTCAAGTTCTACTTTAAATGCTTTCCTGTGTAGCCAGTGTTAGAGACATATTAGTTGATGCCCAAGGAGGAAAAGGAACTTCAAAGTGGTCTTTTCTGTTAATCTTTATTGAATGAGTGTAATATGTTAGAACAGCATGTATTATTCAGAGGGAACCCATTGCACTTAAGATGGTTGCTAGGAAAATGCAAAATAAACATCTATAAATTCCTTGGAAAATAACATTTAACAGTGTATTTTTCTATAGAAGATAAAAAAAATAGCATGAATTTCCCTTTAGGTTTATTGACATTAATCCTGATCTCAACTGGAGAAATAGATTAAATTACTTCTTAGTTTGATTATATGTGAAAGCAAATCAAAGACGGATCCTTGCATTGCATCTCCTTGTTTTTATGCATGTGCCATTTTATTCTCCTGTAATAAATCTGTTGACAATTATGATAAGTCTGATTGCAGGATATGAGTTCCAGTGATGGTGAACAATAGAACTGTGAGTTTCATGGAAATAGACTCTTTGTAAAAGTTTTTCCAGTTGGAACATCTTTTATCTTAAACATCTTTCCTCTCATCTTCCCACCATGCAGCACCACGAAAAATCTGTCTTGAATATTTTTATTATAATAGATGCCATTTTTTATGATGTGTGAGSAAGGACTCCTAAAAATTATAATCAAATATCATATTATAAAAGCATTTTTAAATAGTTATCTTTGAAAAGAAAAAGAGTACAGTCATATAATTTTAAAACACTTATTAAACAAGTAAGTCAAGGAACTGTATTGTGTTTTTAAAGGGGTGTTAAAAATGTTATATAAAAATGGACAGATTTACAAGACAGTGTTCAGAAAATTTATGAGATCCTTGTAACTTTTTGAGATTGTATGGTGAAAGTACCTTATTTGTTATTTTGAAAATAATAATATTTTCATAAAAAAGATTCACATATGAAGGATTTTATTCTTGTTTTCAGTTTTTTGGGTTTTTTTTGGTTGGTTGAGGTTTTTTCTTTCTGGAAATCTGATAAATGTTTTCCATTTCACAAAATACTTAATTTCAAATGTAACTTACTTGTAAGTAATGTATTAGAGATGTTTGCAGTGCTGGCAAGTATAAAAAAAATAGATTATTTAGGAAACTCATAAGAGTTGGATAAAAAGTCTTTGATTCATAATTGTGATCATATTACATTTAGACTTTTTAATAATTTTAGCAATAGGTAAGATTTAAAAATATTTATAATGTTTTCCTGGAGACAGAGGTGCCTGAAAAATCYGGGTTAAATTGACTTTTTATAATTAATTTTATAATGCCCTTGGAACTGAAAAAGTAATTAATGCGATAATTTTTGCGGGTGAATGTTAGCTTCTTGCATGGAAAATGATATTGACTCCCAAAATTCGAGAACAGCATTAGGTCTACAGTAAAATATTGAGTGAAAAATTTGCTAGTGATACAAACTCAGTCCAGTAACATTTAAGTTTTATAGCTTTGTTATGCTTATTTTTTTAAYTAAGCATTTTATATATAAAAATTTGGTCCTTACTTTATCATTGTTAATCAGTAATGTAAAATTCATCCTGCCCATTTCTAATTTATTATTTTTCATCTGAATTTTCTTTGTTTAAAACTAAAGTAGAGATAAGTGTTTCTGGCTATTCCATAACAACACAGAACTTGATCATCATACACAGTTTTTCATGTCTGAATTATTCTCTGTAGTAATCTGCTTTCTTTGTTAGCAATAGAAGACTAAATATTTATTTAATCACTTGTATAGTCCATAATGAGCTTATGCTTCCTTGTTCCTTTCAAAAAAAGAGTCGAAATTACACACAAATACATATAGAAACCAGAATTCAGAGATTTCAGAARTTTTTGATTATTATTCCCTTGTCATAGAATCAGTTCCCAATCTTCATACTCAGTGTGATCAGCTCTGAATTCACACTGAGCCCTGATCTGGACTGTGTTCAGCTGGATCTTGAAAATCTATTAGGACAGATTCCAGAACATCACTAGGATACTTGCTCGGATGTTGATATCTTCAGTTATGTTATTTTTCCTTTCACATAGTCAGAACTTCCTCTGTCTCACTGTATAACCACCACCTCTTGGCCTGTCACAGTGTATTTCAGTGAAAAGCCTCACACTTCTCCATAGCCTTAAGATCTCCAGCAAATTAACTTCTGTTTTTACTAGTAAAACTTCAATTCACTTATTTATTATTTGCAAGCAAAGATTTTTTTTCTGAAGTTCAGGAGGGGGAAAAGTACTCTGTTTATGGACTAAACCATCCTTTGACTTCTTCAGTCAAGTATCTTGCTGATTTTCAGTAATGGCGATTGAAGCAGGGATGAGGGGTTCTCTTTCCTGTCTGTTCCTAGCTTCTTGTGGATTGTTAAAGTACCATCTGTAGCATGTTAAGCAGCAGTTAGTCAATAGGTTATGCATTGAAACATGTCATCAAGTTGCTACAGTGCGGATTATTTTTGGTCATTAGAGAGAACACAGATTTCAGAGTTCCTTGTCAAAAACCCCCACACGGTTAATGAACCATGTTTCAATTTTCATGGCCTTCACTGCGTTAATACCAGCTAATGGGTTGCAGGAAATTGCAGTCAGGTTATTTCTTTAGCCAAACTTATCCTCATTCAATATAGTTCCTGTTGGTTTACCAGTAAGGTCAGATGTACACTTTCTCAAAATGTCCTTATTATATCAGCATCGACGGGGGCAATTTTGTTGAATTATATTTTGCTTTTCCTAGGTTTTCTGTTTGTTTGTTTGTGGTTTTTTGTTTTGATTTGGGGTAGTTTTTTTGTTTTTGTTTGGGGTTTTTTTGTGGGTTTTTGGGGTTTTTTTTGTATATTTAAAAAAAAATTATTACTAAATCTCCACCTACGCATATGAAGGAGATATATGAGTATGAATGTAGTAGTGATGATAAGTTATTGTAATCTGATGTAATAAACATTAGGCAAAGTCAAATTTTCTTAATCTTTGTGTGTGATTCTAGTTTTCCTATTGAGCCTATTAAATTAAATATTAAAATGTAAGAGTTTTAGAGAAAACATTTCATTGTAGATTCTACAGATTGATAACTAGTTACCATGACATAGGTAGACTTTGGTCTAACAATTTTTCCTCTTTATGGAAAAAAAAAAAAAGGAAGGTGTATAATTTCTTCCTTAGTTAAATTGTAGAACTTCTTCATTTTCCAATCTAGAGATATCAGAAGTCACTTTGAAATGCTGTCAAAGTTGTCTGGACCATGCTCTCAGGGGTGTGGTGGGATTCTTGGAACTGTCCTGTGCAGGGCCAGTAGCTGGGCTCAATGGTCTTTCTGGATTCTTTCCAACTTGGGATATTCTCAATTCTATGGTTTTCTGGATGAGGATTTTCAGCTCATATGTATGAGAAGATAAGCCTTTCAGGACCATATAATGCTGACCCAAGTTTTATCTGGTTAAAGCCACTGTGTTGCACTTTTTGCATAACATGAGTTAGCGTGTTAATAAAAATTCAGCCATCTCCTGTTTCGTCTTTTTGATGAGTTGGCAGTTAAAAGGCTTGAAATTAGGTGTGGCAGATGCAAAATAAGTTCTTATCATTAAATTGAGAAAGAAAATTAACTGCCAAGATTTTTGTGCTTACAGATAAAAAGAAGTGGAATATTCTTGTGAAAGAAGAGATAGAGGCCTCATATGAACATTTGTAATTGTAGAGCAAGGAACATCTCTTGCTTGAAGGCTATTTTGTTAACCCAGTAGGCATTTCTAGAATTATTTTATGATAAATAGTTATATCTAGCAACCACTGCTAAGATTTTTCAAAGATATGTAGTTGTTTATCTTCTTTCTTTAAGTACTCATCTATCATTTGAGTGTCATTGGTAGCCTCAAAACAACTCAGCTGAATCTAATCTTTCAAGCATTTACACTCTTATTGGTGGATATATACAAAGTCATTATACTGTTGCTGCCTTCCTATACCCTTAAGCTGTGGTGCTAGACAAAATCCCAAAACTGTGAAGAGGAATTCTCAGAATTAGTGTTTTCCTTCCCTTTCTTTTCCCTGATTAATTTATCTTGTTTTATGTTCTTTTAAGAGATCTGTATGGGTTTCTCTTTTGCCAGCACAGACAAATGACAAAAGAATTTAGTTGTAAACACAAGCTGGGATTCAAGTGTTTTTATTTTTTGCAGAGCCTTGAAATTCTGACTCCCACAAACCCGAGGATTTAACAAGTGYCTAAACCACCAAGTGTTAACAAGTGACTGTCTTGAGTAAAATGAGTAAAAATCTGCTGTGCTGGGATACAGGATTCCCCATCTTTGACTGCTGTAATCGCAGGCAAATTGTAGTTTCTCTTCCCAGGACTGGGTCAGTATATGTGCTCAAAAATGGTGAGATAGAGTAAAGAGAATTTCCAGAGAACAAGGGTTCTGCTAGCCCAGCTGAGAATCGAGCACTAAGACACTGATTTTTGCTTTCTCAGTCTTGTCTTTTATCTTTACTTCAAAGAGTTTGTATTTTTACCATAGAACAACAGCACCCAGTGTACAGTTCTCTACAGTTTCCTCAGATTAGCTTGTAACTTCACGGTTAGCACCACCTTCTGTGGTTGTGACAGATCTTTATGAAAGTAAAATATTAAATACTTGTGGGTAGGCTTTTACTTTCATAAAAAGGGCCAATGGGAATTTTCCCTTTAATATGTTGCCTTTTATCTATTAATATTATAATTCCTGAGAAATGCTTTCTGTACACCATTTATGAGAGAATTTCCTTATCATAGAATGGTTTTGGTTGGAAGGGATTTTAGAAGACATCTAGTAAATCCTACTTGTGAAAGGATTTCTGTCATAAACAGCTGGAAAATCTGCCCTACAAAAGGTTTGGTTGCAAAATAGATGCCTAATTTTTCTATCTGAACTTACAGACTGTGGAATAAACCGTGTTTTTATTTGCTGATATCAGTTTTGAAGGAAGCACCTCATACACTGAGTTTTCTTAAAAAAAAAGTTTAAAAAAGGGGTGTCATATTTGGAACAAGAGTAAAAGAACAAAAGTTGTTTCTGAGAAGAGAAAATATGAAAAGGATAAGGAAAGCAATTATCTTTGGTTGATGTACTTCTACATGTGGCATAAACCAGAAGCAATCATAATACCTCCTGTGCCATTCTTCTTTAGTTTTATTTTGTATCGGTCTTTTTGATTTTAATTTTCTAGAACAATTTTTCTAAAAATAAACTTTTTTTTCTATTGCGACATACAGAGTGTAATTTCCAAATTCAACATTGGATTCCTTATTTTACAGACATGACAGATGTTCAGCTTCTCATCAGGCTTAGCAGTAGAACTCTTTTTCAGCTAAATAAATCTCTTTTAGCTATTTTTTTCAAGAACATGTTAAAGAAAGTTCCAGCAGATCTGAGTATTTTTTTGGTAGCTGAAGTGTTCCTCATATAAAGACAGTGCTTATGTGTTTGCTCTTAAAGTATATAATTTTGTGTTAAATCAATATCTGCTTGAAGATTACCCTTCCATATTATTTTCTGAATAAGATAGTTTTCTAGAATGGGAACTTGTCCTTTTAAGTAGTAGAAATTGGCCAAACAAATAATCAGTGTACATGCTGAAATTATTAATGTTGAATGCACTTTAAAATGAAAGATACAGCTCTAAAATGTGCAAGTATTAAAGCTAAACTCTGAATTATAACTTGCTGATTTCAAGCAAAGCAGAGAGTAAGCACCTGAAGATAATAGACTATTAATCTTGGTATTAAAAAAAATAATAAATTTGCCAGTCAGAAAGATCAGTATAGAAGATCCAAATTAAATCAAAATAGCATTCACTTGCTACCCATTGCTGTTCTAGGACCCAGCAAAACCTCAGTCCTTAGGAGTTTCTCTTTATTAATCACACTGCATTATCTGGCCATCTGCTCTATCTGCCAGAAGAGCAGCATTCCTTTGGTGGTCCTTATTAACAGATTTCATGCTTTGTAGTTTATTTGTGCTGCCTGCTGTCATATACAAATCTTTCTTTCTCAAAAGAAAAGGGGAGGAAACAAAAATGGGTGGAAATCCCAACAATCAATTACCCAAGGAAGATTAGCCCATATGACTAAATTATGCCATGTGAGTTATCAAAGAACTATTTTATACCTGTTGCTTCACATTCAACAATTTAAAACTATCATAGCAGAAAGACTGTCTTCAGTTCATAACCAGTGACAGAAAAAACCTCAGTAAGTTAAAGAAAATTATATGTCTTCTTTACTTGCTCTTTCTCCAACATCTATTCCCAAGGAATTTTCATAACATGTATATTCCACATGTGCTTTGCCATTTCTGGATAAGCATCATGCACAGAATTTTTCAGCTCTGCTGTTTTCTCGACACCAGTATATCAGTGTGTGTGTATATGACTTGCAATTCCTCTTTGAMAGTTTTTTCTCTCATCAAAGCTTGAAACTAAGCTGAGTATATGAACAGTCCATACCAGTCTTCAGGGCAATTACTTAGACTGCTGTGAAAGTTAAGTGTGAAGGAATTTGGCTTTTTGATTTCAGGCACTGTTACAAGTTCCTCTAAACCCCAGCTAAAGTACAAACATAATAATCAGAACAGCTCTCTGGCTCTTGTATTTGTTATGTTATTTCACTGCCATTTTCCTGATTTTGGGAAAAAAAATGGCCAGTAAATAGCCCTGAGTGTCTGAAACATTAACTCACATCATGTCTGTCATTTGTCTAACGTAGTTTCCAGGCTCAGTGTAGGCGAAGAAACTTGGATGTGATCTGTGTAGAAAAAGAATCCTTCATGGCATTCATACAGCTGTGCTGTAGTTTCAACAGACAGTGGTTTGTACTTGCCAGCTGGATAGCTAGCAGACAGATTTTGAGGGCAGACCACCCAGCATGGTTAAGTAGATAGAGGAAACAGAATAATTTACTAATCCTCTTTTACAACTCAGCTGTTTTGTTCTCATCCTTTGGGGATGTAAAGAAAAAAAAAAGTTTTATAGATTAATTATTTTAAAATTGTGTGCATTAAGGTTGGATAAACTAACTGTGATACCTCAGCACTTCCTAATGCTTCTGCAGCACCTTGAGATGCACATGCAGAATTTATGCTGTGCATGACAAACAGAGATGAAATATTTATTTCATCTTTGTCTGAGTTGGCAACATAATTTCTCCTCTGATCACTAATATATCAGACTCTTCCCTGATAAAATGCATTTGTAGTGCTAGTCTTCAAGACATTACTAGTATGAAGAAAAAAACTAGGTCATTTATTTTGATCTGATTACATTAGTTATTAAGCTTATTTAATTTACTACTAGAAATTGTTTTGAAGCAGGAGATGGGCTTGGATTAGCCTTCAGATAAATGACATCCAAATCTAGCTCACTGAATTTGCCAAGCTTTTTCTTCATGCTAAAGTTATTATGAAATGCCAAAGTAATAATATTTATGAACAGCTCTGTACTTGCGTGTGGGAAGGGAACATCTCAGATTATGGTTCCCATCCCCATGTCTATTTTTACTTGTGTATCCCACAGTTGTTGGATAAAATACTAAGATAACATGGAACAAGATTGCCTTTCACTTCCATTCTCGACTCTTTGATAGTCAGATGTTTTAATGACTCATATGAAACCATGTTTTGTGTGTTTGCTCTTTCTCTTGCCCAAATAGATTGACCTCCAATAAGCAATGTCCAAACTTTAGCAAGAGACAAAGGTTCTAGAAGTAGACTAGACATAGTGTTTGTGTGTCATCACTGGGGAATGAAGACAGGGTGTTTCAAGCTCTCTGGCTAAGAACTGGGTCTTTCTCACGCGTACTGGAGTGAATGCTTCCCTTCTCCTTGTAGGTGGAACGTCTGATTTCCAGAAACTGATAGTGTCAGCCAGACACTTAGCTCATGCATGCCTAGCCCTGTCAAAACCAATGCAGTTCTGAGTGTGTCTGAAGGTGTGTTTTAAAACTTTCAGGCTGAAATACAAAGTGTCTCAAAAGACCAAACAGTTTTTGCTCTCACAGTTCTGGACTTTGTGTATATCTATGTATGAATCTATTTTGTGCAAGAGCATTCTTTAAACTGCTGACTGCAAAGACTTAAAGAGCTTTGCTGTAGCAGAGCAGTGTTGTAGCATGAGGATTGAATTCCTTTTAAGTGAACTTAGACAAAATATATGTTGCAGAGAAAAGCATAACATGTCCCAATGGATAGTAGGTATTTAATTCAAAGGACTAACATACCTGGAAATAGAATTCCCCAAATCTGTCATTGTAGCGTTCTGATCAGTTATGATTTATGCTTTTTTGCATGGCAGTGTGYTAAAATTTTGGCTCTACTTGTTTTGATACTGGTCTGGCCCACAGTTTCATGACTTTTATTTCTGTGGGTTTCTTTACCTGGATTTTGATTAAAAATAGTTAATAAAAGTCTTCATGATTTTAGCATCATATGAATATCAGCTGACTTGGATGACTGACTAATTTACTTACACAAATTCATTATTTTTAAGTCATGTCTGTAGAAAATACAACAATATATGAAGTGACATTTTGCTGTTATGGTTCCAGTCACTTTAGTGTGCATAAATAAATGCAGGTTTTGAGTGTAATTTATTCGTCATCTATAGAATTAAGTGATCCTGTTTCTTTTATAATGGGATGACTTTATATATTTGGCTGCAAATCATACTGGGCTTTTGTTTCATGGCATACATTTCTTCTTATTATGTATTTTCCAATATTTTTCTTTTTACATAGTAGTCCTTTCTGAGTATTTTTTCTTTCTTTTACATTTTCATGCTGAATCCTATTTTTCAGTTTTTTCTCCTCACAACTAGTTGTTTCCTAACCCCTATGGGTTTTTCCCCCCAAGTTTCTCTATACGTGATTATCACTATTTAGCTGTATAAAATAAATAGATAGATCTAATCCAGTCAATTGACAATTTGCTTAAAATATCTTAACTAAAAATAGTATGTAAAATGAAAAATCATAATCCCTCTGTATCTATGTAAAAAAATGGAACATGGATTTTTTTTGAGATTAAAAAAAAAAAAAAGTTAGGAAAACTGCATCCTCTTGTGCAGACAAAGATAGGGTCCCGAACAAAGATTAGTGAATTGAATCAAAAAACACAGAGTTTGTATTTTGACTGCATTGTGAAGTCTACACTGTGTATTTCTGTCTGCTACCTATTCTTGTTTTTATTTTGGGAATAAAAGTATTACTTAAAAATGTAGCTAAACCAGAAACAAAATTTAACCAATATCTATTTAACACTATAGTAGTTCTTCCTAATACAGAGTTAGGAAATTATTGTAAATGTTGGCAATTAGAAGATAACTCCCTACAACTACAACAAACAACAAATACCTGAGTTTCAGAAGACTAACCTGATCAACCCTTGTCTAGTAATGGATTCCTTGAGGTGACCACCAGAGTGTCCAATTTACTTTATGTGCTTAGTTTTTAATACTGCACGCATTTGATGGTAGGCCTGACAATGATGTCAAATCAAAGGACACTGAAATTTTAAGAAACACCTATATCTTGCCTTTGAGCATCACATGGTAACTCAATGAGTATACTCACTCTGAATAAAAAAGTGACTAGGAGCTTAGTCACTGTCCTCCCTGAAAGGAAAGATTCAGGCAATAATGGAGAATTACATGCTAACTTCTCATTTAGCTTCCTTAATCTTTTGCTTTTCATTTAGATCAAGATATTTTGTATATTCTATTACCTGTGCTGTGTAGTTCTTCATTAGAAAAGAGAACAGCTGCCAGTCACATACCAAGAGTTGACTCTACATCTGCCCACTCTTCAAGTACATTGTGGCAGCAGGTAAAAGAGGTAAAAGTAATTTTATGAACAATAAGGGTATTTAAACCCATCAATGCAACAAATTTCACTCAACTGTGAAGAGACATGAATATGTTGTGAAAAGAGTTAGTAACATCTGCTGGCTTAATGAATTGTCAGCAGTATTTAAATCATGAAACCTTTTTCTTCTTTTATAACAAATTAACTGAAGAATGATTAGTGGAATAAATAAATAAAAAAAGGAWAAATAATGAGATGGTTTTGCAAGATTAAAAAAGGGGTGTGCCACCATTTTATCTGACTGTAGGGTACGATATGCCTGCTTCTGACCAGATCATAAGAGCAACAAAGTCATAGTGGTATGAATTTGGAAGGAAAGAGCTAATCAATATGCAGTAAAACAGAGTCTTGGATTGGGGCTTCTGTCTCTGTATTATGAAGGGTGATAAACGTGGCCTAGAATTTAGCTCTGGATCTTCTATTTAACATTTTGTTTGTACTGGTGCCTTAGTGCTACAAGCGTGTACTTAGAATGTTCACAGAATAAATCCACACATAAATATGGGAACGATTTTATGAGCAGGTGTCAATATGTTTTGGGTGTAGTTTAAACTTAGCTTCAGTAAAAGAGTAATCATTGAATGGTAGGCAGTGCTGTGAGTCACTGTGAACCTGCAGACTGTAGATGCCGCCAATCTGTGAACAGTGTAGCAAAGCCAGATTGGAAAAAAAAATTGTTGACTGGTCGTTTTTAATCTCTACCACATGACAAAATACACAAATGATTATATTAAACTCATGAGTGTCACAAATTTCAGTACTGGAAAAGGAATTGATGAAATTGAAAACTATGAGTTTGCTGATCTGAATTCCGGCGAAGGATCTAATAGTAGCAAAGGCTCACCTTCCTAAGTCAAACCACAAGTCTTTGTCACTCTTTGGAACATTTATGCAATCTGCTCATGAGGAGCAGTAAGTAAAGATGCTGTATTTTAGCAACTGAATGATGAAACCACCATGTATGCCTTTGCTCTAACGTCTCTTGGTATAAATTGCATGGTTTTATGGTGTATGTTAGGTTATTTCCATCCCATAAGATGGTTGTGAAACTGCYTTGAACTCTCATGGAAGCATTATAATGCAAAAATATTTTTCCAGTTCATCCTCAGGCTGCATGTCTGGCACCAGGGGGCTGCCCAGGCCTAGGTGCAGCATCTTGCACTTGATCTTGCTAAACCTKATGAGATTCCCAGGAACCCACTTCCCAAGCTTGTCCAGATCCCTCTGTTTGGCATCACATCCTTCAGGTGTGGCAGCCACACCATTCAAGTTGATGTCACCTACAAATCTGCTGAGAGAGCACTCATTTCTCTCATGTATGTGATTATTAATAAAGGTAGTAAATAACTTTTGTCCCAAAGTGGACCCCTGAAGGACACACTTGTCACCAATGACCATTAGCACTTTGAACCGTTGACCTCTTCACTCTGGATCTGACCACCCAAAAATTCCTTATCCATCTTACAGTCTACCATTGAATCCAACTCACTGAAATTCAGAGAGAAGGATATTGTGAGGCAACAATGTCAAAGACTTTACAGAAGTCCACATCTGTAGCTCTTCCTTTGTCCACTAATGTAGTCACTCCACCATAGAAAGCCACTGGTTTGGTTAGGAAGGATTTGACCTTGGTGAAGTTATGCTGGATGTCTCAAATTGCCTCCCTGTCCTCCATGGGCCTTAGTATAGCTTGTTAGGAGTGTCTGTTCCATGATATTCCCAAGAGCAGAGATGAGGCTGACAGGTTGGCAGATCCCTGAGTCCTTCTTTCTGTCCTTTTTGAAGACATTTCCTTTTCCCCAGTCACCTGAGGCTTCAGCTGACTGTCATGACTTTTCAAATATCTTGAAGAGCGACTTGGCAGCTACTTCAGCCAATTCCCTGAGGACTCTGAGATACATCTTATCAGGTCCCATAGACTTGTGCACATTCAGGTTCCTCAGGTGGTCAATACACCAAATCTTACAGTGGGAAGCATTTTGCTGCCCCAGTCCCATCCTGCTGTCCAGCCACTTGAGAGGTGTGGGAAGGGAGACTGCCATTGAAGACTGAGGCAAGAAAGTTGTTCACTATAGCTACAGAAACCCTTCTGTTTATTCTTTGCATCCCTTGCTAGGTTCAGCTTTGCCTTCGTCTTCTCATCTCATCCCTACTCAACCAAACTGCTTCTCCCTTCACTTCCCAGCTTACCTGTCCTTGTTCCCACTGCTGTGCATTTGCTTATTTCCCTTTAATCTGACCAGTAGGTCCCTACTCAGCCATACTGCTCTCTTGCCTTTCTTGCTTGTTTTCTTTCTCCTGAGGATTGTCAGCTCTTGTGCTTAACAGATTTCCTTAAAGATCTGACAGCTTTATTTCACTCCCTTGTTCCTGAGGGAGGTCTCCCAAGGGATCCTGTTGACTATCTCCTTAAAGATTTGGAAATTTCTTTTCGTAAATTCCAGGGGCCTAACTTTACTCTTTGCCGCATCCATATTCCTCAAGACTGCAAACTCTACCAGCGCATGATCAGTGCATTCCAAGTTGCCTCTCATCTTGACATCTCCATTTAGCTTGCTTAATCATGACTTTAGACCCAGTATGGTCTCCCCTCTGGTAAGGCTGTCTGTTACCTGGCTCAAGAAGTTAACCTCCATGCACTGCAGGACTGTCCTGCACTGCCTGCAGCTCTCTGTGCTGCTTTCCCAACAGATGTTGGGGAGACTGAAGTGTCCCAGCAGGACAGGAGCCTGTGAGCACAATGCCTCCTGAAACAGGAGCAAGAAAGCTTCATCAGTAGACTCCCCTGCATCAGGTGGTCTGTACTAGACATCAACTGTGAGGTCCTTTCTGTTGCCTTACTCTCTGATTTCTACCCACAGGCTTTTGTCCTGCTCATGGCTCTTCTTCAGAGACAGCTCTTCGCACTCAATCCAGCTTTTATTGTAGAGGACCACCCTTACATCTCTCCTTCCTCCCCTGTCTCTTCTGAACAGGCTGTAGTCATTGGTAGTTGCACTCCTGAAATGGAATTTGTCCCACCAGAGCTCAGAATCTCAGATTCAACCCCACTAATCTTAGTCCAGAAGTTAAAAAATGATGCAAAATACTGCTGATTATTTTCATCTACCATTTTTTTTTCAGTGGCCATTTCCATAGAATTGGCATAAATATCTTCAAGTAAAAATCAAAAAAAAAAATGTTGTGTGCTCCAGGCATTTTAAAATAATATGAGACTGGTTTAATTTCATTAGCAAATGGTAATGGTATGAAAAAAGTGCTGAGGTTTTTTAGAAGAAAGAGATTCTATTTTTATTTACAATCCTCTTAAAAAAATAATAGTGAAGGAGATTTACCTTTATTTTTTGTTTCATTTTTAATCTAGATTGCATGATTAGTAATACTAGTAGTTTGTATTTTTACTTTCCAAAATATGCACTAATGGATACAGCAGATAGCAAAACTGTGGCCTCAAATAACTGTTTTTAGAAAAATCTAACCCCATAGATATGGCTAAAGATAAACCTAATTTTATTTCTATTTATTTATTTTTATTGAGAGGAAAAAGGTGTAATAGATCTCAGTCACAAAGCTACTGAAATCTTTGAAATGTTTAGGAAATATTTTTCTCATTCTTCATACAGAAAAATTATTAGGTTAGTAAACATGTTTATCCTTTTATTTATTTATTTTTATTGCACTTTGACAAACTTCACAACCTGCAGTAGTTTAATGTGACTATTTTGATTTTATTAGGCCACATATATTTATAAAGTAACAGTAATCAGTATGCATTCTATGTGGAACTGCAACAAAATTGACATTTTGAAATATGCAATTTCATATCCAAAAGTGTTACTGGGTATACTTTAGCCAGAATAACATCCTGAAACCAATTACTGTGACTTCATTTATCAAATATAGCATAGTTGCATTTGTCTGTAGATATACAGCATTACAGAGTTGTGCTATACTGCTAATGTAATGAAACTGTTCCTTGTGATTTAAAATAATCATAGATGTTTTCCATGTTGAGGAAGCTTCTGAGAACTGTAACACGTACCAAATATTATTAAGACAATGAAAGTCAAAAACCCCAATACATAATGTAAATATACTCTGGCATACAGTTTTGGGGTTTTTAAAATTTTTTTTCTTATGAGAAAAGTTAAACGTTATATAATAGGCTAGATTTAAGCAGTCATGGTAAAGTTATAAATACATAAAGCTTTATATGTTTAATAACAGAGATCATTCATAAAACAGAAAAGCAATAGCATTCCGTCAGGTATTTCATAATGAAACAGGTAATTTTATTTTTTTCAGATAGCTCTTCTATGAAGTCCTTGAGTTACACAAAAAAAAAAGGACAATGTAAAACTCTGCCCAAGTAATCACAGTCTGTCATAGAATATCTTTAGTTGGAAGACACCCATAAGGATCATTGAGTTCCAGTCCCTAACAGTAAACTGTGTGACAAAAGCTGTCCAGATGCTTCCACGAGCTCTGGCGTGCTTCCACGAGCCACGCCAAGACCTCTTCTCTGGGCAGCCTGTTCCAGTGCCCACCTCCTCTGTGTGAAGAACCTGTTACTAATCTGACCTTCCCCTGATGCAGCTTCATTCCATTTCCTTGTGTACTGATACTGGTCACTGAGAGATCATTATCATCTTCTCCTCTAGCCCTCTTGAGGAGGCTTAAGACTGTGATGAGGTCACTCCTCAGCGTTCCCTTAGCAAATCTGGATGAAATGTTGCCAAATAGTGTTTTCACAGTCTGCAAAGCTCCTGAAGTTTAATTATTGCTTATTTTTCATACAGATATTGTCCCAAAATCTAGTAATTTAAAAAGTTCTGTAAAGAATTTGATGCATCCTTTCTATTTTGGTATTCAGAAATATGAAGGGCAGAGACCTACGTGTTACCCAAAGCCCACATACCTCCCTATTGTGTGGATTATTGCATTGAAGATTACTAATTGATTTTAAACAAATGTTATATGTTATTTCTCAAAGAATAAGATAAAGGACTTAAACTAATTTTTTATGATTTACCACTCAGCATATAGAACTTACTACACTGCAGCACACATATTTAAGAGAAGCCTCTAATTTTCATATTTTCAGTTACTGGTAAGGTTTTGTGTGATGCTTTTTCCCTGTTTAATTTTTTGTTTGAGTTTGAGGTCTTTTGTTTTTGTTGTCTTTGTTGTTTTATTTTTAATTTTTTTCTTTTTTTTTTTTTAATTCCTTTTTAACCTGTTTAAGACTTTTGTGGTATGTTTTTAGAACTCTTAGGCATTCATAAAAACTCATTTAGTTAGTGAGCATTCTGAGAATTAAAAAAACCTGTGAAGTCAAGCTGAGCTCCCAAATGAGCAAAAATGGGCTGCTCCCAGATTGAAAGCCCTTAAAACAAGAAACTAATATTATTTTATTTTCTATGAATAAAATTATAAAGCTGGAGGTCACAAAATGTTTTAAGGAACCAAATTGCTTTAAAGAGGTTAGTCATTTTAAAAGAGCTTCCTATAGACAAAGCTGAAAAATTGCTAAAAGAGGCATTTAATAAAACAACCAAAACCCTGACTCATAAATCAAATTTTGTGCACACCACTGTACAATTAAAATAAAAACATAAACAGCAGTGAAATTTTTTGAACTATATATATATATATAACAGATTACTTCTGACACTCAATATATAAGGACTGTCACTTTTCTAACTGTTCAGGTCTAACTCTTTAAAAAAACCACTCTAGTCGGAATTAGGTTGAAACAAAGTTAGGACAGAAAAGGAAACCTAATATTTTCCATATGCACTGTCATATTCCATCCCTTTTTCTAATATTCATGTTCCATTAACATTTAGTATTGGATGAATCTAGGCTTGAAGATACAAAAGTTAAAAACAAACTAAAGTTTTTTTCRCTTGTTTTGATATTTGCTATCTGTGCAGTATTTGCTCAGCCAAAGGCATTTTGTTTTATGACAAGACAGAATTCGTAAATTCTGAGGCAAATAATCAAAATCGTAATTTCTTATAATATTGGATATAGAACTGCCACAGAAGCATACTACGTTGGCAAGACTGAGATTTGCAACACTAAAAACTAGTACAGCTTTGATAATTTCAGTGCTAGAACTTAGTGTTGGAAAATCCTACCCTCGGCGTTGAGAGTCAAAGATATCAAATGAAACTGGGAATGGAAGACCTCAGTTTACCTGCAGGCTATCTACAGCAATGGTAGTGTTAATGCATGTTTTTCTGTGTTACCCCTTAAACTAGCTCAGTCAAATCACTGTCTTTCCCAGAAAATGTTTTGCAGAAAGATAAATGTGTTCCATGAAATTAATCATTGCTTTTTATGTCTTTGTACAATAAAGTGAGTTATATTAGACAGTTATTATTTTCCTATTTTAAACGAACATAAAGCACTTAACTGGTAAATTCTGATTAATCTGAAACAGATTTTGTAATGTGTGGTAGACACAATTCTTTCAAATGGCTTTCTATATTTATATTTAATAAAATTCTGCATTATTTGGACAAAGATAATACAGGAAAATCAAGAAATTGCAGTTAAAAGATGGCTGAAACATTAGAAATACCAAGCTATAAATTCTTCTTATTTCTCAAATGCAGAAAGCCACAGATACCTGGCAGTAACCAGCAAATTAGTAGCCATCTAATAGGGTAGCTCATTTTTCTCCATGGTTAGGAATTTTCATTTATTAGAATGTTTAATTAGAAATGGGCCAATTTCTTATTTACACGATARGCATTAACTATAGCTGTAATACCTACCACCTGTAGTGTGCCTGCAGCAGTGCATGTTGTCTGTTTTATATGCAAATATTGTACGTCTGTAGTGTGTCTACAAGTTTCTGTAATATACCTGTAAGTGTATGTGCTAACTAACCTTCCACAGGTGCTGCAACCAGCCTTACCAACTCTTCAGATTTTATCATGAATCTCACAATATTTGGTGTGTGTGTGTTTCTTTTGATTTTAGTTGAATTTTCAGTCCAGTCTCATAATTCTTGATAGAGAACATAAATACTTGTTCTAATTCCTTTTGAATCTGTCTTCTGTTACTTTCACTTGGGCTGGTCTTCAAGATAAGTGGTATTTCGTGATGCTTTCTGCATTAGAACTGAGGTGGCCCTGCCCCTGCCCTAACATGATCGTCATATTCCRTTGTTCTCAGACCCACCTTTATTTAGATCATTAAATATTCAGGGAAAAAGACTGGAAACTGAAACTTTCCCACTGAAGGTGAGTGCTGTAGATGTTTGAGTAAAAAAAAGTTAACACCCTTCTGCTCTACAAACCTACAGAATAATTTGTCATTATAAAGAATGATGGAAAGTCAGAGATATTATTAAAGTTCTCTCTTACTCCTGTGATTGCTGGACCATTAAGAAAAGACCATCCCTTCAAAAAGGTCTTTCCCCACTGAGCACCTAAGGTATCCAAGCAAGAACTGCTCCCATGAGCCCTCTTGTGAAGACAGGCTGAGAGAGTTAGGGTATGCAAAGCATATTCCTTAATTAATTTTAATACCTTTGTATGTAAACATTTAGCCAGAAATGTAACATCATCAGTGAGTAATGGAAAATAGACCTTATTTAGACATTTGAGTATTTTATTTTTTGCCCCAATCTAGCAAGACAAGAGAAGTAAAGTAGAATTTTTAAACTACAAAGAAATCTGCATTAGCAATACACTGAAATATATTCTGGATATTAAAAAAAAAAAAAAAGTGATGAGAAATGGCATATGAGTATAAACTTGGTTTATATCATATTGGAAATTTAAGTGAATCAGTAAAATATTTTAAAATATTTGGCTTTGAACCTTTTTGAGACTCAGTCTTAATGACAAATCAAATCTATTTCATGTTTCTAGGTAAAGTAGCACCAAAATTTTGTGATCCCTCCACCAAATTTGATTTTGCTCTTCTATTTGATTTTACTCTTCTATGGATTTAAAACATTTGAAAACAAAAAGTATGAAATCCCTTGAGAGCAGTATAAGGAGGTTCACAGGTATACTAATGAGATGTGACMACAAAGGAATTATTCTGCAGGTGCCTGGGCTTTATTGCTGAAGTCATTTGTAGGGATCAAAGAAATTATTCTGAAATGTATCTTTTCTTCAGGGAGCAATGTGAGTCTCAGAAATATTACAGCCCTTCTTGCAGAAACATCTGTATTTTCTTTTTTCTATTTTTTTTAAAGAACATATGAAATCTCAGATTAGATATAATCATGTATATAGTATTATGATTACATGTGCAGTCACAAGAGGTGTTTGTAGTCATAGCTATGGTAGTCATGTTAAGAGCAGAAAGTGTTACTTGAACATATTGAAGGTGGCTATATCGATAAAAGTTTGTGATTGTAATAGTCTGATACAGCAAATAATTTCATGACACACCATCTTTCCTTTGGTTGTGTTTTCCTGGTGCTCTGAAGTACCATCTCATTGTGGATATAAAAACAAAAATGAACCTATGAAATTTAAACAAACAAACAAATAAACAAAAAACCTATCCAAAACCCTGTGCCAAAGAGAAAAACTTAGGTGGTGCTGAATTCCTAGCTTAACTTTTTAAATAAATCAAAAGTTGAGATTTTTTTTTCATATCCATATTCAGTTCTTTTCTATTTTAGTTGGATATTTTCCTAATACAAACATATGTCTTCTGATGAAGAATAAGGACTTGCTTTTTGTTTTTCTGAAGTAGTAAATGTTTTTTGTTTGTTTTTAATGTCTATCTTTGAGGAACTTTACAAAATATTTTAAAAATTTTAAAATATTTGGAATTTACTGAGTCTGCATTCTTTTTAAAGCCAGCTGCTTTAGGATGTTCCAGATTTTGAGGCTTAAAATGTACAAGAGAGAATTCTGGAAAATAGATTCTGTATTGACAAAGTAGTTGATACCATAGAAGAGAGCATTTTTGTTATTTTGAGACCATAAGCAATTTCCTATTTAGAAAAATAACAGGAGGTAAAGAGAATAAAGAATGAACTGAAATGAAAGATGTTAACAGCACAGTTTCCCTCCTGTTCATAACTTATAAATTATAAATGCTAACCCATGGGATGTTTGCAGTTGCTGGCTATTACATGTTTCAGTATTACAAAGGACATTATTATACAGATGATGGAGTGACAACATGTAACAAAGCAAAATATACTATAATTAGTTAGGGACTTGGGAATAGAATATGGTGACAGAAAAGATGCAATTAGATGTAAGCAGAAAAATTAGTGGCATGCACTTTTTGACTTGTATGAATGAATATCTATCCCTAACAACTTAAATTTGTAGAAGTCAGGTTGGTGCCTCTACATTTAAGGAAAATGCAATGCTGTTTATCTTCAAAATGCTAACATCAGGGTATGTAATAAATACTGACTAAGCTAAAAGTTGGACAAAGAAAGGCATTAAACCCAAAACAAAACCAAAAATTCTTTTGTCTGCCTAGGACCTTATGCTGGTCTCCGACCCTGCCATGGGGGATGAGTGAGCAGCTGTGAGGTGCTTGATTACCAACTGAGGTGACACCTTGACAGATAAGATTTCAGGCATACAATCACTTAAAGAATAATAAATCTCAAGTAACTGAATTATTTCTTTTATGGATACAATTTAGGAGTGATGCCCTAAGTGGTCCCACTAATGCAAAGCAAGGTCTTGCTTCATAGAACATATAGGAGAGAACACAGAGTGCTTTCACGGAAATAAATGAATTATGTGTTTAATGGAACAGCTTCGCTTGCACTCTGAAAGATGAAAAAATCCAGGACTAAATGCAGATCTTGATGCTCACTTTTAATGGATCTGAACTGACCAGTGTTTTTCTTGTTCCTTATAATCAAAA
Source organism: Cardinalis cardinalis (assembly GCA_014549065.1). Classification (NCBI taxonomy): domain Eukaryota; kingdom Metazoa; phylum Chordata; class Aves; order Passeriformes; family Cardinalidae; genus Cardinalis; species Cardinalis cardinalis. The sequence goes on from JACDOX010000052.1 coordinate 574,538, forward strand.
ACTTAAAATCAAAGATGATGGATAGGAACTCTCTTTTCAGTCCAGTGGTATTTGATTTTAGCAAAGTGGATGTCAGGTATTACAAAACAAGCTCTTGATTACTGACTAAGATACTTTCAAACTCTCTCTCAAAAGTAGTTAACTCTTTGACATTGGTTTAGTTTTCTTAGATGAATAAGTGATAATTAATTAGAATATTTAACCTTTCCATTTTCCACATAATGGCATAATGACATCTGCTCTACACCATGAGGCCACAAAATAATTAATTTCTAATTCATGGATGTGCATAGCAGGTTTACTTCTCTCTGCTGAAGTAAACAACTTTGAATTATGCTTATAGAGCGACCCCCTCCCTCTGGTAACTTAAAAAGTATTTCTTGAATCTATATTCAAGAATCTATGTTCTCATCATCACACAAGGAAGTTTTTTGTGTGTGTGTGTCTGTAGTTTCTTAGACGTTAAAGACATGAGGCAAATAAGATAATATCAGACAAGGGAAATTTATCTCTTCTTGGTCTCCTTTTTAGTCCCTGTCTTTATTAAGGCTGTGGATTGATTTCTTCCATTAATCTTTCTCTTTTGTAGGACTCTTATTCATGGGCAGAAGGGTGAGAGGGTTTTTGGAGGTTAATTTCTGACTGATAACACTGAAGATTCCTCTGATTAGGGGTGTAATGCAAGGTTTGAGGTTTCTTAGTTCTCTTCATGTAGTGTAATTGTAGCTTCTACTAATTTTCATAGGATGATTTTAAAACACAAATATTTATCTAAATAAATTGAAGACAACCTCACAGTGTATTTCTGTGTGAGGGTAATTCAGCAATGCTTGAATTATTTTCTTTCTTCTTGCAGTGAAAACAACTTAATTTAAAGCAGAGAAAACAGTCCAATTATTTCATTCTCTGGTCATAAGTATCTGAGTTCCTAATTGCCAGAGAGAACTAAAGTAATAAAATTAGTGATCCCTAAATGGACTGCTATAAAATTTAGAGAAGTATTTATTTATTCCACCATAAACACTTTTATTAAAATAAAAGCAGTTTCATTTTCTCCAAAGGATTCTTCATAATTTTCTTTCTGTTCAGCCAATATTTCAAAGAGATGCTGTAGAATTTAGCCTTACATTTGCTTAAGTGAAATATATATGTCAATATGAGATCTGAAAGACTGTGTTTTTAGAATACCACCTAAACTACCTGATTTTAGGTAAAACATTTTTTTTCTAAATATTGAAGTAATTCTCTGTTGAAGAACAGAGGTTTAGGCTAAGGAGCATTAAGTGTTACAATTTATTTAAAGGTTAGGGAAATGCAGATTGGGCATTACACTGATGCTGTCTTACTTCAACATTAGGTTTGGGAACATATTTGCACTAAATAATAATCAGCTCCCTGGATAATTGTCACTATTCAAAATCTAGGAGCATACTAAGTGCAGACAGATTAAATAATGCACTTATTTAATTCGCAGTTCAAAAGACATAAGGAGAAAGTTCAGTGTTTTTGAAGACAAATGGAAGGTGCAAGTTTGAAGGAAGATTAGTACCCCAATGGAATCCCCAGGGAATTAACCCTGCAGGTGTCCTTATGTCCTAGCACAGTTAGATACAGCAAGGTTTCTTGGCAAGATCTGTCTTCTAAGATACTCTCGTGCAGCCCACTGCACTGCCGCAGATACTCATTGAAGTTCTGGTGTTAGGTAAACTGAACATTTTGCCAAATTAGATGTTCATCAGGATGAATGGACAAAATACAATCTGTGTTTTAACAGGACCATACTATATCCACAAATAAGTAGAATTACTTCCACCAACTATTTTCTATCACAAACAGAAAAAATATACAGGRACAGTTAGCTAGCTATGATAGAGTAGATAGGCTGCAGGGCAAAACCTTTTCTGTACACAGGAATATTAGTGATGTACAACTTGCTGGGGGAAAAAAATATATTTTTTCCTCAAATGGCATCATGATATGCATGATACAGAGTGATTTGAGTTTTTGTTTGATTACTTGTGTCTAAGAGGGTTCTTTGCTTTTCTACTTTCTTCTTAAACAATGATTCTTCTATGGAACTTACTTTTATGCAAAGAACTTAAGGCAGACTCAGAAATGGATTTAATATCTTAATATACAATAACATACTGAATAAATATTTTACTTCTAATGATAATTAGACAATGGCAATTGAAAGTAAATTTAGGTAGTGATGACAGTTTCTCAATATGTTTTGGAAGGATTTATTCATTTAAATGTATTACATTGCTGGTTAAGATCCTAATGATATATTGACACATTTTGAACTATACAATTTAAATTCTAATTTTAAAATAATTTTGATGATACTGACTGAGGAACAGCAAAAGTTTCTTTGGAGAAAAATCATGAACAGAATTCTAGATAACCCTGTACTGTCATTAAAGACATAAATGGCTTCGTAATAAGGTTCATGCTTAATGAATTCCCAGAATTTCAGCACCGAACAATTGAAATAAGAGGTATTCATTTTCATCTACCAATAAAGCATATTTATTAAATATGTACATGATTTTTTTTCCCCCCTGGGAGTTAGTTGATGTAAGCACAGCTTTCAAATTCTGTGTAGAAGTGTAACTGTAAAGATAGAAATGCCTTTTTTACATGGTCAGTCTCATGCCAAAAAACTCCTCTATAATTCAGTTCTTTTTCCCCCAGATTGGACTTTTTTATATCCTATTTTCTTCATATAATAGCTGTAGTCCCAAAAGGGTTAGGTAAATTGTATGTCTGAGTGTAGTGTTATTATTTTAATGAATCAGTTTTAAACAAAAGTAGCTATAACAAGGTATTCTACAATTTTTTATAGTAGTTTGCTAGATAAGTACTAAGATGTAATGAGTAGTCTCAGTTTTGTGTGACTTATAAAATTTATCCAAACATACATCAAAACTTTCTGCAAGAAAATAGTTTTATTTTAAGTGCAAAGTGAAAAGTCAATGGGAAGTGGCAAGAGAGTCAGGATGCTCCATACTGGAGCAAATTCAGAAGTGTTATGGGTTTTTGTAGTTCTTCAATAATTGTGTCCTCTAGCCTGTTGCAATAATTTTGCTTTCTGTCTTACCCCTGGAAATGTCCAAGGCAGGTTGGATGGGGCTTTGAGGAATGCCATCTAATGGAAGGTGTTCCTGTCCATAGAAGAGGGGTTAGAACTAAATGATCTTTCAGGTCCCATCCAACCCAAACCATTCTATAATTCATTGGGTTATATTCTAACTTGATTTCTCTGATTACAGCAAATATACCCTTGGCCCAGTYGCAAATGGCTGCTTCTAGGTAGGTGTTGTATGGATTCTATTGTTTACTCAGAGTATATTGAGCTGGATTATTGCAACAGAAATGCCACAAAGAAACCAGACATACAGATAGAGGTCAGCAAGTATTCATGAATTAGGTGTGTTTGATTTCTGTTTTTCTTTTTAACACAACAAAATGCTACCTAGATGCCTAGGACTAGTGCAGTAAAWTTTTTTTTTTGGCTAAGAGGAATTATTTTATTTCCTGTGCATGTGAACAGGGCTTGCTTGTAAGCTAAGTACACCCAGAATAGGTTTGGGCTTCATTATGCACTTAGAACATTCTAGATTTAATAAGGTGGTTATAGCTTTATGAATATTTTTAGTGTAAAGCTTATACATAAAACTGGTATGTCTAGTCTCAGGGTAGAATCATAGAGGAGCTGTATTTTTGTACTTTGGTATTGTGTTTTTCCCTAGGTGCCTTCTTACGAGAATAAATTTTTCTTTTTACAAATAAAGCTACAATTCAGAGCAGTGATGTAATGCATACACAATTTGCCTTTAAAAAGAAAAATTTCTATTAAAAACAGGTTCAACCAGATGTACAGAACTGCACTGAGAGGGAAAGGTGGTGTTCTTTTGGGGATATAATATGAATCATTCTGGCTCAGATTTCAGAAGGCACTATAGGGACAGAGAATTGTAGAAGAGGCATCATATTTCAGTGAGATGCCTGTTAAGGTCTGTGAAGTTTCAAGACTGATACACGCTATCTTTAAAGCAGGCGGGTAATTGCAGAGTGATGTAACCAACTACAAAGACCTAACCTGCCTGGGCAAATGCCCATCAACACTATGCATATTGGGGTTCCCAGGGTGCAGCACATGAACTTAAAAGCTTAGCAGTAAAATAATTAAACTGCCAGCTACAAGGAAGTGAATTGAAAAGGAGATAGGGTTTAATAGCCCCATGAGAAATGTAAGGAAGTTGCTAAATCATCCGAGATATTTTAGCAAGCTGGCAGGTTACTTGCCCAAAGGCAGAGGCCATTGCTGTGTAGTAGGCCTGGTAAAAGATTAAAGAACTCACAAACATCTTGTCTGCAGGCAGAGTGAAAAGAAGGCGGTTCACTGAGCAGTTTAAACCAGGGTTGCAATTGGCTAGATTTTTTCTAGTTGATGTCTGTGTAAGCCATCCCAGGAACAGTAAAGGATTTGATCTCCTGAAGAGAGGTGTATGAAACCTTCATATATTTTTATGATTTATGGTTTACCTTTATAATCTTTACATTTCTTTCTTATGTTTGTGTTTTACAATATTTCTGTCATTTAAGACAGATATATTTTTATTTATACATTTCTAGTTTATATCAGTGCAGTGCAAGACAGCACTGCATGAACTCTGACTCAGTGCTGAGAGCACCTGTGAACATGTTCTGGCCATGGACAGGAGTATAAAGCGAGCAAAATTACCAAAGGAGGTGGATCCATAACCATTACCTTTCAGATCTTTTATTTTCTATGTACAAAGTTGCTTCAAACTCAGATGCTCAGAAATTAAGGGTAAAATTGAAATACAGTCTTATCAGACTKATAAGGTTCTGATATCATATCCTTGTCTGAGGAAAAAAAAAGGCGGATAGGGTTTGTTTATGTACTTCGACAAACAGTGATGTTTCCACACAACCTTGTAGCAGGCTGGGCTATAACATTCTATGAAGCACATAATTAATTTGATATTAAAATATTTCTAAGCTTATGAGAACTAAAAAGCAACTTTTGAACTTTAGTAGAGAGCTTAAAAAAATTTACAAACGAATTGGCCTAATTGTGTACAATGGATCTAGAAGAACCATATCATGATGTCTATAACAGTGATTACTAAAGGTCCCCTTAACGTTTACTTTTATTGTTAAGTTAGAAAGTCATTCTTATTACCTGATAGTTTTTATTCCTTAAACCCCTGTTTCATTGTAAAATATCTGTCAGTTTTTTAAAATAAAATTTCCCACCACAATAACACCAAAATAGTTGCTGTACTAATAAATCAGATTAAAAGAAGCAGGGAATTTTTGTTTCTGGAAGATTTTTTTAGAGATTAGTGCCATTTTAATGGGAAATTCTGTATATAAATTATTTCTGACTTTCCTGGAGGTGTAGAGCATTGCTTGTGTAGCAACCTTGTCGGTAACATTAACCCAAATTATTACTTTATAGTTGTTCTCACAGTTTATGAAGAAGTTTTCTGTTTATAACTCTGTTCCCTACAGCAATTACATTTTCTGCCTCTGTTTTTTCCCTTTAAACTTAAGCTCCACATATTCTAAATAGCTCTTGTTGAACTGATTATTACATTTATATCCAAAATTAAATTCCTTCACTAAAAAAAATTTGAGCTTAGGTGAAAACCTGAACACTTTCATATTTCTTTCCTGAATAATGGAATAAATGTAGTGTTATCAGATGGCTTTTGATTGCACTCATGTGCCAACAATTTCATAACACACCACAAACAACAAAATCTATTGGTGTGAAGTAAAGATGGGTGTGAGGAAATGTGCTCTTCCTCATAATAAGGACTACTTTAAACTTTTCTTTCAGTTTTATATACTATCATCCAGAAAACTTGGACTTCTCTTTTCATGTATTACTCATTGGGCTATATCTTTGACAGGTTTCTCCAAGAAGCAAATTTAGCCTCTAGTGCTTGGTGTTGACTGTGCTGTGGTTCAACAGATGTACAAACTACAGTATTGCTTGGGCTTTGTCTTATTCAGACAACTTTGCCTTCCTTTTCCAGAGGCTTTCCAAATCTTATGCCTGCTATCTGAGACATTCCTTGGACCTTTAAAAGAAATTTGTGTGCTAGTACAATAGTAGCCTGTTATATTACTGAAGTTTTATTTTATTTTTGCTTTTTTTTTTCTTAATTTGTGAGTTTTTTGTTAGTTAGTTTTAGGTTTTTGGTTTTGGTTACTTTTTTTTTTTTAAGATCTGATATGAACAGGGAAGGAAAAAAGTATTTTTAATGATAATTAAACAAACTTTTTCTTTCCAGTAGAATTATACAACTGAGTTTAGCTGGTTTATACAGTCCTGGAATAGGTCAGAAATGTTACAATCAAAAACTATATTTAACAGCCATGTGTTACTTTCTCTGGGAATATCTTCTGAAGCTGTAGACAGTGTTATTTTCAGTGTGATTGTTTCAGCTGCACTTACTTCCTTTGCCCTTTGACTGGCTATTACTGTTAGAGAGACTACTCAAAAGAAACTCTTTCACTTCTGAGGACTGATGGATGCCAATCACATTTGTCTTTCGCACCAGCCAACAAAGTGAGGAAATTATTTTCTTTAATGCCTTGTTCYCATTTCTTCAGGGTAAGCTCTAATTGTGAATTTTTAAACTTGCATTGAGTTTTCTGCTAAGCTAAGGGATCTTACTTGGGTCTTATTTCCAGCTGATATGCAGCTGCTGATATCCACTGGCCAAACTTATTAGGGTATGATTCTATCTCTGAAACATAAACTATTTGTATAGTGTAAAAAATTTGTATTCCTGTGTGAGATCTTCAGTGAGGTAATATTCTTTTGTTCCCCTGTCCTTCATTTTCCCTTGCTGCTTTCAAGTTCAGTGTGTAAACTGTATTCAGCATAGACAGCATTATTATTGAATTTCTAGTTCATCTTTTGTTGACTTGTGATTTCACTTCAGCAGGCAAAATTATTGGTTTATTTTGTAATTTGGGAGAAAGGCTGGTGGCAGTCTATTGTATCAGCTATCAAAATGGTCAGAGCTTTGGGCTAGCATAATACAGTTCCTTTTGCACACAATAATGTTTTGAAAGGCAGGCAAATGTGGTATAAAAACATTCAACAAAGAATTTTTGAAAAATAGTGGGAGGGGCTGAGAAGAAAAAAACCATTTTGTATAAGAGTTTAATAGAAAAAAGGGAGTGTACTAATGCTTAAGGAGTTTAAATTCTATCTAAACATTAGTCGTAAAAAGAGTTCACAACTTTTCCTTATGCACTTATAAAAAGCTATCTTTTATTGTTTCCTGAACTTTTTAGGTGATGCATTGTCATCAGGATTAATTTCAAATATAAAATATAGCATAGTGCTATTTATAGAAAAACTTTTCCAGCAGCAGAACTTTGCATATGATCAGTCTAGGGACAAGATCCAAATGCTGTCTTTACATTGTCTTGGTTCATTGCCCTATCATTGATGAAGGGGCTTGTGTTTCTAGATACTAGTATAAAGACTTGTACCTTATTTAAAAAAATGTTTGGGGTTTTTGGGTTGTTTTCTTTTTTGCCCGACTTTCTCAATTCTAAATTGTTTGTCCACGTTCTCATGGTCTGGCTCTGCTGCACTATCTTTAACCTTATTCACTACTTGAGTTTTAAACTGCAGTAATTCCAGTAAATAAACTGGCTCAGTTTTTCTAATCTTGTCTGCACAGTCTGGCAGAGCTTTTGCCTCCTGATCTGTCCAGTTACTTTCTGTTTTATGTTTTTACAAATACCAGGAACAAAAAGAAAAGTTTTTAATCCTTGTCTTCTTATGAGTCTTTCAAAGTCTTTTTCCCTCTCCATACTCCCTCCCTACCCCCTCTCAGTTATATTGTTATTCTATCTCAGCTTTATTCAGTCTTGAATCCCCAAGAGTTTAGTACTGGAATATGTTTCTGACATACAGATAATGTACTGGTCTAACACTAATTCTATAATCTATCTATGCCATACTTGGAAGTTCCCTGGCATTTARACAACTAATGATATAAATTAATTTTTAAAATTATTAAATATTATCAATGAAAGGATATGCACACAGATAATAAGTGTTTCTAGTGCCTAAGATAATAAACATGCTTTGATTGGCCCATCCTCTTTTTTCAAGTGATTCCTGGAAGAGAAACATAACAGCATGGTAGAGTTGAGAACCTTTGTCAATGCACTACTTTTGTAAAGGCCGTAAGAAAAATTTAATTGAAATTTTTGCACTGATAAATATTAAATACACATGAGCATTTTTCTAATGGTTCGTGCAAATACATAAAGACCTCTGGCTTTAATGTTGTGAAAATGATGCCCAAAATATGTGTATTGTGATATTAACTGAAACTGTTGTGTAATCCAAATGCCATTCTGTCTGGTCTAGCACAGTTCCTACCCTYTGATGAAACCTGCAGCACTTCAGAAAATAACTTCCTCTCTCATAGCACATTTAGTGCTTCTGTCTCATGTGACGCTACCCAATTCTCAAAAAATAGCTTATACCTGGAGAGTAAAGTATACAAATTCATATCAATATATCAATGTGAGGAGAAAGACATGATAAACATGTTCCCCTGTACTCTAGTCAATAATTCATTTATGACGAACATCACTCCAAACTGCATCTAATATAGGTCACTTTAAAAAACCTCTCTTGAGAAATGCTTTTGAATATTTCAGTGATGATGACTAAGCTATATTTATGACAAAGGAGAGTTTAAACCTGAAATTTTAAACAGAGTTCAGGAATAGGTGCATACTGGCTGTATGTGATTTAGTAGATGCACAGTTGGAAAGTGTCTGTAAATTACTGCTGGATCTGTCAGACTGTATCCTGATGGGTAAAGGATTTCTTCTCCCCAGTACTGCGAGCACTTGTGGAAGCTTGTTTAGGATAATACTTGTTTTACTTTGAAGATAATGGCAGAATAATTTTTAGAAAACATTGTGCTCATAGTAATGAGGAAAAAGACATCTATATCTGTCTGTATAAACTTCTGGAATATTATGCATATGAAGATGTGCAAGTAAAGAAGGAATCCTTGGCCGTAGAGAGGAAACATCTGAAGAATACTTTGTGGTTCAGGTATTTGTTACAGTAACTTTTCCACTCAGATGCAAGCCATGTTAATGGACCAGTAAGACAAATGAAATGACATTTTTCCAATATTGAGCTCAATTACCTCATTATAACCAGTGTACTTCTAAGGATACATTGATAAATATTCCACATGAGAAATTAATCAGCAGTACAACAAAGGAAATATTTTCTTGAAAGATAGTGTCATTTCTGGCTGATATATTTTATAATTTAACATGCCATTTCAAACTTTCTCTTGGAATTTCTTTTATGTTGCTCTTTCTCTTCTTTTTTTTTTCCACTTGAGAATGTATGTTTGAATTTTACAGTACTACACAGAAAGGAGTACATACAAAGACATGATGCATGCCCTTCCACATGTGTTTTAACTGGAGGCAGACGTTTCCTGGCCTCTTAACTGAATTTAGTATGCCATTTAGGACACACCTGCACTGGATACAGATAAAAAGAAATAAGAACTGTTAGAGTGCGCTTCTTCACAGACCTTTTACCAAGCATCATCTTTAATCCTGCCTCATCATCTCTTACTAGGTAGAATGGAGTTGTAATTAGTGCTGTATGTACCAGTGTCAATGTGAGATGAGTAAAATGGGACAATCTCTGAGACAATCCCTTTTTTTTCTGATAGAAAAATCCATTCCTAAACCATAAGAAAAGGGAGTAGAGTCTTCCTTTTTTATTCAAGAGGACTTGGATAAAATGTATGTGCTGTGGGGGAAGTGATACTGCATAATGATGGCAGTAATATGGAAAAGTAGCTGGCCAAAGCAAGTGTGTACACTCCTTCTCCAGTTCTTCTATTTATTGTTAATCCTCCACTTTTACTATGCTGAGCTACTTCTGGAGGAGTGATGGTGGCAGAGTGGGCTAAGGGTGATGTTTTACCTTCTTATGGACAGTTTGGTTTCCTCTGTTTGCCACTGACTGTAAATCCCTCCAAAGACTGAACGAAGTGTTTCTCTTGCCCTCCCCTCAGTAGGGTAAGGTAAGAGTAYATGGAGTGTTGCTCAGAGTTACATTAGACAACGGTTCCAGATATGTTTACTTCTACTTTCAAACTATAACCCTGTGGCAGTTAAAGGGAGATGGAGAGTCCATCTGGTTATGTGGAAATCAATTGGATATTTTAGGAACTGTGGTATCTGTCTGTGTTTTCACTTTGTTGCTTCAAAGAAAACAAAAGTTGTAATAAAGAGAAAAGGTAGGCAGAAATTATACTACTCGTAGGGGATGCTTGAATATATGTTTAAATTGCTTTCTCTGTCACTACTCTGAAATAAAGAGGGAAATAATTCTTCAAGGATTTTCTGCATATGACATTAAGATCTACAGTTTGTGTCAAGTTTTTTAGAGCAGCCAAATTAAGAACTGAAGTTCACCCAGGGAACAGAATCATTTTCCCACCCCTGTACTTGAACTAGAGATGGAGGAGAAGCTTTCTATTACATTTTTATACCTTTGTTTTAGGTTAATTCTATTCATGGTGTAACCTAATTTGCATGAAGAACAGTTTTCCCTGAATCTATCAGTTGCATGGGAAAATGGATATTATTCATTCAAGTGGATCTTAAACCTCCTGAGACTGAAAAATGTTTCTGCGCAACAAATAGTACTTAACATGAGCACTTGAAGTCAATGGGAATTGGGACTACTATGCTCCATTTAGAATGTGAATATTGTTTCACAGGACTAGGAACTCATTTCATTTGTATCCACCAGAAGAAAGAAAAATAGTTTGTAAAACTTCATCTGTTATAGTCTGACAGAACTCAGTTGCGCTCTTGAATTTTTTCATTATGGGAGGGTAGTGCAGTCATTAAAAATTAAACTCTTTTTAGTAAAAACAATGTCTTCTTCTATCCAAATCTATGCTCTGTACTTATTTGCTTAGAATAGAAATTGAGATTGCCATCACTTCTCAGTATCTATTTGAAAGTGTTTCAGATTTGAACGTTAGGCCATGACRTTTCCCCTCCCCCCCAACTTAATCAGAAGAATAGTGCAGTTAAAAGAGACTTTAAAAAAGGGTAAAATTTGAGTTTTCTCTTTTAATGTTCTGCTTCTCACAACTTACTAGAGATTTCTTTGGATAAATAAATCAGTTTATCAGGCTTTAGAATCTAAATTATTCCTGTATCAAATAAAGTAAGCTTTGACTAAAAAAAACCCCAAAAGCTTAAACCAGAAATAGCTTTTTCTGCTGCTCCTCTAACTGGAGTGAGAAGTTTGTCCTTTTCCTACTGAAGAATTAGGTTTTATGAATATTAGCAAATTTTTTTTTTACAATAGCATTTAGAGATGGCTTATAATCAGATATGAATTTTATTAAAGAAGTCAATGGAAATATTAACCACTAGTATTTCTTGGAGCATGGTACATAATCCTTGCTCATAATTAATTATTCTGTGTCCTGGTGATGTATAGTTCAGAGAAGCTGTTTGTGGCTATCAGTATCCAAATCTGATTTTAAGTGACATTGTGATGAGAGGAGGGTGAATCTCCTGAGATCTGTCACACRATGTATTGAATGGCTGGCCTGCTCACAGGCATGCACACTGAGGGAGGCAGTTTGTAGCTGTATCAGACACTTTATTTTTCTATTGGCTTTGGAGTGTTTAGGGGAAAAAACCAGTACAATGCATGAGCTGGAAACTACAAGAATTTTCAGCACTGTTGTTAGGGAGAAGGGAAGGTACAGCTTTCTTAGTCTCCATTCTTATTCTGTGTTGTCCTGTTACTCCCTGTCCATACAAAATAAAGCTGCAATGTCTTTGTCTGACAATTTATTAAATCTCTATCAAAAATGGGGGGGAAAAGAACGTTACTTGTTTGTGTACACACAGGTGTTTCTGTACACTAATGTTGTATCTGCCATTAATAATGTGGTAAAAGAAGTCAATATAAAAAATTAAAACATCTTTTTCAGTGAAAGAGCCTTCAATACCATAATTGGATATTTCATACTCATTCTTTCTATGGCTGTTGAGGTTTGTTTGTGTCAGATTACACCAGTTACATGTGTGCCTTACTCAGAACTGTTTGTATGCTGCTCAAAGGGAGTAACTTTTATTCTGCTTTCTGCTTGTCTCACTTTTTTAGCATATCTGAATATAGTACTTCTCCAGAAATAAGCTTTTTTTCCCTTTTATTTAATAATCAATGACACTTCAGAAATGTTAGGCTTCATTCACATACATGTTAGGATCACAGATAGTGCTTAGGTAAGATTTTGCTTAGTATTGCTCAGCCAAAATGGCAAAAACTGATCTTAAAACCCACTTAAGGATCTATAATACTTTTACACAATTGCTTAAAAAAAAAACCGCAACAAAACCCAAAAGAAATCGAAACAAATAAAAAACAACTTTTAAAGTTATACATCTCCGTATGTACTTTTATTTAAAAGTGATGATAAAATGAATAAACACTTTTGTCAGGGGAATAAATGACAATGTAAAAACCAAATTTTCTTCAAATCTGCTAGTTCTAAATTCTACTAAAAGGTATGTTAAGACCCATAGTGAGAATATATTATTCTGCAAGGGCAACTTCTATTGTAAAGTGTGCCATGGATTAGGTATATTTTTCAAGAATTACGGTATATATAGAACAAGAAACATCTTGATTCAATCTCTGCAAATATAATCCCAAAATAAAGTTTAAATCAAATTAAATTAAGTAAGACACTTGCCTGTTTATGGTAGTGTAAAGTTACACTGCCCTGTTCACAAAACACTAAAAATAAGCAAATGTATTTCACCAAGTCTTTTGCAAGAATTGCAAATCAGGTTTGAAGTTTGGAATAAAAACAATCAGAAAATCTCTGAAAGAAAAGCATTATGGCTGTAATATATGTAAAAATGTTGCAGAGAAATGAATAGTTTTAACAAGACACTGAAAAAAGAAACATATGGCCTTAGTCTTTTTCCAGGGAAAGAAACCAAAGGTATTCAAACTTGTGAAATTTCTCATTTATACCTTTCAAAATGAAATATGGGTGATTTGAACTAACAAATCTAAAAGAAGTTCAGTAAGTATTTATTGCTGCTTCTCTAATGAAAGATTTACCTAATCATTAATTTCTCTGTTATAGTTTGTTGCTAATATTCCTAGTCTGTACTATATCACACAGCACTATGATGTGCTGTACTTCCCAGGAGTAATGGGTTGACCTGAGTTTACTGAAAGGTTCTTTTCTAGGATTTGACCCATGTGCAGACTGATGCAGTGGCAGAGGTGAGCTGAAACCAGATAGATATTGGTGTGCAATGTTACAGGCTGCAGAATATCCAAGACACAATGTAGTACTTCCCATATATTTCAAATCAGATTCACTTAAAAATAGACTTGTGTTTGTTGAACCAATGAGTGTGCCAATGACTTTTAAAGGTTGTTTCATGTTTATGGAGCTTGCCAAACTAAGACCATTCCTATTACCACTAGTAAATTGAGTGTAGGTGGTGTTAATATCRCCCATTAGTACAGAATGGAGAGTCTTCTGTGAATTTCAGTATATGTTGAATTTGAATTTGAATGGTATCATCAAATCATTTCAGTAATATAAACACAATAAACAAGAAAATATATTCCCATGAATTGGGGAGTTTATTATTATCCTCATTAACAAAAAAGGGCAGTAACTTGGAAGTGGTATTTGCTATGTTCAGTACGGTAAACCTCCACAGTTCTTAGTGTAGTCAATGAGGATAAGGTCAGAGTAAATTAGCCTAAGGATTTGCAAGTCTTAACTAGCATTGATATAAGTGGTGACATATTGCCATTTCTGTAAAACAACAACAACAAAAAAGTTATCAGCATGAATAAAAACTATGCTGCAGTGCTTAAACCAWTTTTTTAAGAAATGGTGTGAGATACTGTTTCTTAAAATATATCCTACAAATATGAAGAAATAGTGCCTTTTATTTGTATTTTTTGAGTGTATTGCAGGTCCCTAGGACTAACACCATATTCACAGTTAATCTTCATATTCTTTATCACATTGACATATTTTGGAAAATTATTGTTTCAAAGAGAAATGTTAGTGGGTTTGGCTAGAAGACCTGGATTCCAGCCCTTCTTTCAATGAATGCTTGATTTAAATTTATTTACATATATATGTGTGTGTATATATATTTGATCTTTATGCTACCCCAAAAAATTTAAATAAGTCTTAAAACTAGAGCATAGTAAAATCCCCTTGTTTTCGCTAATGATTTTATGTTTCCTAAAAGCAGATAGGTGTGAGCAGAGATTATGTCTCAGACTTTGTAACAGTTGGAGCACTCTTAAAGTTTAGATGTGTCAATATGTGTTTTCTTGGGCAGGAAATTATTGTGGTAATCCAGGGCATTTTATGTCTAGCAATTTAATAGACAGATGAAGAGAATGGTGTTTGTGTGACACTTCATCCTTAATCCCAAATCCTAAAGGCAGAACATAGGAAGAGTTTAGATACCTTCATGCTGAAATTATCTGCATTCAGACTGTGGCTAGAGATAGTCACTGAAATCATGTCAAAACACTATTAATAGCAATTTAGGTCACAAATATTAAACTGTGTTTGAAACATTATACTTTCTTTACAGGTTAATAAGCAAAATCCATTTAGTCCTCTCATGTCTTTTTATTTTCTTATCTCTTGGAAGAACTTAAAGTATCTTAGGTAAAAAATAATGACTTATACAAAATGAATGGACATGAGAAAATGGAAATGCTAAGGTATGTGATAAAGTCAATGGGAATGATGACTCAAAACATTACCTCAGCACACAGATCTATCCATTCAATTTCAGTGATTTCTAACAGTGAATGACGCTCTTCGCATACTTGGATTTTTTTAAAGTTTCTGTTCATAGGTCCTCTTGTTGATGGGATATTTTTTTTGTTGCTGATATATTTCCATTTCACATTGTGGATTATTCATGGTTTTGGCTGGGATGGAATTAGTTTTCTACCTAGAAGTTGATATAGTGTTGTATTTTGGGTTTGGGATGTGAATAATGCTGATGTTTCAGCTGTTCCTGAGCAGTGTTTACAGCAAGTCACACCACCCCACTAGCGAGGAGGGTAGGGATGCACAAGGAGTGGGGAAGGGACACAGCCAAGGACAGCTGACTCCAGCTGATGAAAGAGATATCCCATTCTGTATGATGTCATACTGAACAGTAAAACTGGGACGTGTGGCCTGGGGTGGCAGCCCATTGCTCAGGGCTTGGTTGAGCATCAGTGATTGGTCAGTAACTGCATTGTGCATCACTTGTTCTGTATATTATTTTATCACAGTAATTATTATTGTTATTTTCTCTTCCTTTTCTGTCCTGTTAAACTCTTTTATGTCAACCTTTTGTTCTGATCCTTTTGCTGTCCTACTGGGGGACTGTGAGTGAGTGGCTGTGTGATGTTACTTTTTAAGATTGCATTCTCTTGCAATATCAGATATCTTTGAAGCTGGGGACTGCTTCTCAGGAAAACATCCTTTTTGTGCATTCAAAAAATGGTTTTTTACCCTGGTAGCAGCTGCTCTTCTGTTTCTATCAAGTTCTACTGGAGGACTAGCTGTAGTCAGCTTGTGATCCATTGGGGCATAAACAATCTTCACAGCAGAGTAGCTATTGTAGTTCACTGACCACAGCTGTCACCCAGAGGAAATTGTTTAACACTGTAAATATTTGGTGTGTTCTCTATATAGCTGGGTGATTCTTTATCTTGGTAAGTAAGCTTGGTTTGTACAAAGAGTAAAGAACTTACAAAAAAAGTTTATATGCAGTGGTGAGGGTAGTTAGACTCTCATCAGGCATGTTTGGGACTCTAACTGATTAAGGCGTTCTGGTAATTGTGAATTTAGAGCTACACTGCAAATGTAGTACATACATCTATCTGAATAACTTTCATACCATGTCCTTAGGACTATCTTTTATACTGTTTCCTGAGGTTTAAGAAGTTGCATCCAGATAAAGAGACACATCTGCTAAGCACATTTAGATGCTTTCACCTCCCACAGAATCTGAAAAAATCTTACTCACTTCATTACATATGTCTATTGTTACTCTAATGCTTCCTGGGTAACCACAGGAATTGAATAAAGAGAACCAGAGAAACTCAGGAATAGCTGCAGCAATTCTGGTCTAATTTTAAAATGATTTTGCAATTACTGTTGAATAATAAGTCATTCAGCACTATTGATTTTCTACTTCTGTGAGGCACTGTGATCATGCTGGTTTTATGTGTGTTTGGATTGTTCATGCCATGCTGGAGCATTCAGAGGAGTGACTGAAGCTGTGGTAGAGAGACAGAGCCCTCTGGTAGAGAGAGATAGTGCCCTTTCAGTTACTTCAAGATAACTGCAAGCCACAGAGACTTTGGAGTTGTTGGTACTGGTCTAAACCTGTTCATCTCTTGCCATTGTTCTTGTTTCTCCAAGGAGAGTTGACCTGTGTCATACGCTGTTTGTCTAAAGCAGCAGACTCCATGTAGGGATTGCAGTCTGAAAGTTTGCACAGTGTTGTGCCCAACACCACATGGGCTGGAAGCCTTGTGTCCTGCTAGACATGGGCAAGAGAATTTTTGCTCCTTAAAAAGCAAGAAAAAAGCTGTTCCCCTAATTCTTATTAATTTGGTTGCACAACTATCTAATTTGGAAACAACAGCCTACTGCTCAAAGGACAACCTGAACTGGTTGGCTGTGTGGTCCCCACCCCACTCTGTCCATGTGTTGCAACCAGGAAAACAAAGACTATTTTTTCTTGGTCAGTCATATATCAAGGTTTGAATTTAAAACTAAATTAGTTTTTTGTTTGTTTGTTTTCTTTTCCATTTTTAATTAACAGGTTACAGCTGGGTGAGGAGATAAATGAAAATATTTCAGATAGTATCTAAAATGGCCTTTTGTGTGTCCAGCTCAAAATAATTTTAAACTCCAGATGTGGATTCCTTAAAATTCATTAAAGGAGAAAGTAAAGACTCTAAATTGATTGTTTCTTTAAGGAAAGGGGAAAAAAAATAAACCTGAGAACCCATACTTGAGAGAAATAAATCATTAAGCAACAAACAAGTCCAAGGACTTTATTTTAGTATGAAGATTTATAATTTGACCTACCCAGTTTTTGTGAAAAGGTGCAGATAATTCTGTTGCAAACTGAACTTTTTGTTGTTTTTTTTCGTCTCCTAACAAATTGTACTCTCCCTCTGTGTAACCAGGGAAACAGTTTAAAATCTTCCCACTCTTCCTTACCTCCCCATTCCCTTTAAAATAGTTTTTCAGGAACCCAAAAAAATTTCTGTTCATCCATTCTCATTTGCTTCAGTTTGAAGCAGTTCTTATTTATTACCTTAAGGTTATTTCAGGGGGAAATTCCTTGCTACAACCGTGGTGGAATAATACTTTCTGCTTCCAGATGAATTAATTTCACTGCCAGTCATACTTGAAAAGTATTGTCTCCTCCTTTCCCCTGTATCTGGTATTTGTGTGGTTTTCTGTAGGGATGACTCAATGTAATAAGCCTCCCAGTAGGATAAAAAATCCCTGGCAACTACACCTTCCTAATTTATGGAATTAAAAATAGAAGTGAGAATTGCACTAAGTTCTTGATGCAGCCTCCTTTTTCATGAACTCCTGAGTTTAGAAATGTCTTTGTAATTAGAAAAGGTAACACTAGCAAGAGCCACCAGCATGTAGTTGAAAAGTTATTATTTTCATGTTCCTTGGAAAATTACTGCAGCAGTAATGTCATCATTCTAGCAATGTTTAAGTTCTACTGTCTTCTGGGAAAAGTAGATATAGATATAATATAATATTTAGGAAGCATATATGAATGCATATAAAATATTTTTAATTCTTGGTAAGAAAAGTAAATGTTAATATACTATATTTTTGATATATTTGCACCCATTGAGATTTATTAGAAAATAGTAAACAGGAAAATATTAGACCTAAAATGATAAAATATAGAACAGCATGAAAGCAGTGATTTTTTTTTTTCAAAGCTGTCAAAATTCATATATGTTTAGCACAGAAAAATGTGACTTATTTATGCACCTAGTAGCTTTAACAGTTAAAAAAAAAAAATTTCCTGATGAATTATCTTTTAAAGAGCAGGTAGAGGCCAAATGACCTGATTRCACATATGTTACATTGCTGTTATGTTGCTCTTCAGAGTTCAGGGAATTCAATTCCACCTGGAGGTAAACAATGCCAGTAGCAGATACTGTGGACCACATCCATCCTGTACATAATTCTTTTGAAGTGTATGAATTATACCACAAGGATCTCAATGCCTTGAAGGTATTTCTTAGTAAAATACATTTTAAGGGCAATACATCTCAAGGCATCAAGGGCAGCTTTGCTGGTGCAACAAAAATGCTATGAAGTAAAATACATATTGGACACACATTAATCCTTACAGAGATATTTTAGGAATATTCTGTTTTCTTTGAAAAGAAAGTACTGCATTTTCCTTTACTAAGAAGTATAGCTTTTTTTTCACTTTAAGTCCTTGCTGACCTCATAGAAAGATAACATTAAAATACTGGAAGGTGATAAGTGGGGTAATGTTGAATTAGAAATTGTTAWAACAGCACTGGTGACTGAAATAGGATGGACGTACTTGTGGATTTGCCCACTGTCTCAGAGCAGCAGTTTAACTAGATGTTTTTCTGTCTGAGAAAGCCTTTATTTGGATATCTTTTTTATGTACAAATATGTGTTTATAAACAGCAGTGTATTGCATKTAACCATTTGTGCTCTCAGGGCCATTCATGTAAGTGTATCATGCTGTGTAGATTGTGCCTACTTACCTGTTGGCTAAGGCTACAGCARGTATGACTTTAAAAAACTTTGAGTGTTCACTGTTTTCTGTTTCAAGTTTTGTGATATGCCAAATATGATAGCAGACTTTAATATCTATGTAGTCAGACAAGTGTAATGTGTAGGYTTCAAAAACCCTGGAAAAGCAGAAGCTAGCCTAATCTTCAAGATGCCTCAAGCACACAATCCTTGAGTCTGGTTTGGAAAAGTTGGCTGGGAAACATTGTTTATGTTATTGCTAAGAGATGGTGTTAAAAATACCTACTTTTCCTAAAGGTTGACATTAAATGTGGTCTCTTGTATAAAGATCTTGTTTACTCCTGGAAGAGACCATTTTCTTTCAGAAACTAAAGTTGATCAATAAAAATGGTTTAGCATAATTGAAAATGCCATTCTGACTTCATAGGAGTGCATCTGCATTATAACATGTCATAAATCTGTGAAAAATTAACTGGAGCCACCAATTGTTTCAGGCTACAGTGTGGCTGTTTTCACAGGAGGCTGCAGAGATTGTGTCTGCCTTTAAGCTCCTTGTGAAACCAAGGCCTATAAAACTTTAACACTGTACATTTATTAGCTTGTTTAGCTAGTTGTAAATGGAAATGTCATGGTGGATTACCTTGCCCAAAACAGATTTTTGCTCTTTGTAAAGGAAATTGGAAACCAAAACTTGTTGAGTTTTCCATCCTAACCACCTTGATCCCCTTGAAAAATTACTTTGGAYGGAAATGGGCAACAATTAATGCAGACAAAGATTACCTGGTTCAGAAAAAGTATTGACATCAGCAGATGGCTTTATTTACAGCTTTTTACTGATCARTTACTGGAGAAGTAGGCAGCAAAAAACAGACACTGTGCATATAATCTGTTTCTTTTTATAGATATGCTTGCCTATCAGTACTGCCAGACTATRAGAATGAAAATCTACTATACTGACTCACCTAGCCCAGTGTGGCAAGTGCAAAACTGTGAATGGTGAGGATGCCATTCAAATACTCATTGGTAYAATAATGCTCTTCCTCACTTTGTAATTCTTTCTAATTCTATTTTCTCTTCAGTTATTTATTAAGTAATGAGATGGTATAGAGAAAGCCATATTTATGGCAGCCTCAACATCTCATTCCTGAATCATCAGCTTAAAACCCTAGTCTGTTGCTTCCACATAAAAGTAATATTTTCTTTTGTGCTCTTCCCTTATCTGGTTTGGTTTTCCCAGGCCTCTGCTGGAAGGAAAGGGTAAAGAAAACATTTCTTCCTGCATGTCTGTAACATTAAGCCACCTGCAGACATAAGAGTGACTTTTAATATGTTTGTGTATGTATTTATGTGTGTACACATACTTACATATGCATATATGAACAAATATTATAGAAATATTTATATGGTTAGTGAAGGATTTTGAAGTAATTCCAAGGTACAGGAAAACCATGGCAACATGCTTCTTTCATTTCATTTTGTATAAAGTTGTAAATAGATTTGGTGTTTAATTTTAGGTTAGCCTAAAGTGACTCCTTACTGAAAGTGAATTTAAAAAAAAATAATGAAAAAGATATAAAGACATTGCTGTTCTTTTTTTTTTCTTCTTGAATTCTTCTTGAATATGGGAGCCTTGATAACTTACTTCTCTTTTTGACTGCTTACTAAAGAGGTTTTTTTCTGCCACCAAATAAAACAAATGTTATGAACAGTTTTATAATGTACTTGTTTCTTAATATAGTGTGRTTTGAAACAGATTTGGAAAAAAATGAAGAAAAGACACATTTTATTTTTTTAAAATTGTTTTCAAATACTTGGCATCCTTTTAGATGACAATATTTTCTTTTTTTTCATTTTTCTTGGCCATCAGAAACTCGCCAAACTGCCTCAAATCAGTGAGCTTCTATGTATTACAATCTGAAAGGAGATGAAAGAATTCAGAAGAGTTTGATCATGGCAAGGGAAAAATCAGCTCCTTTTTTTTWAATTTTTCTACTTACAACATATGCAACAGATGGCAAGATTTGACAAAACTACGATGTATATGTTGTCTGTTTATGAATTAGTTATGCTCAATTATTGCTCAATTTYCATATAATTGTGCTTTAGTTATGGTCCTTCTAATGTCTACACAAGCAGAGTTTAGCAACAGAGATGTCTTGATGTGGRCAGGGACATTTACCTCACGTGCATCTCTTGGGCCATTCTGATTGTGCAGTGGTACTTGCACAGCAGGCATTTTATGCTTTCACTGACTTTAGCAGTATTGCAGAGATAATTCTGCTTCCACAAGAGTGAAGCTGCTACTAAACAATATCTCCAATCTATTAGGAACAAGTATGCTTGCCTTAGCCATCTGGAATGTGTATTTGTTTGTACATGTTTTCCTGCCCCAGTGCAAGAAAACAAAAATTAAAGCAAGAACCCTCTACATTGTAGGCTACCTTTTGTCTCTTCCCACACACAATATTTTCATGTAATGATGAGTTCTWTTATTTCTCTGTGATATTTGTTCTGAATTCCAGTTCTGCTTGTTTTGGTTATTTTTTCATTGGGTTTTGAAAGCCTCAACCAGCTTTGTTTAAGGTCATATCTTGAGCTGCATTCTATTTCTTGATCTCCATCTGTGCAAATCACCTCTAACTTTCTGGTTTAGGAAGAAAATTTTAAAAATCTAGGTGTAGTCTGAACTAACATTTTGACAGTAGCTAAGTTGTGCATAATGTGAGAGGTGGCATTTGCTCAGGCAGTATGCTTCACRTCTGCTCCCCTCTCACCTCTGGAGWGTAGAAGCCCCTTTGAAACTGAGTCTATCACAGGGTGCCTGCTCCAGAGAGTAAAAGGGGACCTGGTTGTTCCTTCATAATGACTAGGTTCAAGTGATCAAATCTGAAACTGCTTTGAAATTAGAATCCTGGTATGTATTTTACAATTGCAAAGAACTATTTTTTTAATCTATCATTGTGTTATTTTGTTTTTCTTTGTGAATTTTGCGTGTCTTTTAAAATCACTTGAGACCTAATTATATGAAACTACCGTTTCTGCATCAGCTTATCTGATATGAATATAATTATATGAATATAATGTGATGGGAGAAACACTAACCTTTGCTACTGCTTTCAAACTATGTGATGTAAGACAGTGGGTGTTGTCAGGGAAAACGTGAAAGTGCTCATTAAAATGCTGAATTTTCCGAAGAGCAAGGTAAATATTTAATGCCAATGGAGCTGCAAAACCAGATGGAATATAGTCAACTAGTATTGTTTGTTGTCTTGAGAAAAGTAATCAGTATTTTTTCTTTAYCAGCCCCTTCAATAGATTTCAGTAAAAGAATTAAATAGAAGTCTATCTTGAGAGATACATATAGTAATATTCTTAATGCAAAGGAATGCTCATACCTTATTTCCTAAATGGCTAGATTCAAAGCTGAAGATCTGTGTGTGGATTAAATTTGATTTGGGTCACATTTTACCAGAATAACAATTGGAAGAAGTCTATTTCGTCTTCACCTGAATCCTACAGTGTGGTTATAACCCATTTARTTTCAATAGCTTCATCACTCCTGTGACTGAAGTAAGATATAGAAATTTTAGAGCGTGTGGAATTACAAATATAACTAGAAGGTATTAACAATGATTTGTAATAAAATCAGTTTTTCAGAGTGATGAGAACATATTTTGTATTTTACACAAACTGATTTCCAGTTGTGGATAGCCTTCAATTTTTTATAAGAAGAATGAGGTGRGATACATAACCTAGATGGTACATAGAGCCAGCATCCTGATTACAGAATTGAGAGAGTCTTGTGTCTCTGAAATTGTTGAGRAAATTTGTAGAGGGAGCAAGAGAAATACTAGCCTTTCCTGCTTCCTTCCAACCTTACACACAGTACAAAACAGTGGGAGGTTCAAGGAAATGGCAGTCATTGCAGTGTAAAATTCCAGAAGCAGATAGTAAATATTTAATAAGAATGAAGTAAGAAAAGTAGGATCAATGTAATCAGATAGCTACTAAGTTTTAATTTAGTTAATTGTGAAAATTAAACTTCTTAGCTGTTTTGTAGTAGAAGTGTAATAGAGGCTGAAAARCATTTACTAGGCAGACAACAGTTACAAAAAAATTAGGAGTGGTTTAAAATGTAGTTTTTACCAGCTTTTGATAGAAGCTGGTAATTAATTATGAGTGTATTTGGCTTTGACTGAGTGTATGAGTGTATGAGACTTTGTACAGGTGATTATGCAACATTTGCTTCTTACAGTGACTTAAAAAATGTTGCAACTTTTTAGAACTTTTTGCTTCTTGCCTTCCAAGCTTATATTACCACCATGGCCTATTGGCTCCATTCCTACATCCTCACCCTAACTCCAGCTAACCAAGGGATATAACATCAATTGTTAGCCAAGAAGAGTAGTTCAAGATGAATTTGCATTGACCTTGTGAATAAACCTTCTAGATCAGCAAAKCATATATGAATTTATTAGGAAGCAGAATTTCTTACCTGATCAAAGGCAGCRCAGCTATTGTGCCGGTGCAGAACTCCCTGATCTTCACTGTTGTATCAGTTCATGTCATCTACAAAGGCAAGCTACTATTAGTTTTCTTTTTGTAGTTCAAGACAAGGTAGCATTGTTTGTTTGTTTAAGGCTATTTGTTTTGTTTGGTTGGTTGGGATTTTGTTTTTGGGTTTTTTTTTTGTTTGTGTGTTTCTTGGTTTTTAATTACTTTTAATAAAGGAAAACTATGCACCTTCTCCTGGTTTGTTACCATGTTTAATTTAACTGCCTGATAAAATACTACAGCATGTATCAACAGTGTCTTTATGCAGTTTTTTCAAAACAATGGTGTTAGCAGAACCACTACCTTCATAAAATATGTGAGTTGTCATTAGGGACTTTTGAGATGCTAAAGAAAGTTATGTCTCCTCATTTTCATTTACAAGACCAACCTGATATTTTATATCTTGCAGTGAACATGATAGAAAACAGATATATATGGAAGAAAAGCTTTTCTTGAAATACATAATTTTTACCCATTCCAAGCAGTTATATATGTAAAAACACAGAAGAAAAAAATCTTAGGAACACTTCTGCTGGTTCCAATTATTTATGGATCAGCATCAGTAACTTAGAAGCTAATTTGTCCAAAATGCACTCTSTCTATTGCTGAGGTAGATAACAAATGGTATAATACTCAACACCAGCTACTCRTTTCAGTCTTTGAGGAAGTTGCTGTGAATAGTGTTTGCCTCAGACATTATTTAAACTGATGAATATTACATATGGCTTGATCTTAGAGCAGTGGAACACAAGATCTGACAGGTTAAAATGCATTCCATACAGCTGAAGACTAATAGAGGTTAAGGAGGTTTGTGTGTTGCAATTTTCTTCACACAACTGTAATGTGGTAGTCAAGCTACAAATAGTATGTCTCTTAAAACAAATTGCTTGTGTGAGGAGTATTAGAATAGCACACAAATAAGAAGCCTAGGAAACASCCTTTTTTCTTTCTTCCATGTAGCAGTGCAGAAGCATAAAAGAATGCAGAAGCACAAAAGAAGGCAGACAGATGTATTCAAGTCCTTAATTAAATATTGTCTAAAAAGATAACTTCTATTTTCTTTTATTGAACAAGTTTTTCCCTCAGAAAAGAAAGTTGATAGTGCTCGTCTTGGTAAAGATCTCTGTAGTAAACTAAGAGCTGCTGTAATTTCCCAGTTTAACTGATTTTCTTCTGTATTTTTCAATAAATATGACACATAAGAATGTAATTTACCAAAAGAATCAGTTGAAGTTCTGAAGGGTCAGCCCACAGCTTCTTTATTTATTCCTAAAACAGTAAAGTCTTTATTAATAGTGAGTAGATAAACTGGTTAGTGGAGAACTATGCTGCAGATGACGTCAACCTACTCTCGTGTTGCCAGGATGATAAGGTCAGATTCAGCATTGTACAAATGCAGTCATGATGCCTTCAAGATCAAGTTCAGTCTAAAACAGTCTTGCTGCTTTACTATAGCAGGAGAACTGAGCTAATAAAACCTGACAACCTGCAAATTTGCTTGCTTACACTGAGTCATTTCTGCTGAGTACCATGTTTTAAGTCTATTTTGATGCAGTACAAAGAGTCTTTTTATAATTTTATAATTTTGATTTTTTTTTAATAATGTAATCATGATAAGTTCAAACTAGGTATCAATAATATTTCAACCAAAATAGTTTGGTGCATGGTTTTTTGTTTATGTGAAATTCACAAKTTTTGGTGTTTTACTGGTGCTGAATATACTTAAGCATCCTTTGCACCCGCCCGTCCTGGGATCAACATGTGGTTCAAACTCATCTATCTGTAAGAAAACAATTATCAAAAATAAACACAAGTAAAAATTTCTGTAGATTTAAATCACTTCAACTTCAGTCCATGTGCTGAAAACAAACATTTTGCTGCAGGAATAATAAWGGCAGAGAGGAAAAGGAAGACATGTACTTGGGAAGATTTCAAGCAATTTGGACTGAAACTAGGAAATTACTGTGTTGTGTAAACCTTTAGAGAATTTGTCACTGTATTCACAGTCCTGTGTTAAACATCTCAGCCTCCTATGCAATGCATAACACAGATGAATACGAATGAATTCTTGAACAATTAGCAAACAACAGTCAGTCAGCTACTGAATTAGCTGATAGGAAATTCAAAGGATATTACTGAGACTTCAGCCATGGACTCCTTTAAGAGCCTGATTGCCTGTGCTGCAAGAAGTAAATGCTTCTGTTAAAGAGTTACAGGTTTTATCCCTTTCCAAGGGTTAGGCTCTGTCAGTAGTAGGATTCCCTCCCAGCAAAATACAGATGAAAGAATATTGTGGTTTTTTCACTACTTTAAGTGTTGAAGTCGGTGAGTTTCTAGCTATTGGCTACTTAGACTTTTGTGTACAAAGTAGCTAATATCTCATGTTTCCATGATGGATTTTCCTTTACTGAGATCTACACAAACAAAAAACACTTTCAGGGTAGTGAAGATATTTCTTAAAATACCAGTGCAAACAGGAATTTCCAATGCACTTTAAAATTACATGTAAGGATATAAACAATTGTGGTATATGGTATGCCATCTATTTTTGTGCATATAGGAAAATGGTGGACAGGGATATACCAAGGGTAATATATTTCTCTTTCTTCTYTTAGATTCCTTTTATATTGGAAGCCTATGCTGCAATTTATAAAAATCAAGACATTTTCAACACTTGATTCCTTAGAGCGTAAACAAGTTTAGTTACTTTCTATATGACAAAATCAGCAAATTTTCCAGAATGCTTTCCCCTTTCCTTCTCAACCAGAGGGTACTTAATGTTAGTGTGTTAATATTTTGTGTGTGCCACAAAGTGGGATTTGAAGAATTGTATCTTTAGCAGGAKAGGTAATGTTTTTCAATTAAAGACYTGTGAATCTTTATTCCCCTTGCCATAGTGCTTTAGAATGGAACTTAGAGGCTGTGGAAATAGGAAATGCTGACTAAGCACTATTTTTTTCCCYAGAATCTGTTCTTCTCCAAACGCCAATTAAGAAAAATTGAATTCAAACTAKCCATTGTCACAGAAAATAAAATTTTAGGCTGAAAACAGAGTTAGATTTTTGTTAAACTGTTTCTAGAAATGCAGCTTATAAATGTCCAAGTTTCACTAGATGAGCCTTGCCAACCAAAACAGATCACATGAAATTTTTTTAGGAATAGCTGTTGGTTTGGGAGGTTCTATTTTTGAGATAGCCAGTCTGGAATGTTGCTTATAAACCTGGTTTCTTTAGAGAGTACTAAATACTTGCTCTCTAACGATTGCTTTCCCTTCTGAAATGTAATACACATATCTCTTTGGATAAAATTTTGATACTGGTTTTGTCTGTATTTGATGGTGCAAGACAACAAAAAGRTTAAAACACAGAAAAAAAAAGCTGTCTAAAAATCACAGCTGGGATTAAAATTTCTTTCCAGAGAATTCCTACATATTGACACTGTCATTTAGAGGRGATTCCAAGGTACCTGTAGGCCAATGTGTTCGAATATACTGAAGCAATTTTATTAGGCAGGAAAAAGATATCACAAAAAATATTGAGCAACAGTGCCTCTAAGAGGATTCATATGCAATGGATCCTCACCAAAATATATAGGTTCAGGAAGCAATGCCCTATTTGTTACACAGTTTCTCTGTTCTACTCAGACATGTCAAAAAAGGATATGAAAATTTTAACAAATGAATCTGCCAATGTTTATCCTTCAGCAGTAGTTATGATATATACTGTACACAAAACTGTGTTTTKGKTTTGCTTGAGAGGTGTTCTTTGAGAATGATCAAYGATGTTATCACAAAGTAGGTCTTTGAATCCTGATAGAAATTGTAGTGAACAGATTACAATACTGTGACTCACTTTTCCACAACATGGAAGTGTGCTGAAACCAGAATACTTCTCAGAAATTCTTCTCATTTTTAAGAAGGATGATCATGCTTAGTATGTCAAAATACAGTCAGTACTAAGTACTATGGTCACAGATTCTTGATAGGTGGATAAAAAACCCCATTCCTCAGTGTGCTGTAGGCAGCACAAAAATTCCTTCTCGTAGAGAATCCATGGAATGATAGAGAATTATGCTAACTAAAGTCACCATTGACCTGTCACCAACTGCCTTTTAAAAGGCAAGTAACAGCCTGAAAAACACAATTTAGGCTTTGATTTTGTACTAGTTTGTTTGTGTACTATTAGTTGCATGTAATTACCAAAAAGAAAAACACCTACTGAGAAAAGATTTCACAAATGTTGCATGGCACATATGCTTACATAATTTGACACTTGATACCTTTAAGGTATGTGCAATCTCAGCTTGCACATAGTTTTGCAATTCAGTAACTGAACAAAACCACAAGATTCAGAATGTGTTTAAGAAAAGAAAATGTTTTAAAATTCTCCTACTTTCCCCCTGTTTCTGATAAATGAATGAATGAATGAATGAATGAATGAATGAATGAATGAAWGAAWGAATGAATACTTAACAAGGAAGAGCAACTGCACTGCTCTTTGTGAAACAAGGTTTGGTTCTCTGTGGTGAGTGTGGCTCAATGGGATATAAAAAATAAAACAAAAAAATTACAAAGCTAATTTAAAAGGGTATTGTGTGATACCTATGCTGAGCCACCAGTCTTCCTGATTATCAGAACTCCTCCCATTTGGGATACTGGATCTGTCAGCTTTGTAAGTATTCACACTTTGGGATATGAGGCTACACATTCAAGCCTTGGCTGGTGGAGTTGTTGAACTATTAACATTTTTATCCCGTGTGGTTTCCATCTAATTTATGAAATGCAAGACCAGAAAGCTTGATAATGGTTTCTCTGTTAATTACATGATTGATTATTTGTCTGCTTTTGGCATGACAAAGAAGGATTGTATTTCTTCTATTCTGCTGTAAGCATGATAACACCATTGCTGGTTTTAATAAAGAAGTTGGATGGCAAAGAACAAGTCCTTCTTTAGCAAAGAATGTTCAATGAATAGTAAGGGCAAACATTACGCATGTTTCATGGAAGGGTAACCAGAGTCATTTAGTGTAGGGAGTTTAATATGACTTTTTCTCCTCTCCTTTGAAAGTGGAAGCTATGGAAAGCATGAGGCTTGATGTAGTTTTTTTTTTCTCCTGTGATTGTGACAAGGGTTAGTGGACATAATACAAATACACCTGTGCAACATTTAGAGGAGAGATTTTCATTTCAAATATGTGCTGCTGATCTGTCTTGAGGGTCTGTGTGTTGAGTGCAATTGTGTTGGAATGGGAKAATGAAATGGGGCTGTTTTGTTTTTATTATCCTTTATGGACCATGATTAGTTCCAGATGCAGAGTACCAGTTACTAACCTTGACATTACTGTCTGTTTTTAAAACATCAGAACTTTGTTGTGTATATGTGTGTGTATACGTATATGTATATGTATAGCAATGCCATTCAAAAATTACCTGGAAAGCTCATTTCCACTATGCTTTATGGAAGGTAATTATTGGGCAGAAGATGAATTACAGATTAGAACATAAATTATCCATTACCTACAATAGTGCAATTTGCTGTTCTAAAGGCTATATCACATGTTCCCACTTCCCTAAGACTAGCCATCCTCAAACCTTGATTCTAAAACTCTCACATTAATCASCATTTTTTACACTCTTCTTTGATTTTTTTCTTGTCTTTGTAGTGAAATCTGTGTTTTACCTTTTCCGTTCATTTCATGTGTTCTGTACTTCTGATGAAACTTTTTCTCTTTCTTATTGTTTTACCACTCTTCTCCTAAATCTTGTAATTCTGCAGAAAGTCTTTGGCACTCTGTTGAAATGCTGGCCTTTAGTTTTCACAGCAGTTCCAGTGATGAAATCCATCTGATGAAAAATTTTGAGTGTTCAGTGTTTTTATTTTTGCTCTTACCAGTTTGACATTGAAGACACYTTATGAACGACCTTGTCTTGATTTGGCTTTATTGAGCTATAATTTTCAGCATTATTTGTGTGTCAATATGGCTGAGCATGCAGCAATAGATCTACRAAAGTGTATCATACCATCCCTAAGCTTGTTTGAGAGCCTGATTTCTGTGGAGCACACCTTTTACAGTGTCTGAGCTATTTATGGCTCTCCCCATGTAGTTGTCTGCTAAGGACAGGAACTCCCAGAAGGCAGCATTCTGAGTGAAACTCCCCTGAGTTTGTCAGTAGGAAATAACTGGGGGGGTGGGGGAGGGGGTGTTACAGACTTGTTTATCTACTACAAAATTCACCACTTTGAATTAAGCACTTTAACCCAATTTTTCAATATATGGATAGAGAGGAAGATGCATTATTCTTTTTTTTTCAGTATTTAATTTGTCAGACGTGTGAATTCCTTTTGGAGAGTACCAGTTTCTTCTCTCTGTGTCAAGCTCTGTTGTCCATGTGTTGATGATTGGAATACTTATTCAAAGAAGAAAGATGAGGGTTTCAATGGTTGCTTTTAGTCACATAATTGTAGATTAGGTAAACYAAATTAGGTCTTGGGCAATTGCAAAAACTATGTTGAGTATATATCTATGTAAATAAGTAGTTAAGTATTTTTCAGAATTTAGACCTGTAAAAGACATAGTAGAATCTCTTATCTGTTTATCCTTGGAAGCTCCTGATATTCTACATTTTTATGATATTGATGATATATGAAACTTGTTTGGGAAAACATATATTTATATATAGTTTGGCAAGGATATTTATTTTTTACTTTTATTTCAAAATATATCTTGGTCATGGAGACATGAATTTCTTCTGCAAATTTGTTCATATTCTTCTGAAAATAGGGAAGATTTTAATTCTGAGTACCATCATCAATTCTGACAATTTTCAATAGCACCAAATACTCATAGTTACTCAAGACATGGTTATATGCCATATTGATCAGAGACAGGTTGGATTTTTTGTAGTTTTGGGGTGAGTGGAAGCTCTAAGTTAATGCTGAAGTTTCCATATGTAACTGACAACCTAAGGAGTGAGAAACTCCAGCTAATTTTCATGTACTTTAACTCAGCAAGGTACATTCTTCAATGAATTCATAACTTTGTTCTGAAACATAATATACATAGAATAAACTTGATATGCCAGGTAGCTGTGTAGCTGTTCAGAGGCCACATACAAACAGGCTGGAGAAATAAGCCAACAGGAACTTCATGAAGCCCAGTGATGTTTAACACCTATAATATAATAAGTCCTGCAACTGGGGAAGATTAGCCCCAGGCACCAGCATGGGCTGAGTGTTGACCAGCTGGAAAGTGACTCTGCAGAGCAGTATTTGGGAGCCCTGGCAGACAAGGTGGACATGAACCAGCAACATGCCCTCGTGGCAAGGGCAGCCAACAGCCTTCTTAGCTGAATTAGGCAGAATATCACCAGTGGGTTGAGTGAGGTGATCCTTCCTTCTGCTCAGCTCTGGTGAGGCACATCTAGAGTGCTGTGTTCCAGTCTGTGCTCCCCAGTACGAGGGAGATATGGATGCTGAAGTGAGAGGAGAAAAGGACAGCAGAGATGAAAGGCAGTTAGCTTTGGACCATGAGAGCATTGAGATACAGCCCAAATGGTGTGGGTATTTTTATGGTGTCAACTTAGTGCATACTGTTTTAGTATTTAACCCTGGATTAACTTCCGTTCTATGTTTTGCCTACTTTTGTTGATTGTTCTGTCTTAACTGTAGGTTTTGCAAGGCAGAAAAAAATGTTTATTTTTGCATACCGCCTTCCATTTTCAGGCCTCAGCCTTTTGATCCTGTTCAATTATGAATATATTCAGGCTCCTATTTTTTGTACAGTTATGAGGTCTCTTGTGTAGCAAGGTATGTAAACTCTTATCCCTATGTCCATCAATTTGAATATACTTTGGGTGACTAAGAGTTTAAAATCCTTGATTGGGTTTCCAAATGCCTCCTGCCAATGCAACAGTTAGAAGTAGCTGTAAGAGTATCACTCCCAATATTTTTCTTAGAAAAAGAAAAAAACAATAACATACACTGTTTGGAGGAAAGAGTTAAGTTTTGGTGAGGGAGGGGATAATTTCACCCCAAGTGAAATTCCAATGATGCAAGGAATGTGGGTAAATCATTCCTGCCTAAGCCATTCCTAAGTCATGCCTAAGTCATTCATCCTCTGCCTGTTTTGAGAGTTAGAATTCCTGTATAGAGATAACGCAGTCTAACCGGGGCGCTTGAGCCTCCTGCTGGGAGGGAGAGGGAGATCATAAAAGCACAAGCCTGTGATAAACTCTGCTTGCAAGAAGTTTTTTGCTATGTGGGGGCAGGCAGCAACCCTGCTTCCACCCTGCTGGGTGGTAGGATAATCGGAGCCTGGGGAGCCCAGGTCCCCGCGTTTCTCTGGAGCCCGACATCATTATCGGTACTGAAATTAACGTACTCTGTGGTTCAGCTGTGATTTGGTGGTCACCCTGGTGACCCGTGTGTGTTGCTTCACACATCCCTCCAGAAAACAAGCAACCTGCCCACCGTCACAAACCAAACCGATAAAAGTAATAAAAAAAATTCCCCAAAATGATTTAGTGAGGTTTGTTTTACTGCAGTTAATAGCACCAATACTGAGGATCCAAAATTCTGCATTTATATGATGTAGAAAGGAATGTCATACTTCTGTAATATTGTGTGGCACCACAGTCATGGGGTCTTTTACTGTTCTGCTATGTCTAAGGTCCCACATATATGCAGACAAATACAGAGAGATTCAAACCAGGAGCAGAATTGCAAAACATGTCGGAACATGCACACTGTTAAAAGAATAACTAGGCATGCCTGTTTTGTAGTGATCTCATTGCTGCTTCTTCCACAATTAAGTCAATTCATCAGCATTAGTACCTAGTGTGAGATAGACAGCTTCAAGTTCCATGTGTAAAACTCTGAAATTATTGCTTCTACTAACAGTGATTGATGCTTTCGGCCTGTTCCCCTAGAAAGGGCTTTTAGGCTGCTTTCAGAAGAAGTCTTGTCTAGAGGGCAAAAGTTTGATTYCATGTAATTGTGAGATGTTATGTCTTTAAAAAGAAAATTATTTTCGTGTCATAGTCGGTAGGTATGGATTTGTTCTTTTCCACACATGGCTCCAAAGAAAGATGTGGGTAGACTTTCTAGTTATGAATATGTCTTCAAAATTGGACTAATATGCATATATACTGTGTACGTGTACACATCATTTTTGGCAAATGTTTCTAAAACAGGATAAAAATAGAAAGAATAAAAAACTAGAAGAAAAAACTAAAAGCAAAAGGGACCTTCTTAGTTAAGATTTCCCAATTATTATTACAATTTTATGATCAGGGATTATGCCTACTCCTCAGGCTTGATGCCAGTAAGAATATTTCCATGTCAGTGGACTTCAAGACTAATTTGCTGTGATTACCAGGGAATTACTTTGTCAGCCTTCCTGTTCACTTTTGCAAGGACAGGCCTGTTAATTCCAACTCATTTACTTTATGTGGAATGAAAGGTATATTCCACAGAAGTGGTCATAAGCCTCAACCTTTTACTAATAACAGTTGATCTTAGTTCTACGTACTGTACTCATAGGATAAAACATCAAACTGTGCTTTAAAAATGACAGGATGCTTAATTCATCAAACAAGGGCATTATTGCACTGCAGCAAAGGGAATGCTCGTAGCCACGTGCACACTAAGTTTTTCAGCCAAGAGATACAGCAGAAACATTACATCTGAAGGTTGTCTTAGCAAAGTATCTTCTACAGACATCAACAGAGTAAGACAGATACTCAGAATTTTGAAGGCAGTGGTACACAGGAAGGACAACCAAGTACATGATGTGTGTTTCAGAATAAAAACAGAGGTTATAAAACAGAAAATATTGAAGAGCACAGWTTTTAATTCCAGCTGTGTTTACAATTGCATGTGACATAGGAGAAATTCAAGCAAAATGCAGATGAATTATTTTTTWAGTTGTCAGCTCATTTTAGGTTGACAGTAATTATTCATCCAAGTAGTCCCTTTCTTTAAAATTATGATACTGTGCAATACTGATAGTCTGCATCATCTGATTAGCACTTTCTTATCTTTTATAATAATTTTTTTAACCTACTTTTTATGGTTTAGATTAATTTATAGCTCTGTTATAATACTATGCAGATGTTAGAGAAATGTATTTTTTATTTATATATAATTCATGTAATCTGGAATTTTTATTTTTAACTTGATTTAATAATTCAGTGGTCAGTTGCTTTCTTCAACTACTGAGACAGAGTTTGAGAAAAGGGAGAAGTATGTTCAGTTTAGTGCTTAGCTTTTGAAAGTGGTTGCTATCTGTGGTGTTTCCCCCCATAAAATGGATGAAAAGAGATCCATGTTTTATAATTGCAATAGTGATTGCTTGAATTGACAAATTAATCACATATTTTAGCTTTAACACACAAATCATGGAGGCTCTTATTCTGAAAGTTTAATTTTTAATACAGATTAATAACTGTAAATAAAAAATCAGAATTYAAAATGAGATTAAGTATTGGTTATGTGTCATATTTATGCTTTTATCATCAGTCTTCAAAAATGTGTGTACAATCATGAGCAGAATAATTTTTTTTTAATAGAAGTCTAATTTGCAGCAGAATTAATTAATCTGTGTTCTGTTTAGCTGAGGTTAAATCTCCCTGCAGTTTGTGTTATCAAGGAAATGGTTTCAGTAAACAAATCTTGTCATCCTTGTGTAGATTTTAGGAGTTTATTTTTGTTATACTTTTTAAGCAAAATAAAAATTGCTCTATCTCTGCAGTGATTTTATTTTGTTTTCCTCCAAGTTGTTGTCATAGGATCATGGGTTGGGAGGACAGTTAAAGGTCATCAAGAGCAACCTACCTTCAATGACCAGAGACATCTTCAACTAGATGAGGTTGCTCAGAGCCCCATCCAACCTGACCTCGAATGTTTCCAGAGATGGGGCWTCTATTACCTCTCTGGCCAACATTTCCTAGTGCTTAACCATACTCATTACCAAAAATGTCTTCATTTGTCCTGGTTTCAGCTGGGATACAGTCAATTTTCTYCTTTGTAGCTGGTACAGTACTCTGTTTTGAAAAAAGTTACTGGTTTAGTTGTGGCTGAGCAGTGCTCATTCTGAACCAAGGACTTTCCACTTTCCCCTGCTCTGTCAGTGAGCAGGGGCACAAGACACTGGGAGGGAACAGTGCCAGGACAGCTGACACACCCTGATCAAAGGGATATTCCAGAGCATAGAACACCCTGAGGATATAAACTGGTGAAGTTTTCCAAGAGAGGCTAATTGCTGCTCAATGATGGGCATTGGTCAGTGGGTGATGAGCAACTGTATTGTCCATCATTTGTTTTCCTTGGGTTTTATTCCTCTTTCTCTCTACTTTTCATTAATCTTATTCTTCTAATTCTTCTTATTTTAATTGTTAAGCTGTTCCTATCTCAGCCTACAAGTTCTACATTTTTGTGATTCTCCTTCCTACCCCACTGGAGGGAAAGTGGGGAAATGAGGTGTGAACAAGTGGCTATCTGTGTGGTACTTAGGTGCCAGCTGGGGTGAAACCACAACTTCCTTATATGTAGCCTAATATGTGATGCACATGGAGGGGATAAACAAATAGGGCTCTTCATTCTGAAGGAGATGGTGCTGAGTCATACTTACAAAAAAGCTGGGCAAMGATGTTGTGTATATTTCAATTGCTATGCTAGGTACAAGTTGAGAGAAAATGTAGCAAGAAGTTCAGACAGATCATGACAATATTTTTTTTCCATTGTTCCTGGTGTTGTCCAGTCAAGCTTCAAGCATATCTAATGMTGGATATTACACAACGTACATAATCACATAATCCTCCAACCATTTGACTCCTCTCACTGTGATTTTTTTTCCTAATATCCAATTGAAATTTCCCTTGCTGCAAATTCCATTCCCTAGTTTTTTGTGTGGGGACATCTTCCAGTGGAATCTGACTCTATTTTCTCCATATTCCCCATATTCCCTGTTGTGTGGTTGTGGCACCCTRCCCTTAAGGAGAGGGGAGCAGCCAAGACAGACAAATTCTTGTGCTCAAAAGAAGCAACCAAAGTCAAAGTCCTTGAAAAAGCTTGCCCCTCTTATGTTCTAGGCTTCTACAGTAGTGGAAAGCTGCAATGAAATTTGTTACTGATTTTCAGTTTTTAAGACTAGATAAATCAAAGTCTCTAAGTCCCTCCTTTGGCATCACATGTTTCAGTCCCCTAATGATCTTGGTGCCTCTTCTAAGAAAAAAACAATAAATGACTGTCTTGTGCTAGGGAAATTAGACATCTACACCCTCCTATAGCATGCTGAAGTAGTAAAGAATTATTACTTCTCTCAACCTGCTGTTGATGCTTTTAGTGTGGAGATGCGTATGTGGTTGGCATTCTTTACCACTGCTGCTCTGTCTCAGCTTGTCCAGCAAGACCCCACCCTTCAGATCCTTTACTACAGATTTGGGTGAATGTATCTTAAAAATAAAATGGAAGAAAGTAAATACTCTATTTTGAGTAGAAAAGGAATTTCATTGCTGAAAGCCACTGCTAGCGTAGCTGTATGAGGACCGGAAATTTCTATACTGCTGAACACAGAACTTGCATGACCTTATCTGCAATGATATATTTTCAACGATTTAATAATCCATGAATGTAACTGAAGTAGTGAAAATGGCAGGAAGAGATAGAAGTATGGACAAAGGAGTGCATCTTAACATCAGTAGAAATAAGAGACCTGTAAAAGACAGAGAAAAGGATGTTGTGACTTGCAAGTGCTTGAATTGCCAAGCTTGTCAGGGCATCTTTATGTAATTGTGTGTTATATTAATTATCTTTTACCATTAGGTGGTAGTATAATAGCAGATATACTAAAAATATATATTTTAATAAATGCATTTACTTTACATATATATGTTACATGAAATATAAATAATGTTGCCAGTGTTCTTCCTTTCAGATGTTGATATTTTACTTACCATGCTAGTAGTAATACCACCTATATTGGTWCATTGTTACAATCTTAAAATCCATTCTATTGAAAACATATTTTGGAAATTGGTAGATGAAAGAGCTTCCATAATTCCAATGTGGTCTATATAGGTATTAAATATCTTATAATACCCTGGGCATAAGTGTGTGTATACTGGCTGTACAGTGAGCAGCATTAGGAAATGCAAATCATGAAGACCAGAAAAGAATACTGGAGTAGAAAAACCACAGCAGGAGGTGGATGAGCACGTTTTCAAGAAATATTCTCATATCATAGGAAAGTCTCTAAAATACTAGCTATAAATCCCTAGCTTATAGCTTATCTACACTGCCTGTTTATATCAATCCTTGTGGAAGACATAGCCCACTAACATTTTCTTTAGAGTGTGATTTAAATTACATAAAGTCTGAATAGAGTGTTTCTAGTTGTGCTTTGGCCTCAGGAGCTAGTAAAATACTCTTTCTTTTATTACTGCATGAAAATAAGATAATGGCATTGAATTTATCTTAGTCTAATATTATATTTAACATTCACCTACAATAGAACCACATATTAGACTGGAGTAACACATTTTTTTTCCTTTCAGATTTATGCTTTTGTGCTACTTTTAACTTCAGACTAGATGGAATCTTTCCATGGTAGTATTTTTTTGCTAGCTCTCCACTCTGTCTCGTGTCTGTAAAATCTTGTAGATTTGAGGTGAGGAGGAGAGTAATTTATTTTGCTTATCTCTTGGCTCTTTTGTAAGAAAAAAGTGCATTTAAAATGTTTATTCTGTGGCTTAGTTTTATTATCATCTTGGTTATTTATCATCTCAGTCTGTAAGCAAGTCATCTATTCTTAACTTCAGAATCACTTTTCCTGATTTGTTATAATGTAGGTTTTGATTCTGTTTACATGCTTTTTATACAATTCCAGGCTTCCCAGTGGGCTCTTTTACCTGACTACAATTAGTGATGTTCCAAAACATACCAGTGGAGTTTTGACTTGATTATTGGCACTTAGGTGGTGAATCATCCTCTGTAGAAATGTACATATCTTGTGTGATTTTGTGGAGCAGACYTTGTTTGGTATGCCCTGTTTTTTTAATACACATGCACACACACATCCTCCCTCCTTCCCTAAGCAGTTTGCTCATTTTTTTTGCTTTAACAATTCAATTTCTTGTGAAGCAAACGAGCATATCCTATATAYATTCTCCTTCTCTTGAAGGTTTTGGAAGTCCTTACATGATTAAAAATATTGTTTTCTGATCCAAAGTTTGAATCTAAGATGTGAATTTGAAATTATTATTTCTATGCTATAATAAAGATGAATCTATGTCTTAAGATATTTCTGTCACAGAAAAATCAGCTGCATCATGTTCTCTGTTTATCTTGAAATATACAGAAGAGTTAGGCTTTCTATGTCTGTAAGAGAAGATTCAGGGAACAGCAAGTTTCTCAGGAATATACTAGCCTTATGTATTAAGTTCATAATGTACAGCCTCACAGAAAATGTTCAATAAAATTGAACCAGACTGAGTTGAGATTTCTAGATAGGATTTACAATCTTTTTGTCAGGTGTCATGTTTGGAAAGAGTAAACAAACAAATTAAGAAAAAACAGAGTAGTTATTATCATTACAGGTGCACTACTAAATATCTTTCTGATTAAATAATAAATGGATTAAATGGAAAATTAAATAATCAAAGAATTTCTCAAAAAATTATTACAAGTAGTTCTTGTTGAACAGCCAAGGAAACTCTGCTTTATAACATACAGTAATAAACTGACAAAGATGGAAATGCATGAAAAATAATGTCACAATCATAGAGACAAGGTCATGTTGTGTAGCAAATTTACATGAGTTTACATAGTTACATCAACATAATTTTACAGCTATCCACACTAATATGTGTTATTTGACTTCCCTGAGATGTTTTGTCAGGATTTTTTGTCTTGTAATAAGGTTGCCCATTATCTAGCTATACTGCCACTAATCTAAGTATTTAGATTWTACCTAAAGTTTTGAATTGGAATGATGCAGTCTTTATTACCAGATRAAATTGGTTGATTTTGAAAATAGAGTTACATTATTTCATAATATATTCAGAAATAATACATGCATTCACTTTCAATTTCTGTTCCATATGAACTGATGTCTTGCCAGAATTTAACATGGTTGATCTGGTATATCTTGTCAGCTTGATTTAYTTCACCTAGTGTGTTTCCCACCTTGAAAGTCTTGAACTAGTTACAATTCCTCAAACACTTCCAAAAAGAGTATCTGATATTGTTTCATTAACACTCTTTAAAAGTATTGCAGCTTCCTGATGCACGCTGTTATACTTGATGCTTTCTCAGAAGTATAGCCATGCTTTGTAAGATCTACAAAAAACATGTAAACATTTTTATTAGCAAAGTTTGCTGAATGCTTGTGTTAGTTTACAGAATGTTCAAAACCATTATCCCACTACACCCCTAAGCTCAATCTATATACTCAAAAGTTGGAAGTATCTGTATGAAAACATTTTACATTCTGTTAAATAATTATCTTCTTCAAACTCTATAAGTACTGCCTCTCAGCATTAGTTTCACCAACATATTTTCAAAAGATCATTTTCTTCAGGCCACATCAGAATTAAATTCTCTTTAGATCCGACTTGCTTACTCACATAATAAACTTTCATACATATTCTTATTTAATTGATCTGACCTTTCATTTCTTCTTTAATAGATTTACCTGCATAACTATCAGTTAGGTATTTTTTATGTCGCTTTGCAATGTTTGCCCTGCCCCACATAGTAAAGTTAAATTGTTTTCATGCAACGAGAATGGACTTTTCCTCTTGGAATTCTCTTGTGTCATTTGGAAGATGATAATATGTGGATAACTTAGAAATTAATATTTCTCTTCCTACACACTAATTTAATGTTTAGCATTATTGGTAGAATGTGTACAACAAACCTCTTACTCTCAGATTTCTTCCTGTTTTGTGGCTCTTCAATTTGTCTTTCATGGTAAAAAAAAWAAAAWTATTTATATAKTCTTTCTTTAGTCCATTATCATGTCTAAGCCAGTCAAAATGTGGGGGAATTTCCCCTCTTCAAATCAAAATAAACTCAGAAGATTTTGGAGTATCCTTCCTCAGAGAAATTCAGAAATCATCTGGATGTGTTCCTGGGCAACAAGCTGTAGGTGGCCCTGCTTGAGCAGGGGTTTATGACAAGAACTCCCAAAGTCCTTCCAACCTTAGCCTATTTCTGATTCTGTTATTTTTGCAATTTTTTAATCACTGTTAGTTGATTGCCTTTCTTTTTTTCTCCTCAACGTTGTGAATAGGAGTTCAATATGTTATCTACTTTTGTCCAATATATGTATCTGTTTGGGAAGCAGTCAACATCTTAGACAAGGTGATGCTGAGTATATTGAATAGATGTGATGCTTGGGGAATAATTGCCAAAGGGAATCTCATCTACTTAGATGAGAAGCACCTCCTGTATATGGAGGAAATAAGTGTGTTCTAGGAGTTGATTCTTTCTCTATGGTTTTCTTTTTGATTTTGAGAGGAGTATGGTGGTGTCCCTGCACTTTTCCCAGGAAAAAAAAATTAATAAATTATGTATTAATACACAGTTTAATTTATAAATATTTTTTAAAGCACTGATACTAATGTGGCACAGATTGAAACACTTGTCTTCATTCTCTATTAGTCGTGGCTGCCACTTATGTTCAAGGGATATCCATACAGAAAAGTGAGAGCCAGATTAGATTTTACATAGAATCAGAGCTATTAATTTCTCCTGATAATCTTGATCATTAGGGAAAATTGTGTTAAAACTCAAAATTTCTTTGGTTTCAGGTAAACTTAAGTCATATTTCAGTTGCTTCTGGTTAGGAAGCATACAGTTCTCTTGTTAAGGACAAGACCCTATATAATATTCAGTTCAGTTTTTTAAAAGTGTTACAGGTAGTGTATTGTGTGCTGTTTCTAAATTGATGTCTAAAATCTCTTTCTGTGACCTATATTCAAAACTGAAATTTAAATTCTGGACAAGTGCAAATATWTGTTGTCTTTTTTCCCCCCAAACTTTTAAATTCTATGGTTGTGTGTCCTGATGTTAAGAAAGACAGTAAAACTGCAACAGTCAATAATAAAGTAGAAAGGGAATAGAAATGGAAAAAACAAAGCATCGAAGAGATAAGAAACAGTCCTGAAAAAAGCCACTGCATTATAAAAAAATAAATTATACACAGTGCATTATTACTGTCCATTATGAATTGTTTCAATTTCTAATGCTTTCTTGTAGATGAAACAATTAATTTCACAAAACCCATGAATTTATGTCTCACTTCACAAAAACCACCAATTTTACTTCACTAAGTTTCCACTGCCCTTTGTGGAATTATTCTCAGTGTACATAAATGTAAATGAGGATACAATCAGGCCTTGGGACTGAGTCTTGATCTTGTAGAGTGAAGCTATCTGCAAACTCAAGAATGCAAGGAGAATAGTAATTATCTAKTGTAGCTGCTGTTCTTTAATGTCTCAGGTTTAAATAGGAAAAGATCAAAGAGTCATTGCACTATATCCTGATAAACCTGAAGGCCCAGCAGTTATAGCAATCTATCAGCATGA
Organism: Cardinalis cardinalis; assembly: GCA_014549065.1. Classification (NCBI taxonomy): domain Eukaryota; kingdom Metazoa; phylum Chordata; class Aves; order Passeriformes; family Cardinalidae; genus Cardinalis; species Cardinalis cardinalis. Next base: position 615,620 of record JACDOX010000052.1, read on the forward strand.
TCCCAGCTCAGACTCTTCTAGCAGACTAAACAGTGAAAGGTTTGAAAGATTCTCCTGCCCAATCCAGTGAAGAATTTTACATGAAAAAAACCAACAATTATAAGAAAAAAAAAAATTACATAATTTTTGCTGAAAAAGGCTGCACACAAAGACTTTTTTTGCATAATCTTTGTGTAACACCTTACACAGTGGGATTCTATTTCTACCTGGAAGCAAAATACTAGTATTAGTATTGCATATTATAAGGGTATGGAACCGGTTCTGTATAGGATTCACACTATATATGAGTTTATATCTGTAATCTGAAGGGTGTTTTTTCCCCCATTTCCTTTAGTGCAGATGCTTGATATGGTGATTATTATTATTATTTTTATTAAATTACTTCTCCCTTTTATTTTGCTATAAGGATTATCACCAGGACAATGCTAGTAATTAAAAGATGAGGAAAAACCTTTGCCTGGACAGTATATAGAGACTYCTGATGACACAGAACCTGTTTTTTATAAACATAATCCTTGTGTTAGGAGCTCCTTCACTCATAACAAAGTGAATATAAGTAGAAACAATTTCCATCTCCATTCATGATCCACTCTTCACTTTTTTATCCTTTTTTTTCCTGGATCTGCTTTCTAAAAATGCCACARGGTCCAGACAAAGTGAAACAATTTATTTATTCATTTTTGTTTTCTGATTGAATTCTTAGCACCCAATTTCTGTTTTAAATTTTTAATGTCTTTATGTCACTTTGAGAATGAAACTTAAATAAGTTTTTTTTTTCATGGACTGATAAATTCAGAATGTCAACAGCTGTTGCTCATCTTTTTGGTATACATTTCAAGCTTTTATTTCTGGGTCATAGGAGTCAACAAAATAGGTTAAGTCAGAGCCTGCATACTTATGAGGTTTAGAGAGTATATTTGTGTGACTCTGAAGGGAGATAAATGTGCTATTATGAGAAATAGATGCAAGAATCTGCATCAGTTGCAGATGTTTATGAGCTAACAGAAAAGAAAAAAACTTGAAAATACACTGGCAATCCTTGCTTGCAGGAGACTTTATCAAGTCCTATTCAGTACTTCACATGGTATAAAATRTTTCTGCATATTATTAATAATAAAGTTCTGGATACCCAATCTAGAAACCTCCTTGGAGGATGTAGGAGGATCCTAGGAGGATATATTTTCAAATCAATATATTTGATAGAAAAATCAGTGAAAAAGTATCTTGGGTGTGTTTGTGATTTTATATCTGTATAATACTTGTATTGCAGTAAAAAAGTGCTCACATAATGAATCTGTCAGCTGGAGCTTTCTACAAAGCAATTGGGATGTCACAAAGTCTTGAAATAGTATCATTTTCAGTTATATTCTCTTTAAACATTAAAATGGCTGTGTTCTAATCTAAAGTTTTTTTAATTGTACTAGTTTCCAACTGACTGTTTTCTAGTCAGTCATAATGCTATACAGAAAAGATGTGCTCAAGAGTACAATCCAAGTTAGTGATATGATCTGCGGTGAAAATTTGGAGGAATATAGTCTTCAACATTAAGGGAAAAAAACCTACTCTGTGTTCAAGCGTGTAATTCCTAGTCTCCATTGGAAGAGGTGTATTTTCTGTGGGCAAGATGAAATCAAAATAAGGCATTCATATCAAAAGTAGAGATTTTGAAACACATATTTGGAGAGTCACTAAGGTGATAGTATTTTCTGTAAAGTAATTTAAATATAGTAAGATACCCTGCCTTTGGCAAAGAAATTGTATTTTGTTAGAATGTCTGTTATAAAAGCAAAGTTATGTGATAACACATTACACTATCAAAAACCCCAAAAAAAACCATTTTAAAGATATGTGAATAAAAACAAAATGAAACAAAGCCCAAAACAAACCAGCACTGAAAAAATTTCCTTAATATCAAGAAACATCTCCATAGTTAAGACTTCTGCTTAGAATGTGTCTTTTAGCATCCTTCCAAATGAAAAATTCTCTCTGTAATCAATCATTTAAATGTGCAGAGAAAGTAATTTCCTCAGATTATGAGAGCTACAGTTTCTAGTCACAGAAGGAGTGCTAAGTAGCAGTTCACATCCTCTGGCACTGTTCTGTGGGGACAGTAAGTCACCAGCAGATTTCATTGACACCTCAGTGAGAAACATTGCACTGGCTGTGAAGTTTCCCAGATTTCTGTGGGGATTCTTTACAGTGAGTGTAGACTTTTTATTGACAGTCACATCAAATGCATAATGGAAGTGTAAACCTGCAGAGGAAACAAATGAGACAGTTCTTGAAACTCAGTGAGTGTTACCTAGTCTGGATGAGAAATAAGTACTGGAATTCAGATCTAACAAAAAAATGAGATTTTCTATTTTCGTCCCTTTTATAGTGCTTTTGAAGGTTTACCACTAGTATAATTTCTGCAGCTGCTGATTACCATCAGATGGGGTTTCCCCCCAGCTTTTCTTGAAAACTTTTTTTTTTTTCTGTTCTTTGGTTTTTTAAATCTGGCTACGTTTGGGAAAAAAAAAAAACCAAACCAGAAAAACCACCCCAAACCCTACCAAAACCAAAAAAAGGTGTTATGGTGTTATTCACATGTTCACATAAGTTYATATGTTAACAATTTCAATATTTCATTGTGTGAGTTCAGGGTACAAAGGTGTACCCCTCAGATGGAAGGGATGTGCTGCACAGGAGAGGTAACATTTGTTAACAAGCTGAGGTAACACCTAGTGGCTGTTGTACCATGACATGCTAGCTGAAAAACTTCCTCTTTCCTTTGCCTCCTCCTTCCTTCACYGCCCTCCTTTCCCCTGGAGACACTGGGTGCAGGAGCGGCACAAGGTGCTGTTGCTCCTGCTGTGTGCGTGGCTCACCTCCTGCCGTGGAGTCTGCTAACTCCTGATCGTGACAAGCACGGGTGGAAGCTGGTGAATGGCAGCGCTCAGCACCTGCCCCATCTGCTAGGCAGATGGTTGCACATGAGAATTTATTACTGCATTGATGAGGGACTTGCTCTGTAGGTAGGGAGTTGCAGATGACAAGGTGGGAAAAGGTGAAGGGACAACATCTGCATCAGGACATACCAGTGCTGTTTTAACCTTTGTRTTCCTTCCTCTGTCATCCCTCTGGTGCTCTGCTTGTATGGTATCTATTTTTTAGCATTATGGCATTTTTTATTTTTCTGTCTCCTTCTTTTTCTTCATTTCAATTTTTATCTTCGTGCCCAATAATGCACTTCAGCTTAATGGACTGCTTAAAGCAGAAAAAGCAGTCTCTCCTTGTTTTTACTTTAAATCCTGCCTTTTCATTTGAGGAAGGGAGAGAAGCCTGAATATTGAAACTTGCTGGCAGCCATTACATTTTGTCTTACATTTTAAATATGTAGATATTGTTTATGGAGAAAGGAAGGAAGAAAACTTGGCAGAGGGACTCAGGTCCTGCCACAGAGAGTAAATGAAGCATTGTTTTTACTCCATGGGACAATCGTTGAGCTGCTGGATCTGCAGCTTAGTGGAACATTGCAAAACAGACACAGTAGGGGGTAAGAAACTAAGCTTTATACAACTCTAAATGATTTACAGACATGCAAAACTGTAGATGCTCTGCCCGTTAATGAGATGTTTGCTATTTAAAATTCCTTCCTTTCATGAAGTTATGCCTTTGTGCATATACATCCATGTTTTTTTCCTCTTATTTAAAATTTGTCAGCTGAACAAAATCAAGAAACTCATAGTTCCCATGAAGATTCTAAAGCATAATTACTCTATTATAAAGCYGAATATGAAGAACAGAGTTTTTGTGTAGGATGTTTTTTTGGGTAAGATTTTTCATAAAATTTATTTTCCACTGATTAATTTCTAAAATGCCAGAGACATTGGGGTTAGTCCTTTATTTTTGTACTCCCTAATTGAAAAAATTCCTAGTTAGACTTGCCAGAAAACAGAATATTGTCAAGATACAAAAATCAGATCATATGAGAAACAAACTTGCTAAATATACAGTGATGATTATTTGATAACAACTTCTCTTTGCCTATGTCATGCTGTTCAGTGGWAATATAGCAGTATTTCTTTTTTCTCCTGGCATATAAGTGTTGGCTATTGGACAGAGTAAAACACAATATTTATACACAAAAAGATGAWTGTGTCCAGAAAATGTAACATCTCRTGTCTGAAGAGCAGAGTGTTGTGAATAGAGTGAGTGTACTGTGTTTTGTATGTTTATTTAAAAGTAAAATTATTCTAGCTCCCACTGATGATGGAATTACAGACTGCTAATGGCAGCATGCAAATTTGTTAGATTGCAGGTCAATTGTGACCCTCCTTTGAGTCAGCATAACTTCACTGGTCARTCAATCTGTGCGTGCCAGATTGTGCCAGAATCTGTAGCTGCTAGCTCCAGGCTTCATGCTCACGTTACTTATGAGAATATTTTGTTTATACAGACTTTTGCTTTTCCTGTTCCCTTGTTCTACACTCTGTAAATCCCTGCCCAACCTGGCATTTCTGTGGTTCTTTTTATTTTTTTTTTTTGGGGGGGGCGTTTTTTTGTTTTAATTTAAAGAGTGAATTTGCAAGCAGTAAATTGGTTATCTATCTCTCTCTCTCTCTGTGTCCATCTATACATTTATACATTTATAAATTCTATTTATAAATGCATTTATCTATACATTTATACATCTATACATTTATAAAATATCACTGGAAAAGTGCAGTTTTACATATGCAGTAATGTAATGACTCCAATGTAAAATCTGAAATTCTATAGGATTACAAAATAGTTTATGAAAGCAACAAAGTTGTTATGGCCCTATGAAAGACAAAGGATGTTTTATTTATATTTATTTTACAGTTTCCTGGTAAAATAACCATGATATAATCAAATTTTTTCTTYCAATTACCAAAAAAAGAACTGAAGTTTTGTGAAAGGTCCAGTATGCTGCTTTGGTTCTTGGTGTGCTTCAGCGTGTGTTTGTCTGGCAGGGTGAGTCAATTACAGGATGATTGAGCTGTCATACTAAAAATCAGCCAGCCAGCAACATAATATTTGAACTCTTTCATTAAAGAGATATTTTTCTAAGTATTTGGACATGCACCTGATGATTGATACTTTTCAAATTAGTTTGGGAAAGTTCATCACATTCAGTGATCTTATATGATGAAATACTTCCAGTTTAAATTAGGTGTCACTGTAGGATATGCTGCTCTATTAACAAAAGAAGATTTTTAGTGTTTTGGATTGATCTTTTCAAGGACATCATGCACCTAGAAATACTCACAGAAATATACATAATATAAATGTGATAGCTATTGTAAGGGAATAGATTTTTCCCCAAGAAAGTAAGATATAAATGGACATATTAGTTAAARATGTTAATACAGAAACTATATTTCATTTGTACTTAGCCATAGTGATGTTGAAATTTTAATATAGTTTAAGTATTGCCAGTAAAAATGAAAAGCGCTGCAAAATATGCAAAACCATTTCACATCTGTATGTCTTGAAATTGGAATTTCTCTAAGTGCTGGTTTAATAGACCAAAAAGCCTCAAATCAATAATCCTAAATTAAGTTCCCATTATTGCAAGGTCAAAATGAAAGAAATAGAAGCTTAACAAAGGGAATTATGCAGTGTTTATTGAGCTTGTATTAAGTGCTATAAATGTGTTCAATCTCACCTTTTGTTTGTGAGAAAAACCTGGTTCTATTGAAGTGAGTAGAAAACCCTTTCTTCTCTGTGTTTGCTTTTAAAGGTATGTTCTGTGTGGATGGTAAATGGGTTTGACAGGAGCAAAGTAATTCAAAGCCTGTTCACAAGTAGAATTGTTTCACATCCTTATGAGGAGAAAATATCCCTTCATTTTCTTTATAGAAGGACATTAAGAAGCTTTGGCATTAATCTATTTGGAGCAAGTTATCCATTCACATAGTCCATCCAGACTGTAAGCATCCATCTGTAAGAAGACTGTCAGTTCTCACTGAAATATGTTTCATGGCATTAAGTAGGTGGTAGAGAGTTTTGCTTCTTTACAAGCAGGGTGATATATCGATTATCTGAAACAAAATTTGCATAGAGGTGAAGGAAAATCGTTATTACTTGGTATGGTAAGAGACAGGCAGTATGGAAAAAGCTATTACACAGTATTAGCTGACAGGCATTGATTAGTTATAAAGCCGGTCACATCCACGATGATATCACTCTATAATTACTTTTGTAGACAGAGAAAATAACCCAGACATTCCAGGAATATACAGGCAAATCTTAGTACTTSATACACTGAAGCTGATGGACTACCAATAGGTTTATTATAATTTAAAAGATATTATAGACTTTATGTGGCAATTAAGTTTTGGCAGCTGACAAAATAACTAGTTCATTCAGGGTCAAAATTAATCAATGTTTCAGTCTATATTCTTTTCCATTAATTTAACTTTAAAATTCTTTGAGGTTTTTGAATATTTYCAATGTTCATTGGAGGTTGTAGAATGATGTTTTAGTTTTTCACATCTGTGGAGTTATGCATACAGTTATGCTTATCTCCATGTTTACAAATACAGCTATTGCATTACTTGATCTGATGCTGAGTCTGCATTCCACATTTTATCCTCAAGCCCACAGATGCTTGTGGTCTTACAGGCCAAGCCTAAACTTAGTAGAGAATGGATTCACAGAGTTAATTAAGGTAAAAATGAGAAACACTTTATTTATTGTCTTATTACAAATAAAAATAATATGACAACAGAAGCATAAAAATTTCTAGATAACTTGCAACTATGACCTAAAAATGTATTCAAAGCCCTTTAAGGTAGATGAGATAGTCCAAGGTAGGCTTGTTCACAATAAAAGATTAATATCCAGTTGTAGGATGTGCCTTCCTGTGGCTAAAATTTTCAATATTCTGTTGAATACAGTAATGTGATAATTTTATGGGATAATTAATATATTTAATTCTGGATCACAATGACTTGAACCTAGTTTCAAAATGTCAAGTTGTGGAAACACAACTTGATTGTAGATGGCTGATTGTACACAGCTCTTAAATCTGGTAAAATAATGTTATATTGGTATATAGTGATTGTAAAGTCAAGGAAAATATATCTAAACAAGAAGTAAAATACTTTTCTTATGCAGAAGGCCAATCAACAATTGTGTTTGTTTGGAGACATACTAAAACTTCTGCCACTTGATGATTAACTCCAGATTGAAGCTCTTTTATTTACAAGAGTAGAAATGCCTTCTTCAGAATTATTTCTCAAATTAAACATCTTTAACATCTTTAAGGGTTTAAATTATTATTGTGTGAATCTAGCATAATTTTTGGTGGAGTTTGGTGGGGTTTGTTTATTTGTTTGTTTAGTAATTTCAGAAACCAAAGCACAAGTTAATCAGAGAATAAAAATGTCAAGGAAGATCTAAACCCCTTTTTTTTTCCTGGGGTCAAGAACACTGTAGAATATTTTTTTGTTTCTCACTTTTTATTTCTTGTCCTATGAAAATATTTCCTATATGTATGTGTACAGAAAGAGGGAGAGGTGTAAACTTCTATCCCTCTTCTCAACTCCTGCTCTCATGCATTTCTACTTGATGTGTTCCATTTGAAATTACTCTTGGTAGTGTGAAGAATAGTTAGTATGTCAGCATTGGAAATATGTAAAAATTTTTTACATGTGTAGGATCTAGACAAGCACCATTTTTGTCCTCAGTGAAGGACTCAGTATAAGCCACTTGCCAAGAATTAACAGGGTTTTTTTTTTACTGATTTTATACTACTAAAGAAATAACATCATAAGTTCATTCTCAGTTTGATTGTCATGGTCTCTGAAACAGAGGCTTTGAGACTGATTTTTCTTTGATTAAGTCTGACAGGGGAAGATATTTCAGACACTGACATCCCTTTAAAATTCCTGACTTAGAAGTCATAATGTAGACCCTCACCTACAAAATATCAAGCATAATGAGAGATCCTGACAAGAACAGTGGACTGATCTCTATTCCAGATTGTGAATCTACTCCCGGGAATAAGTCTAACATTATCTCTCTTTAATTAGTAAATGAGAAGAATGCCTTTTCTTTGAATTTATGTTTAAAGTTCTGTAGCTCAGACATCAAAAGAAGTAAACCTTTGTTGCTAAACAAATTAAAAATTTGGTGGTACATAGACTATTTCTATAGTCTCTCTTTCATGAGAATAGACAGGCTTAGACATAGTAAATGGTGTGGAATAATTATTTTGAGAAACATAAGAAACAACTTGTAGCTAATAAAAGCACACATTTTGGTGAGTTTTAGTTATAACTGGAATTGAAATACAATTAATTTCATTTTCTATTGCAGCCAAATATTTTGTTCTATTGTTTCTATAGACAATCTTGAAACTTGCAATTTCTTCTTGTGCCGTTATGGAAAAAATATCTTAAATAAGTAAATAAGTGATAAAGCATACTTGTAGACTGGTTTAAAAATTATCAATATATAAATATAAATTAACTATATCCCAATAAAAAAAAATATGAGCCCTCCAATAATGATAAAGCATAGCAAGATCCACCAGCTGGAAGCTAAATTTGGCCAAAGTGTTCCTTCCAGTGATTATCCCTTGAAATATGTATGTTTAATAGAAGTTTTATTTTAATGACCATCACTAATTTTGAAAAAAAAATTATCTCTCGTTTAAATTAGATATACTGAAATGCTAAAATATTACTGGGTATTAAGAGAGAAATTTTGTTGTCATTGATGGTACATTGGTATTTGTGAAGAACATTTCATCTAGCAAAACTGTAGATTAAAAAGTATTTTATTATGTATTACCCTTTCTTGATGTGTTTGCTTAGTAAAAGAACTAGAAAGAATAATTTTTATGAAAAAAATTTATGAAGTAGTTTTATGAGTTGCATTACTTTGCAATGCAAAAAAACATTCATCTGGTTTTGGAGGGGTCAGTGGGGGGCAGTCTGGGGAGTGTCATTGRCTTGTGAATTGTTCTTTATGATTCTGTTACTGGTGGTAAAAAGTTCTGAATGGTTATTTTCTGACTCCTTGTGCTCCCATTACTAGAATGGATGAAGAGGCACAATCTCTCTCCTTGTTTCCAAAGAGTTATTTGAATTGCATAGGAGTTTGAAATTACAATGAGTTATAGAAGGGTTCTTGTCCTGTGCCAGGATCTGATTCATTTCAAGAATCTAAAAATTGATTTAGTTAAGATTAAAAAATGAAACAACTATTGCTTTTGAAACCAAATATAAATTCAAAACTTTCTTGAGGTTAAGGAAAACATATTCTTTTAACTCTATCATTTTCTTCTCTTCCTGATTTGCATTGCAAGAATAAAATGAAAGAGGTGACATATGAAAAAAATATTCCAGTGTTGTTTTACAAACAAAATCATTTCAGAGTGAAATTCAGTGGCATAGACTAGTCCTAATTCAGATGAAATTGAGGAGTTTCTAAACTGTTTTTTTTAAAGAGGCTTGATCTTGTGGACTAGTTAGAGGGAAAATTCTACCTTCAAACCACTTCAAATTGTTCTAAATATTTGTCATGCATTAAATTGGGAATGACTGGGCCTTACTCTCCAGCTCCCCAGCCAGCAGATGCCTCTAAAAGAAGTCTCTGTTCCAGCTACTGAACTCACTATTCATTTTTGCTCCAAAATAATTAACGATCTGTAGTGTCAGCCTGAGTTAATCTTCTCCTTTTTCTTCCATTCTCATTTGCCATCTAGCTGTTGAGCTTAACTGCTTTAAGTTGTATGAGCTTAACTATTTTAGATAAACTTTTACTGATGTCACTGTGAATTTCCTTTTTTCTGCAATCCCTAGTGAACAGAACATACTCTTCATATCGGTGTGCACTAAATATATAGGAAGGTCATAAAACTTCATGAAATACCCTGATGCCCCTTGAATTAAAACATGGGGGTAGATAGAATGAGGTATTTAGGCTAGAGTTTAGCTCTTTACCTTTTATCTAGCCTATTGCAGAGGAAACCCACTGCTCCTATAATAGGGTACATGAAGTTTTCCAAAAGGTGATCATTACACTCCATTTCCAGTGAAAGGAATTGTGCTTGAATTACTCAGGTTAGGGAGACATAAGATTGAAATGCATATCTCTAGTAAGTGTTCAAAGGCTTGAATGCCTTCTGCAAGGTCATTGTTTGAGGCAACCGTCATGTGCATCTTTTTATCATTTTTAAAATATGGTGAAAAGAGAAGATGTTTCATTCTCCCATTTTAGCACTTAGAATACTGATGGCAGAAGTTGACTTCCTGTTTCTGTCTTTGTGGCTTTAAAATAGGCCTTTAGTTCTTGAGAGCATAACTAGCAGACTGGGTACAGAGTATACTTATTGAGAATAGTACTATTTCTTGTGCTGCAACCTTACTCTTTGGCTGAGAATAATTCATGTGATTGAGCACTGGAGCTATATCACTTGTCACAGTAGCCAGAATTCTTAGTGTGAGGGCAAAAAACCAAAAAGCTTGTGCCTCAAACCAAATTTCAATWTGTGTTTCATAATTTTTCATAAGAACAAGAACTAGTAACCCATAGAGACATACATTTATTCCCATGATGACCRGGGGAGGAGAATAATAAATATTTTTTTTATGTAACGCAGAGCATTCATCAGGTAGGAATATAAGTGCACAAACACTAAGTTCAGAATAGCTGAAGACTGGAAAATAGGGTTATGTTTTGAGCAGATGATGTAACTGAATGTGGTTTTTCAGTGGTATTAATAACCATTGAAAACACTGAATTGTACAGGGAAATGTGCAGAGTGCCACCACCACTTTTTTTTGCTGCAGATGTGCTTTGAAAATGCCTTGATTGTGCATTGTTGTGGCTATAGGGAATGTGTGAAGTGTATGGATTAAACCTCAGCCAGACTTCCAGCTGTTTTTCCTGAGGCCTGTCAGTTTAGGAACAGAAGCAGATCTCAAGATCATGTTGTTCTTGACCACTTGACTACCTACTGACTTGTTAGGCTATCTAAGAGCCCAGCAAGAGGCTTTTTAGAGTTTATGATATAAAACTGAGTATAAAAAAATGTAGAGGTCTATGAAAGACAACTAGAATTTCTTTGKATGCTTTGCATTTTCTTAAATACTCTTATATCCTGAGAAATATCCTGTCCTGTATTTAGAATCCACTTTTCTGTCCAGAAAGTTCATTTATTTATACAAGCGATTCAATACCTTTCTAGATAGTTTTCAGATGGTTTATTAAGAGCTTTAAAGCAGAAAGCACAGAAAATGTGCTGGTAATTATGTGACTATTTAGTGTGTGTATGTACAAATGTTAATAGAGTAGATGGGAGAACTGAGAAACAAAATTTTCAGCATGTATACATAAAAAGTTATACCAAATCAAAGTTTGTTCCTGTTTTGGTTTTGCTTTTAAGCTGCATAAAGCGTTATTTTAAACCTTGTGATACTTTGATGAACCCAGTCTATCAGACAATTTAGCCAGAAAAAGCCAAAGATTAATACATTTACTCTGTTAATAGTGATACCTATTTTAAAAGTGGTCATGAAATGTACCAGGTTTTTGAAAACTGAGATATTTTTAATATCTTTCTGTTGTAACTTCTCTCAAGGTGTTAATATGCAATCATTGCCCTTGTGTCTGGAATATGGGATATTAACCTCTTGCAGGAAAAGTGTTTCCCCAGAGGGTTTATTTTTGTATTTTGTTTAACTAGCTTTTTACTCATTAGTGTCAGAAAAGAAAACAGATGAATGGAGAATGTGTTGTGTTCYCATAAATAGTAAAATTTCTTTCATGAGTCCAAGAAAATGAGCACATAAATATGTAATCACTGATATTTTTTATTTTTCATGGTGAAAACATTAAGTAAGATAAATTCATAACTTAACCTAATCTAGATATTCTGCATTCCAAATATTTTGTTGGAATGAAGTAAAGTTTAAAAAATGTTCTTAGAATAGCACTCATAAATTACTTCTAGCTCCAAAAAGTGCTCTACATGTTGAATTGAAAAGATTTATTTCACAGACTCAGCAATCCTGTTACTGGGATACTAATCCTTGCCAGATCAAAGCTCAGACCATGGTAGAGCCAGAAGCTGAAACAGGGTCTCTGGACTTAATCATTGCTTCCATAACAGGAAGAAAAGCAGAAGGCAATTAATTTTTTAAAATATAATTAACAGATATCGCATCTGTGTTTTTTGTTATTATTCACTATGCCAAGTCCCTATAGTATAGAAAGTTTTAGTACAAGTAATCATTCAAGTTAATATTTTGTAGGCAACCAAATATAATAAAACAGGGCATTATCTCAGCAAATTTCACTGACACTAGTTTCCAGAAAGAGTCTAATCTTCCCTTTGTTATGGAAACCCAAATTGCCTCAATAATTCTAAGGATAAGAGAAATGAGCAAAAAGTAATGGAAAGGGAAATTATCTCCTTCTTCATTATAAAGGGGCTTAAAATGTACGCGAATGACATTTTTTGTGTACGCATTAATATTCCCAAATGCAATGATACTGCAAGCTACCTAATGGATCTATACAAAAAATCACTATTGAGACAATTATTTCTATCTCTTCAATCAAGTGAGATGGGTTTTCAGCAGTTGAAGGTCATATGTGTGTATCAGCATGCTTCATTCTTTATCATGAGATCATACAATAATTCAGATTGAAAGAAACCTCAGGACATCTCTAGTCTAGCCTCTTCCTCAAAGCAGATTCAGCTATGAGGTCRGATAAGGTATTTAGGTCTTTATGTCTAAGACCAAGTCTGGTCTTGAAAACTCTCAGGGACAAAGACTGCATAACTTCTCTGCACTGCCTGCCCCACTGTTTGACTGCCCTTGGGGTCAAGGGGTTTCTTCTTATATCAAGGTGGATTCTGTCTTGTTCCAAGTTCTGGCCATTATCTCTTACCCTCCCTCCATGTTTGTGAGCTGTCTGACTCTCATGTTTTCATCACCTCCTCATAAGTACTTGGGGGCTTCTGTTAGGCCTCCAAAGTTTCCAGCTTCCTCAGCCTCTCTGCAGAGGGTAAGTGCCCCAAGCTGGAACTCACTCCAGTTTGCCAGTGTCTCACATTGAGCAGGAGATCCAAAACTGGACCCTGACACCAGTCTAACAAGGGCTGAGGAGAGGTGTTAATCACTCCTACAGATCTTCGGGCTATGCTGCTCTTGGTACAGCCCAAGATGCTCTTGTACTTCACAGCAGCCAGCACACACTGCTGTCTCACACCCACTTTGCCATCTGCAGGCACCTGCAAGTCCTCTCAGCAGAGCTGCTCCAAAGCTGCTCCACCCCCACCTGTCAAGTCCCAGCCTGTATCAACTCAGGGACTTATCCTTCCCAGGTCTCACACTTGGCATTTCTTAATTTTGATTTTCATATGGTTCCTGCTGGTCCACTCCTGCAGTCTGCCTACATCTCTCTGAATGGCCGTTCTGCCCTCTAGCATGTGGATTGGTCCCATGGTTTGATTTCATCTGCAAACTTGCTAACTGCACACCCCACTTATCTCCTCCAGGTTACTGAAAAAGTGAGAAAGTTATTTTAAGTCAAACCTCTACACTTTGCCAAAAATCCTGTTCTGACTATATTTGTTAATCCATCATTACAATTTTCAGAAGGGGTGATGGCAACATATCTTGTCAATAATGAAGTTCACAGTAGATAACAATAGTATTGAGTTTAAAAGCCACCATTTACGCAAGAACATAAATGAAAAGACTTAATATTTCTAGCTGGAAAGTCTAAAAATAATGAATCCACAAAGTGTGTTCTGAAATATTCACTAAACAGGAACTGAAACTCAAATGCCATGAGTTCTAATAGAAGCTGGCAAGCTGCACAGTTTGGAATGCTCTATTTTTTCATACTTGAATAATGATGTAAAATGCCTTAGGGGTGATGATGATGATGATACTTAACATCTCATCTGAATTATATGATATGCAAAACAAGAAAATATATCCTTAAACCATAAATCATTGTTGTGAATTTTCTCCCATGGTATACTAAATTGCAGTTGAAACTTATGAATGAGAAATTTTTTTTCCTGAAGTAAGCAAAATTTCAAACCATCAGTGGAAAAACCAAAAGGAATTAAGTGATGAATATAGAGATTGTCCTATCTCGATGTTAATAAGTAGGARCAATGGCTTTTGTAGAGTCTTGAGTGATAGTGATTCAAATTTCAGATTTTTAAGATCTGCAACATGCCTACAAAAAATCCCAGTGACTTCAGAACCTCTAAATTTGTCCTGTGTAGATCTTTAATCAGACCATACACACAATGTGGAGCACACTGGTTTTGAAGATTTCACAGAAAGCTAATTAATTACTAAAAATCTGAATACTGAAGGCTAAGTAATAGTGATTGTGCATGGAATAATGCTAATTAATGATGACAGTAAATTTCAGTATATTGGAAAGTAGATTTAAGTACCATAATCTAAATAGAAGGACATATTGCACCAAACAGTGCAAAGCAAAAAATAAATTCCTACTCTGTAAACCAAGTGTTCAGTGTTTGCATATCCCCATTTTATGGTCCAGTATTGTGATCAGAATTTTTTGTTTACTGGATCCCTGTTTTTACAAAGCAAAAGTTGATTCAATCTCYTTAGTCAGCAAGAAAGAAGACGAAAATCCAGGGAGGTGTGAAAATAATATTTGTTAAAATATTATATATCATTAATATGGCTAATCATTTTACGATTTTAGTTTTTATAATATATAATTAATAATATAATTACTTTTAGTTTTTCACACCATTTACAAGCAATGTGACAAAATTATTTATGACATCAGGAAACAGTCCTTGGACGATATATCTCCTCAAATTCTTATGTCTCTCAAATATTTATTCATTAAGTAATTTCTCTCTGTAGAGATGTTTCCTTATGGATTTTATGAGATACTCTTACATTATTGATAAACTACAAGCATGTACATGAGTTGCTTTGAATCATATATGTGGTTTTAGAAATGTTAACCAAACAGGTTTGTTTCTTACACAAAGGCTAGCATTTTTGACTTTGCTTTCAGTTTTCTGGATTGATTTTACCACTATCATGAACTAAAAAAAAATATAGCTCCAATAAATAAAGAAAGCAACCCAAAACCTAACAAAGAACAAAGTAACAAAATCCTGGAACAACAGCAACAACAAGAAAGTCCACCTCGATATGGTCATCAACATGAGCAGATTATACTCTGCCTCAGCATTTCCTGTATAGCCAAAAGATAAATGGCACAATAACTGCTGGTGTCATTCCCACTTTATTTAAAAATAACTTTGCTCAAGGATCTAAAAGAAAAAGCAAGAATCAATGCAAAAAAACCAAACTCTGTTACATAGAACTTGCAGTTCAAGAAATCTCTCTGGATAATCTGGTTTAGAGCAGTATTGTTTGTGTTGTTTAAAATGGTATAATTTTTTTTCTTTCTCCATCTATGTAGTAGTCGGTTGAATAAGAAGTAAAAACAAATAATAAAAAAAAAAGGAAACCCTGCCAAAATTTGAAATACTGTTACAAGAAAGCCTGTAGATTCATTCCTCTGTGTTCTTCAGATTTAGAAATGAAACTAAGTTTCACAGGAAAAACTTGTCTCTACAATATGATTTTGTCTTTGGGTTTAAAGGAGCATCTGGCTGAGGGCGCAGCTTTTCAACCTGTAGAAGTACAGGAGAAGTACAGGCTGTCAAACATGTTCTGATGAAGAAATAAATATTAATTCTGTAGAAATTTAGACCTCTCTTCTTCCCTACCYGTAGTCAGGATTAAAGAACAGAGTAACAGACTTCCTCCTTCACCTGGCAGAGCTAAGGTACACATCTCAGAAATATGTCTGAAGGTGTCAGTGTTCACTAAAGGTGAGCGAGAACACCAGGAATGGTACATGTCTGATCAGAATTCATTTGCTAGTTAGGAAGTGATTGGCAGAGGAAGGGGTATTAAGCGCTCAGGCTCAGAGAAACCAGAATGAATGTACAGCCAAGATTACCATCTGTTGAATATGAAATGCTTGGATCAAGACATTATAGATACATTTCCCCAAACAGCAGGGGAAGCAGTCTTTTCTGGAAACGCTATCATGCCAGAGTAGGGAAGCATTAAGATCGAAGCAAAAAGCTGCTTGCTAAATTTTGGAAAGGAAATTACCTTATTGATGCAACTGAACTGTATTTAAATTATGCTGGATTTGTGATGGACTGTACAACTTACCTCTAAGTAAATAATTTGGATTACTGACACGTACTGTACAAGCTATTATTATTAATAATTATAATGATCATCATAATTAGAAGAAGAAGTTTTGTGGATCCAGTCCCAAGTGGCCTTTGATCTCTGATATGTTATCTTTTAGCCTGAATAAAGCCAGATATTTTTACCATTTTCAAAGCTCCCTTTCCTGACCTAGATGACCTTTGACAAACACTAAAGCAGTGAAAGTTATTGTACTTCCATATTCAAAGAATTGTTGAAGCAGATAGAGGGCAGTTCTAACTTATGAGGGTAATTGTCTATACAATTACTCTTTTCTATTTGTTTTCTTTAATTGTAAATTGAAATGTAGAAACTAGGACTAGATCTTCATCATCTAAGATTAATCTCATCTGTGCAGCCAGCAGCCCACAAAATATGAGGAGCATTTAGACTTCCAGAAGGATTAAATAATCCATTTTGTTTCTTTCAGTTCTTTCTGCCCTGCAGTTTGATTTTTAGTTAAAAAAAAAAAAAATATTCAGAGACCACTGGCTTTACCATTGCTGAAAGCACCACCAAATTACCAGAGAAATGTAAAACTGCTAATCAGGGTGGAGGGTGTGATATACCTTTGCTTCTTCAAGGTGTGGTGGGTCGATCTTGGCCAGATACCAGGTGCCCACCAAACCATTCCCCTTCCAGTTGCACAGGGGAGAGAAAGTAAAATGGAAAGCAACTCATGGGTTGAGATAAGGCAGTTTAATCAAAAAAAAGAGGAAGTTTGCATGCACAAAGCAGAGAGGAAAGAAAGTTTATTCTCTACTTCCCTTCAGTGAATGATATTTAGGGAAGCAGGGCTTCAGCACATGTAGTGGTTGCTCCAGAAGGAAAACACTGTAAATAACAAACACCCCCTCTTTCTTACTCCTCCTTCCCTTAGCTTTTATATATAAGATGGTGTCATATGGTATGGAATATCCCTTTGGTTATGCCTTTGGGTCAGGTGGCCTGGCTGTGTCCCCTTCTGGCCCCTTCACGTGGTGGGGAATGTTGAGAGACAGCTCTGCTGCTGTGCCAGCCCTGCCCAGCAGCACCCAAACCACTGCTGTGTTAGCAGCCCCTTTCCAGCTGCCAGTGCACAGCGCAGCTCTGGGAGGGCTGCCGTGAGAAAATGACCTCCATCTCAGCCAGACCCAATACAGAAGGATCTTGAATATTGTGCRATATTTTTCTAAGAAATCTAGTGAATTATGACCATTGAAGCTGGTATGAAGCAGGTTAGAGCTTGTTGGTAAAATGTTTTCAGAACAGTTGCTGAAGTTTTAGTGTAATAATCTGGAGAGATTTGCCTTAAATCTCGACTTGATAATCAATTTAACTAAAAAAGTAGACTGAAAGAAGGCTGTAATATCTGATAATACCATTCTGAGAGAGATTTGGAATTTTTAGAAAAAAATAAAAGAAACCCTAAAGCAAGCAACGAAAAATGTTTAAAGGTATGTGTAAGAAGATTGACTATGAGATGTATGATGTAATTCTTATACTCTCCTTCTATTAGTAGATCAAGTAAGGTGTCATCATTTTTGTGTCATTTATTTAAGAAAGTTGTTAAGTGAAAGAGAATTTGGGGAAGACTAGCAAGCTCAGAACACTAAGAAATATAGGATCAGAAAGTGTAAATAAATGTGTTTATTCTAGTCTAGAGAAGTGAGAGATCACTTAAGAGACAAGAAAATAGCTTTCAACCATACCAAACCCATTAGAGGAAAGAGTTCTAATTTGAAGTATGAAGCATTTACCATTTTTATTGGAAAAAGTACTCCRATTATAAATTGAAGCTAGAACTACATGACTCAGAAAAGTCAACTAAACTCCATATTATAAGTTCTAGAAATGAAACCAAACAATTTATAATAAAAGTCCAGCTAGACTGTTTCTTTCTTGTAACAAGAACAATGTCCTTTGAACAATTTTGAGGTTACAGAATACGTATGTATTGATTTAAAAATGCAATTCTTTAAAATTCAAGGTAAACAAAAGTTTTATGTGTACAAAGCCTTAAGGTGCTTTTTATCTAAGTGTTGCCAAACATATTTCATGTAAAGCTGTCCACAGATAAAGTGAAAATTACTCTATTGAGAAGGAAGGATAAAACCTTTCTTGTAAGTTTGAGGAATATTAATAATCCATGACAATGAGCTAAAGAAAATTCCAACTCTACCTTTTTTCTTAAATTTTTTTCCCTTTGTACAACAAACCATGCCCTTCTCCCTTTTCAATTTATGCTTTTTGTACCTGAAGGAGAGGGGGATAAATTACTGTAAAATTACTGATTCTATATGGGTTCTTTTTTCTAGAATCTACTCATGCAATAAAAGTGGATGCATCCTATGCTGAAAATTTTGCTGAGCTGCACAATCTAGAAGAGCTGTAGAGCTCAAACTACAGAAAATACCATTTAAAGGCAAAAGCTCTACAGCAGAGTTGTCGTGAGGCAATTTATATCTTTATGTTTAAAGTTAATTGTAGGAAATATTTTTCATGACACGAAGGTCTGTTGCTTGATACTGCAATTAAATAGAGCTGAAACTGTAGCTAAAGGGTGATGTTTCTCATGTTTTGGAACAAAAGTTCTGCAAAAGTCTTACATTCATGCTTTCTCCAAAGTTCAAATCATGCTGTCACTGCAAGGTTGTTTATTTTTATTAGAGATAATGAGAGATTTCAGACTAATCTTAGTTGTAATCCTGTTTCTTTGTAGGAGAAATGCTGAAATAATTAAGACTGCAGAATATCAAGATGGTTACTGGTGGGAAAACCTTTAAACTCAGGATCAATAGGAGCTCTTCTACCTGGTGAAAGAAAGAAACCACTGAATGTTAATTGAGGATGAAACTTGCAGTATGGCAGGCAGGAGTTTGGCTGGGTGGGGGGTGGTGGGAAAGCCTGAGCTTGCTCTGAGCGGGCAGAGTGCGTTTCTGCTCCAAGGCAGCGTCTCAGCATCTGCATCAGTGTGGAGCCATCTCCAGGCTAACATGCCTCATTCCTCAGTATGGCTTCTTAGTATGGCTCAGTGCTGCATTAGCCCTGCTGTTCAGCTTCCAGTGAATTCAAAACTGTTGGCATAGGGAGGCCAGATTTGTCTGTATCACAGAATACAGACATGTTTGAAGACAGAAGGTTTGTTTCACTTAGGTCATCAAATTGTCATGAAAGTCCTCAGATTTTCAAAATGCAAAATTTTGCTGCCATAATTACCAGTAAATCAACCACTCAAATGATAATGTTTTGAAGTATGTCATGATTTATATCTGTGTGTACACAAGTTATAATGTTATGACAGCAAAGTTTTGGTTTTATATTGTTGACATATCCCTGTTCAGTTTATATACTATTTGGTATTAAGAGTTTGTAGTATAATTGAAGCCCTTTATTTTATGAACTTAGAAACATCCATAAGTGTCTTCTTCTTTAACAAAATTTTGATTATTCATGTTTTCTGTTTTATTGTTTAAAATAATTTTAGTTCAGTATTGGAAAGGCAGACAGTTGACTGGACATAAAGTRTTTCCTCTAGGCAAAGGAGATGTGTGTTTGCTTGTTAGCTTTCCATATGAGTATTTGCCATTACCATTACCACTTACCATTAAATTCTCCTTGTTCAGGAGCATGGAGAATGAAGTGAAAAGCCTGGAGCAAAACCTGCATGGTGGAATTTCTAAGCAGTAATGTTTTAAGCCAGCAGGTCATGGGAAGAACACTTACAGTCACTAAACACTAAACATTTTGCTTACTATTGGTATTACCTATGAGTAATTACACTTTAAATTTCAATTTACAGTTTACTCTTGATTCCAGATCTTTATAAGTACAACTGGTTTACACTAATGGAACAGAGGCCTCATTATGCCAAAAGTGTTGCCTTTGTTGCAGCTATAATTAATCATTTCCTGATTTTATTTTTGTCTGTGCAAAGTTAAAAATAGGGCGTTTAGGTCAATAGAGTTGGAATTCATGCCAGTAAAAATGGAAGATGAATGCCAGCATTTCCGCCAAAAATTATTCTTAATGATTTTTATTTTCTATGTGTTTTTGTCAACCACATGAAGTATGCTGCTCTAAATTTCACATTACAGTATGCTAGCTTCTGCATGCAGTGTCAAGCAAAGTGAACTTGTAAACAGGAAAGAGATTATACTCTTGRGAGAAGCTTATCAAACGTGATTTGATCTATCAGTTTTCACAGAGATCCCATGAGTATCAGAAAGAAAAAAAGTTGACTCATTTACTTTATTCAGTTTATACATGGTAGTCAAACAGCTTCTCATACTTTCCTCCTCTTGTTAAAATCAGCAGGAAAAAGAAGTAAAATCCCTTTACATGGAATATCTGTATCTMTTTGTTACTCATCTCAAAATTTAAAACAACTCCTGTTTCTCAAGTCTGTGGCAGTTTGGTGCTCTCAAAATGTTGGAACTATACAGCTCTTTGGGTCAATAGAGTAAATATTTTTAGATGAAATCCCAAAAGAAAATAAATAATCCTGTTTTTTAGATATGTGACTGGTGTCCTGTAATTTATTAACTTGAATTTTATTGACTTGCTCTTGTATTTTATTTACCTATTTTGGAATAGTTTTTAGTACAAATAAATAAAAAAAGCTGATCTTTATTTCCCTGTTTGATTTATACATATCATGCAAAAATTATGGAAAAAGCAACAGTAAAAGAGGCACTTTAAATGAATAGAACAAAGTTAACCATCTGTGAAGTATCTGGAATACGCTGAAAGGGATGCTTCAGAAGGAATTTAATATGGGCTGTCATTCCATCCCTGTCCTGTGTCAGAAAGGAGGTAGAAATACATTCATTATGTAATAGGAAATGCGGTCCCTTCTACAATATTTCCCTTTGTGTCAGTCTTAGAGCCCAGGACAGTGCAGGAAAAAGGAAACGTTAGAACTACACRACGATTATCCATGTGCTGTTCTCCCACTCCTAACAAGGATCTGCATTGTGTAAAGCAGAACTTGCAGATCTGGGAAGAGTCTGTAAACTCAAGCTGGAAAAAAAGACAGATGCAATAAAGGACCAGGAATGCTCTCTGAGATAGTAATATGGAAAAGTAATAATTTTTGTTAGATATGATGAACTTCAACATTTCTTGGAAATAAGAGTGCTTAGAAGATCAATTTAGAATTTGGGAGCAAGGAGCAGAGGAACTGTATTTCATGCAAGTCATTACTTATTCTTTCTGCTCTGTTTTTAACAATGAACCAGTCAGTATCACTGGCTTCAGAAGTCAACTGTGCTGGCAAGAAACTGTTTATTCAGGCATTTATGAGCCATGATCTCAAAAAACACTGGAAATCAAAAGGCTCCATTGCTTTTTAAGAAAGGAAAAAAAAAAAGCAAAATCAGACGTGGATCTGAAATCATTAATATAAGTRTAGATAGATAACCAATAAATTAATTCCCTTTGAGGGGTCAGGAAAGTGGCCATTGTTATCTCATTTACCTATATATTCACTCCAAGTCCTCTTTATTATTTTCAGGTGCTCTTCTCCCTAGAACTTGTCTGCCCATTCCTCCCTAGATCACACTGCTGAAGTCTGCAGGCATTTATCCAGACTACAGGTGGATTCTGTTGCCACCCCTGCGGATGGTTGTATAGCTGATATATGAATAAAACAAACCCTTTGAGCATGTACAATATGAATGTTATATATTTTCAGTACATACACTCTTTTACTAAGGCAAATATTTTAACCCATCATTTCAATTATATTGACTTCCTCACAAATATGTATATATATTTTTAAAAGGTGAGATAATATATTTCAGATTTATTTGTACAAATTCTGATTCAGAGCCTTGATCTTACTAACAGATATTAGGAAACCATTTGTTACAAAGAATAGGAAAGGGACAGTAAAATTCATGGGAATAAAATCTAATAGGATTTAAAATAAAACACAAGTGAATGTGGTAAAAGAATAATATGGTATTCAGTCTTATGATGTTTACAGTTGTTATTTTGATGAATCAGCTTTTTTTGTGTGACTGGACAGATAGGAAATCAATATTTAAGCAGTGATGCATTTATAGCATAAGAATGTTTTTCTATAAAATGCATCTTTATTATTGTTTCTCCATCCTGCTCCACTTTACTGAAATCTTATTGCTGTGTTATGCATGAGCATTTCCAAATGGTCTCATTTGGAAAACACAGTAGGAATAAACTACAAAAGTCATCATGCAGTGCAGATTCTAGTTCAGTAGTTTGTTTTAAAGAGGCCATGATACATAGCATCCTATCACATATACTTACAACTCTTTGCRGACAGCTGTTATTGATGAAGTTCAGTCCATTATTCTCTGGATTTGTCATTTTAATTTAGATACATCAAATTCYCCATATAAAGCTTTTGTAAATTAAGATATCAAGATGATTTTAATATGATGAAGGGAACAAAAAAGTGATGGGATTCTCCATGGTGATAATAATGTAAACGGAAAACCACTTGTCTGAAGTGGCGATCTTTCCTTTTTAACATTTTAACTTCTAGGTTGCAGTTTTCTAGTTGGATCAGCATTTGTGCCCTCAATTACATCACCACTTTGCTCCTTTGGTTCTTGTATTGCAATCAATAAGAACGAAAAAAATGCTCAATTAGTAAAGCAGCCTAGAAAGCTCTGATGCAGAGTCTGTCAACCTGTCTGTGGGATTCGGGTCCCATGAATGGTCTCTGACCTGTACATATTTCCACTGTCTATTTCAAGTACCTGGGAGATTAGGTTTCACTTTTAGTTTGTGTATTGTCTCATATTACAGTTTTCAAAATCGCTCATGCCCCATAGTTAAAGCAGTTGTATCCAAATGCCAAGACAACAGCACTGTAAGGACCCTCATCTGAGAAGGACTTTAGTTCTGTTCCTTGAAAGTTAATATGACAGAAAAGTAAAATTAAATGTGGCAACGAAGTGGATTTTCCTAAGGAAACCTGAAACTCATTTGAATTCGTGCCTTGATTCTGCCCCAGAGTTAAGGAAGAAGTAACAAATAATTTTGATGTGCCTGATTAGCATGGTGTCACACTGATATCTCCACTAGGTCTCATTGCCAAGTTCTCAAAGGATGTCTGCACTCATCACCAGAGCTTTTGAACTCAGATCATAGAATGTACTTTACATTTCATTTTAGAGATGCAACGTTTAAGTTTCACAAGTACTTGATCATTTAAATTCATGGTTTCTGAGTATATCTGAATTGCTGTTGCCTTACTGCTGATATTCTAAAGGGAAGAAACTCCAGAATAGCTGTTTCTTTACTGCCTGTTTTTTTCTGCTATTTCAGGGTACTGTGCTAGAAAAATCAATGAAAATCAGAGAAAAGCTTCAGAAATGAAGGTGGTATGATGTACTATGAGGAGCTGTACAATTTTCCCTTTTACTTTGCTTAATTAGTATATACTGATATCCAGAAATGTTCAGCAGTTGCACAGGACAGTTAGATTGGGAATGTGGCATGAAGAGATCTTAATGAAGCACAGATAGTGGCAGGTACCAGTTCTTTACTATGTAATTATATTCACAGTATTACTCAAGCCTGACATATTTTCATGCACACTCCCTGTACTCCCTGCAGAGCGTGGAGAGCAAAACTGGTTCCCTCATGGTGCCATTTGAGAATTTTAAAGGTACAGACATGGGCTTGGGATTTTTTTTTAACTTGTTTTTTTCCCCTAACGGACTACTTTCTAATAGCACTGGAAAAGCTGTTCCACGTGACATGCTTGGAGTTCTCACACCTGTTTTCCCCTCTGCCTTCTATGTGTGAAGCATTTCCTTTTCAGCATTCTTCATGCTCAAGGATATTACTGAGCCACAGGGAGGCAAATCTGCTTTGTTATATAACAAAAACACATTACAGAAGTTTGAACAAAAAAAACCCCAAATAAGCAAATAATGACCCTTCTCCTTTTTCAGAGATACACTTTTTTAAATGTATGTTTTTAAAAAAGGCTTAGTTAACAGTCATAGATGTGGAAGAAAGAAAAAATTCTGAATGTTGGAAGTTCCCAATTCCCAATAAGAGAAATTGAATTTACTTAGTATATTAGTAGAGGCATTCTGAATCTCTTCTCACACTACATTTCAGAAAATATTTCTGGAAATGCTGCTGCAGCCCTGAATTTTCGTCTCCATATTTTATTTTATTTTATTTTATTTTATTTTATTTTATTTTATTTTATTTTATTTTACTGACAGGAAAGGAGATGGGGAAGAGGTGAAAACCATAAGAGAAGTCCCTGGAGAAGGCAATGTTCTTTGCTTACCTACGCTTTTGCTAATGAGAGACAAGGCATTGCCAAAGCAGAATTGATAATTGCTTGAGACATTAGTTCTTATGATGAAAACAGAAGCCATTTTATAGCAACAAATACAAAAACTGTGAAAATCATTGGCTTGTTTAGTTTTATTTTGTTATTTCTGACTGCAGTTGTTATGAATAACCAGAGGAAAATGAGATTCAATGTAAACTTAGCATATGCTACTCATAAAAAAACTGGATTCATAAAATCATTAATTAGACATTAAAAAGGGTTTAAATGTTGCAGAAAAAGCTGAGTTTATCCAATAGAGAAGAACAGCAGATCAGTTAAATTATTAAAGGTGGGGAAGTTTTGCAGTGCTCCTCTGCTTATATCCCCTTACACAGTCTAACAGGAGTCAGCAATGATGAGACAGAGTGACAATCCAAGTCCACTGACCAACTCAAATGAATTTTCTACTATTAGAATATAGTGTTGGAAACAAAAAAGAAGCCTCCATTTTGAGAAAGAGGTGATTTAATGTTAAAAGATTTATTATCAAAGGAGAAAAGAAAAACTACAGGATAGACTAATCTGTAAATAATTTAAGAGACAAACTAAAGTAAAACTCAGCAGGTCTGAGAAACATGCATGTCCTGCTGATAACACAGGAATGGCTGACTTTTCTCTAAAGAGACTTTGGGAGCAATTCAGTTCATTTTAGAGTATAAAGTGGAAAATTAACTTGAGGAAAATGTTAGAACAGGCAATCTTTATTTTTTCCTTTATTCAACAAAATATAAGATAACATCTTAAAGATAAATAAATATAGAACTTAGGAAGGAATTATCACTTATGAAAGGAAGAAAATATCACAAGTATCTGATAAAATTTTCATGTGTAACGATATGTTTGCTTTGTTGCTTAAATGGTTGGGATTTTGATAAATAGCAGGACAATTAATTAGTATTATTTCTTCTGAAAACTCACATTAAATTTAATAGGAAGGAAATGTCATCAGTATTATTTAAATTTACAACCAGTATATGTCAGGGTAGAATATGTGACTTTGTTTACAGGATATTGACATAAAACTTGTCCTTTCTCTGCTGTTGTTGTGTGTTAACCCCARCTGGCTACTGAGCCCCACACAGCCACTCACTCATCTCCCCAGTAAGATGAGGAGAGGCTCAGAGGAGGAAATGTGAGAAAACTCCAGGGTTGAAATAAATACAGTTCAATAGGTATAGCAAAGCCTAGCACATCTTTGTGCTATTGTGGTGTTTTTAACCAGGGTAGTGATAATTTTCTTAATGTATGAGTAACTGGTATGGAGCTGTTTAGGATTTCTATGATAATGAAGAGAATTTCTTGCACAAATCCAAAACAAAGCTACATGCTAGCTACTGTGAAGAAAATTAATACCACCCTGGTCTAAAGCAGCACAGCTTTCCATAAGGTTTTTTAAAATTTTTGGTGCTTGTGGTTTTTTCTGCTGTTGTTATTTATTTATGTATAGTAAGTGGTTTTTTTAACTTTCTAAAATAACTATCTGGAAGTCAACATTTTTTGACTTATATTTACTTAAATATATGTACTATAACACTAAAAATTTGAAAATTAATTTATATAAAGTAATTGTTTCCTAGGTAGTGAAAGCGCACAACAAATTCTCAAAAAAAATGAAAAGAAAATTAATTTTGAATTCAGGGTTATATTTGTAATTGATATGAACAGCGGAAAGAAGATATGGAAATCTGAAGTCACTCAGTTTCAAAGGAACTAACTATGGATATGGGTCAGCAAAATAGAGAATGTGAAGTTATATTTGAGGACAATATCCTTCTTTTTTCTATCCTTTTTTTCTGTTAATTAAATGACCTGTAGATACTTAATGTGTAACAGACCTAAAATACATAATTCTTAACACAATAATTTATTTACCTATCATCTTAGTGTCATAGCATCAAATTTTATCAGATTAATTTTACTAGCAATTATTGACTTGAAATTAACAGATCACTCTTTTAGGTCATCAACTACTTACACATATGGCTGCATCTGACAGATTAGGGAAAAAAAAACCAAAGCAAAAGCCCAGTCTTCCCCAGATGTTTCAGTGTTGGCTATCAGAAATAAAARTAATGCATTAGCTGTACTGGGGAAAACGTTAAGCCAATTATACTCTTGCAAGATTTATAAGAACTAAAGTGAATTTAAACTTGAATTGTCAAAGGAAATTTTACATGCATTAACCACTCAGCTACATCCATCCAATATATTTAATTATGTACTGGATTTTGAACCACCATCTCCAGAGCAGTGTAAAACAAGGGTTTTCCTACACTACTCTTCATAGGCATTGCTCTGAATTACACATGCAAAAAATTCAGCTGATGTCACCAAAAAAAGAACCTAATGTTAATATACTTTCATTCCTCTCCTAAGGATGTGTGTTACAGTAAATAGACTTTACTTCATTCCCTTGAATTTTCAACCAGTCAAGTGCTTAATGTTGAAAGATTGCTTATGCACATCTCAGCATGTTTGAAATTATTTTACTTACAAGGATATGCAGAAAAAAAAATTTGATAAATAAGGTTGGAATGGTGGCATGCTCTGGAATGATGAAAATATTTGTAATTTGCAATTTATGATCGGAATTTTAAGGCAATATTTTTTCAATACTATCAGTTATGAAATCTTAATGTTACACAAATATCATCCATTAGTAATGCAAAAAAGCTTAAAGCACAGTGGAAAAAAATTAACAAAATATTTAGAAATTTAAAGGCTTGTTTCATTTATTTTTAATGGTCAAAGTTTTTGCTTCTTTGTTCAACCTTCTCGTATGCTGTTTCAAAGATATATTTTCCAAGAACATTTCAAATCTTAGTAAAGGGAATTGAAGTACAGTCTAAAGCAGATTTTTCAAGTTCAGCCTACGATATCTTCTCTTTTGCTTGCATTTGTGAACTCTGTGCAATAAGGCCACAGTGAAATGGTAACTCTGTTAGTGGCATTTTGGTCTGAATAAAATTACATTGATGCAAACAATTCCTGGATTCGGGAGGTTGTTGCAGGGTCACATTTGCAGGATGTGCACTTATGTCTGTTTTAAATTAATACTGTGCAATACTGAACCAGAAAGAGTGAGGAGATAGCTGCAATGTAAATATGGAATAAGGAGCTTATGTTTTCCTAAAGCTTATATTATTGATGCAGAACTTGAAGACAAGCAGACTGAAGAAGAAATAGGAAATTGTTAAAAGATAAGTTCAGCACAAACTGTGAGGCAATACAATGAAAATTCAATTCACCTTAATCTGAAAATTTCATAGAAAACCACAATATTTTAATGGAAATATTGATAATAAAATTCATAGTTTAATTCCTAGGCAGAATTCTATGTTATTATGGGTGAAATTCACCCACCCTGAAATAGTTTTCATGTCTGAGACAAAATGTAGATTTGAAACTCTACATTCCTAGATCTCAAATTAAAAAGATTAAAATGAAAAAGGAAGGAAATAAAAATTTGGGACATGAAGGAAACTTCTTGGCCTTTAAGACAGACCACCTTGTTTTGTCTGGAATTCTTGGGAAGAAAATTAAAAATTAACAGTAGAAATGTTTTGTACCCTTTCAATGTATGTTTCTTGGAGATTTAGGTAAGGAAATTGCTTTCATGTTTTTATTTGTTCTGTATGCTCACAATTACCTACATGTGATGAAATTAAGAATGATTTGGAGTTTTTTACATACAATTTTCTACATACAGTAGACATATGGTGTAGCAGTGAAACTCCCATGTCCAGTTCATCTCACTGATTAAATTTCCTATTCCTTTTTTTCTTTTTCTTTAGATTAGCCTTTTTTGTGTATAAAAATGTATTACTCTGGATTCTATCTTCCAAAGCATTCTAAGTAGCTACTTACTATGATTTAATTTGAGAGACTCCTGTGCCTAATAAGCTTTCMATTTAAACTCCAAGCTTTGAGCTTTATAAAATCTACGTGGTCTACATGTAAACACTGTGTAAATAGCATCTGAATAAAAGGCAGGGACACACATTAGGAGCTGCCAGAACTGTGTCTGTTGTGGCTGCCCTGGCCACTGCTGCTCGAGCAGCTGAAGAACAAAAGTCCTGATTGACTGCTGCCAACTCAAGCGAAAAATACGCCAGCAAAGAGAGAAKTTAGAAACAAACGCAGAAATAGGTTATAGGAAGTGTGTATCTTTGTTGGTAAAGGGACAAAAAAGAGCCATTTAAAAGGTGGTTGTGAAGCGTGTTTTCTTGTGATTTTATTTAGTACAGGAGAAGAGAATCCTGTTCTTAGATTGCGTATCTGTCAGATGATACTACCCYACATGCTTTTAGGGAATCTGATAGCAATATTGTTTGAAAAAGGATTTTGATGTTTATACAACCTAATGCTCAACATTATGACTAAAATGCAGATTTATGATACAGCTGAAATATGTTTGTGGCAGAGGGGTTGTTTTGTCTAGAAACTGAAAAAAATGAATGTCAGACTACAATATTCAATATACTGTCWGGAGAACATTTATTTATTTAAATGAGAAAAATAGTTCTTAATTGATTGTTATGAATTGAAAGCTGTTAATGGCTTTTGCCTTGCTGTTCAATTTTGTTATTTGCTGGTAAACTGCATTTTTTATTTATTTGCTCTAAGCAGCAGATTATGTTTTATTCAGTAAAATTGAAAGTAATCAAACATATGGTGATGTCCACAGGTAAAAAGAGAGTTTTATTTAAACAGGAGATTCTAAAGGAAATTTGAATTTAAAGTAAAAAAGTTAGATTTATGAGGTTTTTAATGAGGTAGGTATGTATCAATTTTTAGGTATATTGTAGTGTCCAGATACCATACCTTTCATAAATGAATCTCCATAGTAAATCCATTACACTATTAGTACACTAACAACATAATAAAGCTTTCAGACTAACCAGTGATGAAACTACCACTACCTCTCCTTTTGTTATTTGCTCTTTATTTTGTTTTCATTTTTTGTTTGTTTGTTTTTTTGGGTTTTTTCCACTTGGTAGTAGAGAACAATGATAAAGATTTAAGAATAAACTTTTTTAAAGTTTGTTCTGTCTTGTAAGCTGTTGTGGTAGCATGGTGTAGCTCAGACACAACAAAGGAGTAAGAAAAATAGAAAAAACAATTTGTGCAAATAAAAGTTGAAAAAGTATTTCAAGGAAGTTTGTATGATAAAATGGGCCATTAAGAAGTTGATTTTTCCCAAAGGGGAGTAAAGTTCTGGTTTTAAGGGGAAAAAAACTGTTCTAAAGACCTCAAGTTCTTATGGAAATAAAACAGCAGCCAGCAATGTCATCTTTGCCTGTTTACAAGTACTTGCAAAGCATGGAAAACTGCACCAAGCTCTCAAAATTACTTTCCAGGTTAGATCTTTCTGTTAACCTACAGAAATACATTACAACTGATTTCATTTTAGCAATGATAATTTTTTACAAGAGCAGAGCTTCTTCATTAAGTAAGAAGGGAAGAGGAAAGGGGAAAGGTACTACAACAGGCATATTTCTATGGTAAGACAGGTTTTTCTTGTTTTGTGTGTTTCTGGTAGACATACACAGAACAAGCTTCTCCAAAGAGCAAGAGAAAGGGTAATTACAACAGTTCATCAGAGGGATTTAATAAACACAATGTTTCTTGGAGTCTAAACTGTATTATTTTCTAGAAGACATACTTTTAATCTTGCTTCTGGAAGAGGGAAAAGTTTCAATTCATGTATTCAAGGAATTATCTGGAAGGTCACAGTGGCACCTTCTGGGCAGAGAAACTGAGTCTATTTGCTTTATTGGGTTTACTTGTATCAAATAAATACTGACATTACAGTGCCTGCAAGTAATTGAATTAGTGATGTTTGTGGAGGGTTAAAGGTACATCCTGACTGATAGCACTAAATTCTCTGACAAAATTTGAAGGGTTAAAGTCATCAAACTCCTGATGTAATTTGTCTAGCAGATTGATGGGAAATATTAAATGAATATCAGTTTAGTCAGATGTCTTCTAATGCTGCTGCAACTCATGTTCAATCACACTGGTGAGTGAGATGTTGACTATTGTTGGGAATCTAGTGATGAAGAAAATAGATGATGACTGGAACAAGGGAATAATTGCTTTTCATGAGCCATCATGATGGATGCAGATCCCTCAGAGCCTTTCAAAATGTCTAGCAAGCAGCAGGGTATTGGTTCACTAAAGAAATAGTTGGCCAATCAAATGTTTTGTATACATTGTGCTACTTTTAGCATGTTAGCAAATGAATGACAGCCCTTACTTGCTCATAGCTTTCACATTGTGGAAAAATATGCAAGAGTTTCATTTGTGCAATTGTCGAAATAAYGGCCTTGGAATTCAGCTAGAAACAAAGTGTCAAGTCTTCCTGCTCAAGCTGACAGATCTCTAATCAGTTGTCATCTCATATTTACTTTAAGTGACTTTATTGGAGAATATTGAATGCTTTGCAAGGAGAGATGATAGCTAGGGACTTCATGCCATTAATCTCTTGAGACCAAGGTGATGATAAGCTAAGCTTCGGTCTTTTGAGGGGCAAAGATTTTATTAATAAATTCAGCTGAATTTTAACTATCTCTTTTTTTTTTGAAATGTTATTGAACACATCATACCAGTTAATTAATTGAAATAAGTACTTGATATTGAGCCCTAGAGAAAGTGTTGGTAATTATTGCAGCTCAAAATTTAGTATTTATTTTAGAGTTTAATTAACAGCATTATGATTTGTGTCATAGAGCAGCTCTAGACCTTGCCATTTTCAAATTAAAAGCCTTAGCTCTGTTTTGACAGTTTTGGTGCCAGACAAAACCTTTTTGACTGGTTTGTTAAGGCAAATGGAAGAGTTCAAGGTCATTTATTTTTGGCTCTGGCAGTGGGATACACTCGGAAGAAGTGCCTAAGAAGCAGTTTCACAAGGTTAACTTCTTCCATTTACCTTAATCTGTGTTTTGAATCACAAAGTTACCTGTGAAACTAAGCTGAGATTCACAGTTATAAAACCATTTCCTCTGGAAATCTGTGCTCTGGTGACATCCAGATACCAGGCCAAAAAGAACAGTTAAGACCTAAATGGTCCTTTAACACATGAACCCAACACATAAGTTAAAATTGGACTAGAAGGCACAGACATTTTCAGGTAAGCAGACTTTTGGAAGCTGCAGATTCTATATCTTGTTTCAGGGGATTCACATTTCTTGGTGGGAGCCGTCATCACTCTGTGGCTATGTGCTGCATGGCCTCTACCAGGAGCTATTGTGAGAGAGGGAAGCAAAGTGACTTTCCCTCTGTGGCCTTTCAAACATTCAACCAGGGACAGAAATATGCTTTCTGAAGTCTGAGCACAGGTTCCTACCTCCTCTTCTAGCTGAGTGCTTATCATTCAACAAGAGATGTAGGGCATGTTCCTGATCTCTCCCATATTCAATTAGAGAGGAGAATGCTCGCATGACATCACCTGTGAGGCAGGGAAGTTGTTTATGAGCACTCAGTTTTGAACACAGGCGTAATGACTTGAAATATCAGCTGCATAACTAGGAAATAAAGTTAAAAATGCAATTCAGGTCTCTATTTGGGAATACAATTTCTAGGTACAGAACTTAAGACACCACATTTTGTTGGCGCGACTTTCTTCTAAGTTACTCTTGCTGACCATTGGAAATCAGAAAAGTTTCTCTGCAACATTTCAATTTGTTTTGAATCTGGGACAATACAAAAACAATAAAATCTTGCAGATGATCTGTACTGAAGGTCATGGCAAGGAGTATAAACAGAAATGTAATGTAAACTGTCCTAATTTTTTTGTTTCCTGTAATATGCTGACACATATTTATGGAAATAAAAGGTTCTATTTAACTTCATTGTGCATAGCAGAGCTGAGAACACATCTACTTTCAGAACAAGTGAAATTGTTTCCAAAGTGAGGTGCTGTAACTTTTTATAGAAAAAGAAGTCTGAAAATTTCTGTTTTGTTTGACACTATTTTCTCCCCATCTTAACATTTCCACACAAGTTATTTTCTGCATATGGCAAAGAAAGTGTTGCTCTTTTTACTTCTACTTTCAACGTCATTTATTTCTCACTATTTAAAATATAAGAAATTCAAAATATGTCTCTTTGGCAGATATTAGAGAATGATACTTTTTCACAAATTTTATTTGATCAATAAAATACTATTTCCATTAACATAAGGTTATGAAGCTAATAAAAGGGAGAAATTAATTTCAGGGGTTATTTTGAAAAGCTGTTTTCCAGAGACTCTTTACCTACAAAAGTGCTGTGTACGTGCCAGTTGCAAGCTGTGAGGTGCTAAGATATTCTGCATTTCAGGATGTATGACAGAATTCTTCTGATGTTTGTAGCCTTTAAAATAAATTGTTTCAGTTCTTTTAGAATTGCTTCCTGCAGAGAAGAACCTCATAATTAGAAACAGAGCAGGATAAGACTGCAGTGCAAGCCCTTTGATGTGTTGGTTACCTGTTAGTTTTTTTGAGATAAGATGAACTATAGCTATTGATAATACTTCTCTTCTTAAGCCAGATCTGCAGAACTACCTAGAGTTWCCTTGCTTTTAATTTCATTTGATGAACAACAGAATATTAAGCATGAAGCAGGTAATTATAGTATTCAGACTGAGTCAGGTTTACTGACTGGAATGCCTATTCAAAACACTACAAAAATTTCATTATAATTGCCTGTCTTTTGTTTGGGTTGAGTTTCTTTCAAATGTAATGATTTCTTCTTTATTCCTTTACTTCACTTTTTTAAAAAAAAAGATTAAGGTGTGCATACTTTATAAACAGAAATGCCTCTTCTGTGTTCTTCTTAGCCTTCTTTTACTGTCTTTTAAAAAAGCCCAACAAATAATATCCCCCCATCCAAATAATACCTAGGAGAAAAACTCCTAGAAGACCAGAAAAACATTCAAGGTAGGATAGTATGTGTAGGACACAGTTTGTTTTTGTTTCATAACAGGCAGAGAAAATTGGTGAAAATGAGTCTTAAGTACTTAAAAGTTTTCCCATCCTATAAAATTTAGTTTTGTTTTATTCCATCTGTAATCGCATATTATACAGTGCTCTTCTAGAGCCTGCCTGTTTTGTTCYACCCACCTGTAGGCATATATAACTTGCCATTGGTGTTACATAGGATGAAACATATTCTTTTTAAAATGTTAATGGTATATCACAGCAGAAATCTGCCTTACACATTAATTTTTCCTAAAAATTATATGCTATGTGCAACGGTGCTTTGTGACTAAGGGTTAGATCAAGTTTCTACTGCACTAATCCTTTTGAATTCTATATTAGCATTGACAAATTAATCACTGCAGTGATTAATTTATGCAAAAGCTTTGTTAGTAAGACAAGAACTTTTTTTTTTCATCACACTAAATTTCTGGGTTACTGAACTTTAACGTATGTAACCCCTAGGTAAAGCAAAGCTGGTATGGCTACATAAGTAGCTTCAGTTTTATTTTTTGGTGCTATCTCTTTACAAATTCACATTTGTTGATTTCATGAGATTCCTTTGATTATATTTTTGCTTGATAACCTTCTTGGTTGAGTCTTGCTGGGTAAATAACACAAGCAAGAGATTTCAAAATAATAATATTGTCTATAACCTTATTTTACTAGAACACTATGTAATAAGATAACAATTTTTATTGTTATTAATAGTGAAAAAATATGTTATGAACTAGATAGAATATGAAAATCTGAAATGTGTATTTTGCTAGTTCTCTTTAATATCCTTCCCTCCTACATTATGTAGTCAAGCAAATTTCAGTAGATTCCTATGTGGAATAAACTCTAAAGTCTCCTTGAAGTCTCATTCTGTCACCTATAAATTTAGAGACAGGGGCACAGATTCCCCTCTGAGCTATAGAAAATTCTCTCAGTTAAACAAGTTTAGTTTCTCTTGAGAATCGAGCAATCTTTCATTTTCCTCAAARGAGTTCCACTTAACCTAAAACTCTTCAGTCAGAAAAACACACACACTGCTGCTGAGCAGCTTTGCTCAGCAGCTTTACACTTTTGAGCTGAAAAATACATTACACAGTAATTATACGACAGGCTACAAACACATCTTCAAATTGTATTTTCTGTCATGCTGTTTTCTTATCTCTGTCCATGTAAACTTAATAGATGAGATGCAGTGAAATATAGCAAAAATTTTGGTGCCATCTTTAATGTACCCGTTATCTTTTTGAGAAAAATTATCTATGCTTTGGATATGCTGCTGATGTCAGTGTCTTAGAAAAGGGTTGAAAATTGCATAAATCTTCATCTGCTTTATAATATTTAACACCCAAAACATACAATATCAAGAGATTTTATCTCATTTTTCTGTTCCACTGAAATTTTCAGTTGCTATCCTTGGAAAAGATCTGGATCATACTTTACATTAATTTCAGATGTTGGCATGCCACCAGCTTCAGTTGTTTATTTTGAATTTGCATTTCTCATTGATGACAGAAATATTTGATTCAAAGAATAACAGAGCAGTATGAAGTTAGTCTCTGAATTAGCAAAATATTTATGCTTTTTAGAAATTTAAATGAAGCTGGATTGACTGAACTTCTAAATCCTAAGTACTAGTGATGTAATGCATCTTGTGAAAGCTATGCCTTAGCTGTGTATTACTTTTCCCTGAAAGAAAAATTAGGTGAAACTGAATCACAGAGAAAATCTCATAGATGTTTATAATTCCTTTGACAAATTTGTGTAACTGAGATCTTTAAAACAATTTAAAATTTCCTAAGAGAGTTTTCAAAATACAGATTATTATAAAAATCTGCATAAATTTTGTTTTGTAGAACAGAAGATGACTGCAGCTAGACAGATTTTCATGGACTGAAGCATAATAAGTGAATCTAACAAAAGAGAAATTAAATGATACTTTGTTTAGCAAGGAAAATTTATTCCAAATTTGCTCTTTCTTCCTTTTCCATCAGTTTTATCTCTTAAAATTTGAAATCTAAGATATGTCTGTAAATCTTTATTCAGATTAAGATCTCCCTATGAATAAAATTATTGTAAATTAACCAGAAGAATTGTCCCCTTATAGCATGATGACATTAATAAATATCATAACAAATTGTTATTTTCTTATTCCAGAAAAAGATGTAATTATACTCAAATAGTTWGAATGAGAGGCAAGATATTTCTTTACTGAGTTTTAAACAGATGTGGTATTAAACACATTAGGTCCATAGAATTACTTTGTGACAGACCAAAATGTCCTAATCTCTTGAGATTAAATTATATGGCACCTATTCAATGACTTTTAATYTTGTGAGTTTAGGAGATGCTATCAGTCAAAAAACCAAAGAAACTTGCTTTTTTGATCTTTCCTTAAATATCGTGTCCAGCATTTTATATGGAAGAAAATCAGATAGTTAAAACTATTCCATTATATTACTTTGGTGCAGATTTACACATTTACTTATGGACTTAATTTTAAACATAAAAACGAGTTGGAAAAATGTTTTATATCTAGTGACAATTATTTAGATGGTACTTGCACTCTGCTATTGTTATCTGTAGAGCTGTAGGGCTTTGTGTGCTTGAGTCAACAAATCCAGGGAGGGAAAAAGGCATTCATATTAAGTATTGAAATTTGTCAAAGATGAGGCAACAGATTTTGTCGAGGTATGATTGACACAAGAAATATAAATGTAGAAAATACACATAAAATTCAACCTATTAAATCTGATTCCTTAAAGGAAAATGAGGAAAACCTGTCTCTCACAGACGTTTCTTGAAGCATGAAAATTGTTTAAAGGGCATYCTAATTTATCCAGATCACAAGGCTGTGATGGCAGAGAAAAGATTTTTTCTTGAAATGGATGCCTTATTCTCTTTCTCCCAGTAGTTTTTCAGATCTTTGTCTCTTTATATTCATTATTGTTGCTGTAAGAACAGTGCTGGTTTTCATTATTTCATTGGCATGAGAAGCCCTGATTCAGTTTTACTGTCAGTTTTGACCTCTTTCTGTACCTCCTCTACTTTCAGTGACTAAAATTGTCAGTAAAGAGAAAGAGAGAAAACTTCACAAAATACTTTTGGAGCAAAACAAAATAATTATAAAAGCACTCAAGATATATGTAATTACCAAACCACATGTCTGATAGGGTAAAATATGTACTGAGAGTTTGTTCAGTTGGTTTTTGCACTATGACACATATAGCAAGTTTTCACACACCTGGCTGGAAAGAGATTTGAGAGTATACATAAATAGTCTAATAAAAAATAGGAGACTCAAAATACCTTCACAGAAAGAGCGGAATAAAATCAATGTTAATTTTAATGCTGAAAAGTAATTTTTGTCAAAGTATTTTGAGAACATATTAGTTTTTCCATTTGATTTCTATCTGCATCACTTGAAAGTGAACAGATAATTTTCAAATTTAGCTAGGTAGGAACTCATCTCTGATTTAAAATAGTGTACGCATATATTTATAGAAAATGCTTTACCATTCCATTTAAGTTAATTATCTTGAAGTGTAAGTTTAATACACTAATCACTGGTGTCCACCACTATGGACTGTGGGTTTGTCTGCTGTGTTTAGTCCAGACCTAATTTAATGGATCACTATGCTTTGTTTACAAAAGGGCATAAAATGTGCTCATCAGCCTTCTCTGCTGCTCATTCCTGTACAAGGTCCATGAAATACCCAAGTGTGATGTGCACTTACTGGTAGGACTTCATTCGGCTCTGGTAGGAGTGTGTCATACTCTTTGAATAATTCTGGAATAATTCCCTCATGTTACAATCAATGTGGTTCAGGTGATATTTTGGTACACAGTTCTGTGCCTGAAGTTGCATCTTCGTAGCAGACACAAGTAGAAAACAATTGTACCAGCCAATATGGAATCTGTTACATGAATAAATTAGCTATACTTCAATGCACAATGCTTTACATTCACAAGAACCACAATCCTGACACCTCTATTATGATCTCAGAGAGAAGCCAGAGACTAAAATACTGCAGAGAGAATAATTTTCTGCTAAATATTTTTCTGTCAGGAAACCATATTCAGAATGGCCTGAAAGGAAAATGCCTGTACAAAGTACGCACCATATGGCCTAGCTATGGTACATTATGGTGGCAATAGTGGGAAATAGCCATTTAATAAAAGTAAATTAACAGTTTATTAAAAATTTGTCTAAAATAATTGCCAAAATACCACATTAATTTATTTGCTTTAATAATAGTGCCCTGCAAGTCAAATGAAATCTACAGATTTCTTTTTTTTTTTTCTTTTTTTTTTATCTTCCATTTCTTTATGTTCTGTCCAGCTCTGGTATTTGACCCTTTAACCACTGGTGTTTAGTGTCTTCTTTGGCTTTTTAAAATAGGCCAGCAGCTGCTAACTGATTATGACAACTCCACTTAATATTGGGTAGATTTGTAGACAGTGGATTTAAACTGGGAATAATCAAGAGGATTATTTTTTATTTTTCTCASCTCCAGTCAATAAATTTAAAACACTATTTTTTTTTTTTCAGTTGTGTATGCACGCTTAAAAAGAAGATAATTTAACCTCACTGTTAATGTGTTTTGCTTGGCTAAGTTTTATGCTATCCTAACAGACATAATTAAGGTTTTTTCCCTACCTATTGTCAAGAACTTAGTCATGCACTGCCAGTGAAGCAAGCCTAACATTGTCATTTTTACTGAAGTCTGAGTGAAAGCATTAATTAATAATTTAAAAAATTTCTCGATATTCAAATGAATGGAACAAGCTGGAAAATATCTCATTTATTTTGGAAAAAGTAGATGTTAGCTCTGAAGCAGTAGCCCAAAGCATATGTACTGTGCGTCTTTAGAAATCTGAGGATGTCATGAGCAGAAGAAAAATGGACTATTTCCTGAGATTTACAATTTTATGGGTATGGTAAATGCTTTGGCAACCACGTTAAACAAAAGTAAACTGACTAATTTTAGTATTGTGCTGCACAACATAAGAGGAGATTAATTGCGATATTAAACATTCTTAAAACAATAATATAATTGATTTACTAAAAAAGTACTTCCACTGCAGTTACTTCTGACAAAAAATATTCCATTTTTACTTTGGGACTGGGAAATATTTCACAAAATTTCGAGGAATATCTCAAAATCTGTGTCAGAGTATGCTCAACTCAACTAAATGGTTTAGAAATTTGAAGACGCTGTTACCTGGTCAATTAAACCCCAGTATCTTGGTCACAGGGATGAGAGACAACTCCTGACTGATATGATTTCATACCCCTGTTCTAGTCCAGTCTTGCCTTTAACATTCACAGTTCTATTTGTAAAGTAAAAGCTATACTTTACCACCTATAATTGTTGAATAATTATGRTCAAACAGCCATGACACACACTGCAGTCTCTGTTACATTTTACCTCTCACAAGAAGGATTGACACTACTGCTTCTGACAAGCTTAGACTTTGCAAGTAACACTTGATTATTTTTCCTCTGTTTTGTTTCATTCAAACTGCTTCTATACTTTATATTGTTGGGGAAAAAAAATCATTATACTGTTTCATTCCATACTGAGCTAAGCACTGATACACTAACCTCTTTTCATGTAACATCCCTATGATTCATGTGTAGGATTACAGTCTTTCAGCTATATGTGCTCAAGAGGAATTAGTGCTGTGCTTAATTCTTTAATTACTAATGGACTGTAACCCAGATGAATCTGTCATAAATATGGAAAAATTCTGAGCTGATGCTTGCAATTAATTCACTGTAATCTGCAGACACAGCTGAAAAATCAATAAAAAAATTAATGGAAAAAATCCCTTTGAGCAGGACATAAATCACACTGAGAGCACTGAGAGATTCATTATCTTTCTGTATTTGTCTCTTCCTTTTTTGAGGTGTTAAGATTTTCCACATACTTACTATAAAAACTACATCAACAGCAAAAAACTAAACTCCCCAAACTCGCTCTTCCCTGCAAAATCTTAATAAGAAAGCATCAGTACTTATAACAGAAGTGCATATTTAGGGGAATTAATTTTGTGAGGTATTAAAAACACCTGTAGGATAATGRAATCATCAGTCATAGCCAGCACAGCTTCATGAGGACAAAGTCCTGCTTGTAAAACTTAATTTCCTTTTACAAAAATATTATTCACCTAGTTGATCAAGGGAGGCCAGCTTGATCAAGCTCAAGGTGCAATCTTTTTGGATTTCAGTAAATCTTTTCATACTGTCTCTCACAGTGCCCTCCTGTACAAAAGTTCCAGCACACAGCTGGATAAGTACAGCATGTGATGGGAGAGCAGCTGGCTCACGTGTCAGGGACAAAGGGTTACAGTGAATGGGGTGACATCAGAGTGGTGACCTGTCACTAGTGGAGTTCCACAGGGCTCCATCCTCAGCTCTAAGCTCCTCAAAATCATCATAAAGGACTTGGACACAGGGCTGGAAGGGACTGAGCAAGTTTGCAGATGATGCAAAAGTGGGAGGAGCTGTTGATTTCCTCAAAGGCAGGCAGGCCCTGCAGAGAGMCCTCAACAAATCAGAGGGCTGAGCAATCACCAACCACGTGAAGTTAAGAAAGGGAAAGGGCCAGATTCTTCACCTGGGGTGGGGCAGGTGTTCTGCACCTGGGGTGGGGCGCTGTTTTCTGTCTGAGGGAATGAGATGCCAGAAAACAGTGTCATGGAAAGGGACCTGGAGGTCCTGGTAAATGAAAAGTTGAATACATGTCCTGGCAGCCAGGAGTGCTCGATGTGTCCTGGGTGGCATCAGGAACAGCATCACCAGCTGGGCAAGGGAGGGGATTGTCCTGCTCTGCTCTGGGCTGGGGCATCCTCACCTTGAATATTGTGTGCAGTTCTGGGCACCRCAGTATGAGAAAGGTATAAAGTTACTAGACACCATCCAAAAGAGGGATATGAAGATGGTCAAGGGTCTAGAGGTCTGATGTTTGGACACCATAAAATGAGCCACTGAAACACTTGGTCTGTTCAGCCTGGAGAACACTGAGGGGAGACCTCAAAGCAGTCTACAAATTCATCATCAGGGGAAATGAAGGTACAGGCACTCATCCCTTTTCTGTGATGATCAGTCACAGGACCAGAGGGAGTGACATGGAGCTGTGTCATGGGACATTTAGGTTGGATATTAGAAAAATTTCTTCATCCAAAGGGTGTTTGAGCACCAGGATAGGATCCCCAGGGAAGTAGTCAGAGTCCTAAACCTGCCAGAGTTCAAGAAATGTTTATACAATGTTCTCAGGACCTAGTATGGCTCTTGAGGATGTCCTGTGCAGGGTCAAGTGGTGCACTTCAACGATCCCTGTGKATTCCCTCCAACTYAGAATATTCTATTGTCTWACTTACTCTTATAAAAGAGGAGGCTCATGCCACTGACATGGAGTAAAAGACAAAACTCTGTAACTACTTCATCAGTAAATAATTTTCTTTCTCAGTGGCAAGTGGAAGTATTATCATTTATGGCTGGGTTTCATGCTTTTATATTTCTTTTATTCTTCATAATTAATGAGGATGAGCAAAATATTTTATAAAATTTAACCCATTTCTTCTGAAGTATACTTACACACATAGAAAAAATGTGAATTAATACAATAATGTTTTTATTTCTGTTTTTAACATTCATTTCAGTCTTTTGTTATGTAGAATTTCTGTTGGAGACATGAAAATGCATTGTTTGTACTTTTCAATTCACTGCATTGAATTAAATTTTGTTCTAATCCAGATTTTCTAATATCATTAAGTAAAATTACAAATTCATACATGCATTTGTGAGAGAAACATTTATGACATGAACAGATAAGTGTATATTTTTTTTCCATTGTTTGGGGTAAGGTTCTCTTCACATGACACAAAAGGTTRAAGAGATCCTTCACATGACTGCTATATTTCTTCTTACTATACAACTTTCTCTCAACAGCTGCTAAAAAGATAAGTATTTGTTTCTGCTTTATGCTGAGCCCTACATTATTTAGGTAATAATTTGCATGTAGAGCATAGATAACTTTGTTCTTTCCCCCATTTGAAAATAACTTAATATAAATTAAGAGAGCATCAGGTCATTTTACACTTACAAGTTTAACCTATGACTAGTAACAAAATATACTTTGCATGAGTCATACAGAAAACCTCTGGAAACCTGAGTAATTCCTTTTTTATGAAAGCAATACTACCATTTAATATAGGTTACTATTCAATATTCTATTCTGTGTATGAGGTATAAAATAGATCCAGAATCCAGCAATGTTTTGCTGCACAAAGTGGAACAGTATGAAGGATTTCATTTTCACAAACGCAGTGGTACTACCAGCATAATCAGTTCAAGTTACTATTTCATGTATCAGAATAATTCTCTAAGAAGTAGCTCACTAAAAGATATGAAAGAAAGAAATCCGTATTTCCCTTAAAACCAATTCTTAAATATAGAAGCCTTCAAACAGAAGCCTCAAACTTTAGTTAGAGTTCTTGTCAACAAGGCCAAGTGGTTCAATTTTTCTGCTTGTTTATTGATTTTATTCCTGCCATTACTTGTGACAATTAACTGGCCATGTGCTTCATGGGGGTTTATCTTTTTAATCAGTCATCATTTGAAGCTAAACCTTAGCCATATGTAATGGACTTTTATATTGCTTCCACAAATATCAGTCTTAAAAAAGAGCTTGAAACTCCATGTCACTGACTTTTTCTATGTATTCAACTTTCATTATCATTTTTGTATATCTTTGAAGATATTTGTGAGCTATCCATGAGACCAAATGACACTARACATCTTTTGGGGCCATGTTTTTATTTTCTAAATGAAAGCAATGCTGCATTCACTAGCATCCCTTAGAAATTATTATTTTGAATATCTCCAAAAATAAGTTATCTCTTGAATGAGTTAGGCATAAATTGAAGAGACATGAAGGGAAGTCATGGTGTTTTTGTCTTCTGTGGCAAGAGCACTTTTTTCCTACCTGGTGTCCATTCCTGATGTGAAAATACATTATTAAATCCTTATCAACAGGAAATAAAATAAAAGAGAAGAACAGCTGAGGTGAGCTAATAATGGCTGCTAGCTACTTATKCCCTTAGAGCTCTTGCAGTTCCATCACTTTGGCAGGRGTATCAAGGAAGTTATGGTGACTTTTGAGCCTTGATTCAGATTTTCTTAAGCCATCTGTAGGAGAGCTGACATTCTAATTGCTCCATAAATTGTTTCAGCTCAGAGTTTGTTAAGCACTGACACATTTTACTGAAAAAAATAAAGGCATGTAATTTGACACAGTGACAGATTAATACCTTAGCATTAGATTGGCAGAACAATTAGACRGCTTAAATGTTTCCTACATCTTAATGTCTGTGCTACTTCAGGAAGCCACAGTAAGTCCTGCTTTTCTGAAGGCTATGTTGCCATTGCAGTGATAGAAGTAAATCAGGCTATCAAAGGATTTAACAGGATTACAAGAAGTCTTGCAGCAAATACTTTTAAATCTAGAAAATTAAAATCTGGGGAATTTAGGTTCAGCATCGTGCATTTAGTATGGTACTCCAAACTGGTATCTCATAAGCTGATACTTAGTTCTCATTATATATATGCAATTGGTTTTGTGAAAGAAAATGAAATAATGCAGTCTGAACTACAGGATAAATACAATTTAAACAAGAGAAAACTGTGTTTCAAGTGGCCTTTCCTATTTTATAATGTAATCAAACTAGTATTTGTCTAGGATTAATGTCATTGAATTTGATTTCGCTTAACTATAATGTTGCAATATTTATGTTATTGTCCTCCACTGAMAGCCATCAGATCAATATGATTTTGGCCCATAAGAGTACAAGTTTTTTTAGTGTAAAAAAACCCCCAAAACCGATAGATCTGTTTTAAACATAGACTGTCTTTAGGTTAGTTGTAAAATACTGGTGATTCCTTGAAGAACATAGATGTAATATTACTGAACTGGTATAATCACTAATTTAGGCAAGAATTTTTTTTTATCAAGTTGTTCCATAATTCAGGAAACAATTAAAGAATATTATACTTTAACATTATGGAGATAACTATGATAGAAATAACTATGACTATGTGGAAATTCAGCCAGAAATATTATTGCTTAGGAAATATTTCTTTWTTATTTGGGTGATCTTTCTTTGGTTACATGTCTGAGTAATTTTAAGTAGCTGTACAGACTGGTGTAGTATGTTTAATAAGCATWAAAAAACCCCAGCTTTATATGTTCATTATCTTATTTGACTGCTCCTCCGTACTACAGATAGGTAATATTCAAGGGAAGCAAAACAAAAATATCATATAAGATGCAAACACTTGTGAAATTTTGATTCTTACACCAGTTTCAGGTTTAATGGACTTCAGAGGTGTGATATGCTTTGCACCACTACAGGCAGAAGCAATATTCATTCTTTAACTTTGTGAAGAAACTAACTGTAAAATAGGATGGATGTATTTTTTCTCAGGAAACAAGATTTTATAAATGCTAAATTATYGTGTTGGAACTTGAGAGTGAATGGGATGCTTTTATCATTACAGGCTTTATGTTTCTGTGTTCCTTTGATTAACACCTGAATTAAGCRGTCCAATTATTTCTGGGTTTTGCTTGTAGTTTTATTACCATAAAATTTCAAGGATGATTCTAAAATGGATTTTTGGTTAAACTGAGGCCCACTGTCTGAGGTTGATTTATTACTGAATAAGTCAAGAGTCTCAACCCAGAAGCAGTTAGGAATTGGATTGAGGCCAAAGTACATGAGAGTTGGCAATCACATCAACAGAACTGTAGAGATGAAGGGAAACTTTAGAGGTCATTTAGTGCATCCTTTCTCTCCCAAGGTAAGATTAGCTACRTTTATGTTATCCTGGGAAAAATTTTCTAGACATTTGTAAAACTCATCTCAGATTCTGTAACCTTCCATTACTACTTCATTCATCCTCAAAGATTTTTCTAATTTCTAACCTGATTTGTCATTGTTGTAATCAAGACATTACTTCTAGTCTTTTTCACTATGGGCCTGAAAAATAGATTATTTCCACTTTTTTTTTTTTTTTTTATTCTTGCCTTTTAGTTACATTATCAGTGTTCTTTTCTACCATATCTCCTTTCTCTTCTCACTAATTCACTTTCATTCATCTAGCTTGAACTTTTTTCAAATATAAAGAATTGTTT
Organism: Cardinalis cardinalis; assembly: GCA_014549065.1. Lineage (NCBI taxonomy): Eukaryota > Metazoa > Chordata > Aves > Passeriformes > Cardinalidae > Cardinalis > Cardinalis cardinalis. The sequence continues at coordinate 660,372 of JACDOX010000052.1, forward strand.
AACTGTTTCTATTTTCCTATGACATTGCTTTTTTGTCTGTTTTATTTTTTATTGGTTTTAATTGTAATGGATCATTTAGCAGCCCATATTTTCTTTAACATGCCACTCTGGTCTCTCTTGAAACTGCTAAGTATTAGGACTTTGGACTCATCACAGCACTGAGTCTTGCTAGCTTTAGGGATTGTTTAAGAGGAACTATTATTTTCAACCATTTTACAAGTAAAGTATTGAAAATTCTCACTTTCATTCTATATTCTTCATTMTTTATTTCTATATTTCTTTCCTTTGCATTGAAGAAATAAATCAGATTTTTAGAACTCATTATTTTATATCATTGTCATACCTTGTCTCACAATATTAATCATTCAATCAATATACATAAAGCCTTTCTGTACTCTCAAGTATTTTCTTAAGCACTGAAAGGAATTTTAGAATTAAGCATGATATACGTGAAATTATTCTAGTCCAAAAGCAATTAATATATTCATTACTTCAGTGCAGTTGGCACATCTCAGGCAGTGGATTTGTGTTWGACTTTATTCAGTAAGACTGTTTTAGAGATGGCATGCACTGTCTCTGCAGTACACGATAGTGCCACATTCAGAATGACAGCAGTCCAAGCCTTGGGGCAYTAAACGCTTCTTGAGATATGTTCAACTGCTGTTTAACTGTATTTAGCCTAAGGTACACAGAAAGAAATTGCTGATGCTTTCTAACATGTTTAAGTATTTTTATAGTGTCTTGGCATGTCAGAATATGCCACAGCACAAACTGGGGTGCAATTCCTGAATTACAGAAATTAGGAGGCAAGAATTTCAACAACAGTACTTTTGTAGCTGTATATCCCTGTAGACTAGCTTTCTTTTTCCCCTTAAACAGTGATTTTCTTCAACATGTACTCTCTCAGCTGTTTTCTGCATTATTGTTCCCTGATCATGTCGTCAATAGTTGTTAGGCTTTAAGAGATCTATTGTGTCCCTGATCACACAGCTCATAAAAGAGTCATGGCTTTTAATATAAAAGCCATATAAACGTACTCCACTTTAATAATATAATAGTGTTTCTCTTGYATTTTGGATGCTCTTCTGAATCTAACATATTTATGTACAGAATGCAGAAAAAATGGGGCTCATCCAAACCACAGTCTCTTTCTTTACTAKTCTTTTTTTTCTTTTCTCACAGTAGGTGGAACTACTCCACATGCAATTTTTATAGGTCCTCAATAAATGGAACCATGCAGGGATATTATGGGCCTGTCAATGTGGAAAGCAAAATCTGCATGGAGTCATTGATTTGTCATAGATACTATTTAGAACTCCTCTGCCAATGACTCCTCAGATCCTGTTGTCCATGCTGCATGGTATACAGAAGTACTGTTGCACTGCTCTGCTCGGCTACTGTGGTTTTGTACTCCTCCAAGAAAAAGGTCTACAGCTAGGAATGCTTTCTGCAGATGTTCAAATTACTGTGTCTAGATACAGTGTCACTATTGATTTGGAAGCTTTTCCATCTCCAGGGAMGACTGGAACAAAACTTTTGCCAGCTTAAGTACATCTTAAGTCTGTTACCATCAGCTTTGAGTGTGGTTTCCAAAAATGAAAAAGTGAAAAGCTCTTTACCTTTTTCTCCAGTGTCTGTGCTAGAACAATGTCATGACTAGCTGTCAGTCTGTAAAATATATTGTACAAGAATGRTTGTTAAAAATGTGTAAAAGAGTGAGCATTCTTGACTATATTTCTGCAATGTGTGTGTAAGGTAAAAGCACATAACTTGTAACATGAAGAGTCATGGAGTGGATAAGGTTGGAAGGGACCTTAAAAATCATCTAGTTCCAATCCCCAGGTGWACCTGTTGACTACTGAGTTCATAATACTGTTTATGTCCTTGATGAAATATATTAACCTCTTTTGATTAGGAATAGGAGGAGAGAAAATAGTGTAAAACTGCTTGGTTGGAATATTTGAGTTAGTTTCTTTGGTATTAAACTGGAGATAGAACATCATCTTTGCCCTGTCCAGCCTGTAGTGGTAGGTGCCTTCCCTTTTTGATAAGAAGCAACCCTACTAGCCCTAAGGGAACAGTCAGCTACAACAATCAGCAGAAATGTTAGCACATATACAAATATCTCCAATCAATTACATTCTTTTGTACAAAGTTTTATGGAAAGCATAAAACATATTTCTGTCTCAGAAATTAGTTGCAAATGTTTAAGGATTTATTGGATGAATAGTTACTAAAGTTTTAAAAAATACCTAGCTTTAATCAGATAAGTTTTAAAAATTTACCATGGAAGCTTCTATCAGATACAATGACGAAGTAGATTTTAAGGCCCTTTAAATTAATGTTTTCCAATTTTTTCCCAAGCTGAAGTCCGGCAAGTGAAATCCATTTTTAAAGTATTGAATTTTGAATTCTCCATTTGCGTGTATGCCTAATTTTTTTCTAAATATCTGTATTTTAGGGAGTGTGTTTACAKTGGTTGAGCCAAGTTCTGATCTGATGAGAAGATATGCTTGACAATAASTAATATACCTTCTGATGACATCTTCTGATGATCTTTTTTGGGCAGATAAAAAGTTGAATCTGACTAGTCTATACAAACTCTTAGAACCTAATCCCAAATCTAACAGATTTCAGTATAACAAGAAATATCACATATCTTTCTCTACTAATTAACATTGTGATAACTTTTTTTGGTTAATAAGGGACATTTTAAGCACAAATTAACTTGGTTTCCAGATATGTAACTGCAGTAGGAATCTGTTGTGCTGCTCCTTGATGACTTGCCAATTCTGCTGACAAATTGTTTGCTGTGTCATATTCCATTAGGCTTGTCAGTTCTCAGTGGGGTCACTACTGKAGTATTTCACTTTTAAACTGAGAAGTATTTAGGAAAAGCATTTAGCTTAGAGATAGATGTGTTTCAACACAAATTATACTAGAAGACATGAGTAAATTTATTTTTATTTTCAAATTTAGAGATTGTTCAAAACTCCATGGGCTAGGCAATTTAAAATGCTCACCATAGAGTCTCTGCTCTGCAAAAGAGGGTTGATCTGTTTCAGCGAGTTAGCGAAAATGCAGTTACTGTGTAGGTAAAGTGGCATGGTAGTTTATCCAAGTTAGAGGTTAAATCACTATTATCAAGTGCATAGAAAGCACCCCATCTTCCCTTAACCCACTAGTTTAGGTAAGTCAATCTTTTAAACAGATGAGAGATTAAAATGCAACAGGTTTCAAACCATGTTAGATTAAATCTGTACTCAAATGCTGCACTGATTCAAGCTCTGAGAAAAGAGGCAAGAAAGCAATGGAGTAGAAGGCTGTAAGTGTCAAATCTTAATTGAGGGTGTTTTAGAGAAAAATATATGGCACTGAGTTTGACAGCCTGAGGGACATGAGGCTGCTGCTGCTGYTCCATACCCCCAAGTCCAAGCAAAGATGAAGATATATTCCCAGCAAGCACACACACAGAGCACACACATACACCAGATATACACTGAGTTGTCCGCATAGATCACAGACACTCAGAGCCTTCCCATGAACACAAACAGCACCAGGGGCYTCATTCTGTCCTCTACTCTGGCTGGACAGGATGAAAGATCACTGCTAGTGATAGTGGACACACCCCTGTCTATAGATGCTCTAATAATAGAGAGCCCATTCCCGGGAAAGAGTTAGAAAGGACCTTGATAAGAGGACAGGACAAATGSTGTTCATCTGACATAGAACATAACCAGACAAACTTATTACCCTGCAAACTATTTACATGTGATTATCCCCTTATATCTCTATTTCCCCTCTATCACCTAAACTCCTCACTTGTCTTCCTGATGGTTTCTCCCCTAAATGTCATCTAAGTCCTTTGCTGTCCCAAATTCCTTTTCCCTATATCTTATAATTTGCTCTACATACCTAGACAGCAATCCCCAGCATTACACAGAAAGAAGATTTGTCCTCCTGAATCCTTGTTTTCAGTTCCTACTTGCTACTATACACCCCTGTGCTCCTCTGGGCCTGAACAGATAGACCTTTGAGGGTCTGGTTGCCGTATGGTGGGCCTGGGTAGGTCTGTCAGGGTATTATTTGGGCTACTATTGTTCTTCCAGTGTCTCTCTGAGCTCTTCTGTGGGTGTGAAGATAAAGTTTGTCACATAACCCAAAAGGACAACTCAGCAACACACTGACTTGGAGGGTTTTGCTTCATAAAACAACATAATAAGGCTGAATTGTACATTAAGTCCCCATGTTTCACAATAAGAAGTTCCAGTATTTGTCCAGAAGTGAATAGGAGAAGAACTACAATGCAAAATGGTGCATTTTCAAGAGCATGATTCAAAGACCACCAGCAAGGAAAGGATTTTTATGAACCCATGTATTGCTGACGTGAAATTTTTTTCAGCTAGAAAGACTCCATCAGATATGATGAGGTGCTACTTATTTCAATCTGGAAAACAAACCGCAAACTCAAATGACRATAAAAAACAAAAGAAAATATTTTCAATAAACATATATTCTTATGTTTTAAATAAAGGTCAGATAAACTGCCTTGATCAGCTGTTTGCTAATATCATGTCAGAGTAGTAATTAAARTACTTGAAGCAAGCATAATGTGTAATGGCCAGAGTTTGTTTTTTTTTTTTGGAAATAAGGTGCTAGTTCAAATAATTTATAGAGGCTTAAGGGAATTGGCTCTGTTGTGAAAATATGAAAAATTCTGCTTAAAAAACAAAGAATATCAGGGCGGCGGAGCAGTTAATTATGCTTCTTATCATTAGGGAGAGTCAGAATAATGCTGATTTAGCTGACAAACAGAGGATTTTCCTGTAATCAGCCCCATATTCAGTGTATGTTTGCAGAACAAAGCCACCTGAAAACCAACAGGCTGATAAGTTTTCATAGTATTGCATTCTTTACTGTGAAAAAAGAAAGAAGTGGGAATTGTGTCTAAGGGAAAAAGCCTTAAAAATAAGTTGAGGAAAAAATTGAAAAAAGAAAAAATCACTCAGTTCCCTCCTCCTGGCCTTACACATCTTAGTTACAGGGTTACTCAGTTATCTAGAAACCAGGGCTGTTTCCATATTAAAGTCAGTGATATTTCATTGAAATATGAAATTTTATGCAGTATTCAGAATGCATACAGTATAGCCTATTAAATGTTGACACCTGCCAGTAGCAAATAGTGCACTCTTTACAATACTGCAACAAATTATTTATTAAATTAATGTTTAARTGCCTGAAAAAAAAATCAGAACAGGATGAAGATAAATCTGACTTTCAAGATCTTTTGCAATTCTATCAGGATTAAATCCACAGATGTTGAAATGAAATATGCTTTCTCTGCAAGCACCTGTTTTAAATATTTTAAATTAAAGTGCTTTATYCTGGAAGAGTGAAGGATTTTTGGTTGTTGGGTTTTGTTGTTTTTTTGTTTTTTTGTTTTTTTTGTTAGGTGGGTTTTTTTTATCTTCAGCAGTGGTTTCTTTTATCAATTTATAAAAAAATCACAGCTGGAATTGTCATCATTTGAGAAGGTACTCTATTAGCCAAATTCAAAGAAAAGTAGGCAAAACAAAAGTAACAGAATGAAGGCTGAGGAAGCCTTTGAAGGAGTTTTGATAAGTTTGTATAACACATGTTATTATGGGCAAAAATTACTGTTCACAGGAATTTTGGTGTTGTAGTGGGAAGGTAGAAAGATGCCACAGCCCATTTGAAGCATCTGATTATGTTTCCATGTTCCTTGCTCCCTTCTAAAATAATTGATTTTTTTTACAAAACAAACCTAAATATTTAATCAAATAAGTCATGTCATATGAAAGCCATATCAAACACACTTGAAAAATTTATTTTTTKATTTATGTTGTCAATTTTGTTTGAATATAATGTTGTTCCTTTGTAGGCAGCTTCAGTTATTCTTTTAGACCATAATGTACACTATAATTGAATAAAAGCAAGGTTTAAGAATCTTACCCATTCCTCAATATTTGAGGTAGTTTTTAAATTCATTTGTATGCAAGCATCAAAATAAAARTATTAAATATACCTGCTTTGCAAACAGGTAAGAGTCAATCCTGCAGGCCTAAGAACTTTGCTGGTTTTCAGTGAAAGCTCTTACAAGTACAGAAAACATAAACATAGTGAACAGGAACAGGACCTTCTAACACAGCCAGTCACATATAAAATATTTCTCTTTAGAGAGCACTGATTCCTCCCCTGCCCTACCATGCACATGTRCACACGGAATGGCTTTATTTGTACTATTGATAAAGTTTATAACTCATAGCAGATGTTTTGTATGCTTCTGCAATTACTGATTGTACAACTAATCTAACATATTGTGGGCTAAAAACTCAAGTGCCCAATCCTCAGAAATACAAGCAGAGTGTTGCCTTATATGAAAATTCAGTCCCTTTGTCAATAACAGATCTGCTCATTTGCAGGGCATTAAGTATGTTTCTAAGTATTTTCAGGCTACAGGGTCTCAGGAATCTTCCACATAAATTCAGAGTGTTTTCTACAAAAAAAATCAAGGAAAGGTATTTTTAATAATTTCTAGAAAATTGGCAGTATGGAGTTAAGTGTTTCTTTCACTCTTTCAGACATCAAAATTAATTCGGTACCTAATGCCAAATGTTTCTGGAATTGATTTTCAGGCACAGGAAGAGGATTAATAGATTTTGTATCTTTTCAATTATTAAGATTGAGAATAACTGTACAGATCTGCTTGCTGCCTCTGGGCACATGCAATGTGAAAAAATTATTACTGAGGAACTTACTGCCACATTCCTACCAAGATCTTTAAAAATACCTTTTGTGAATGCAAGCATTCTCAGTTTCAGTGGAAGTCTCTGTAATATTAATTTGTAAAGACAACTCTCTTTTATTTTCAGATTCACGGCCTCTACCAGATGTAGCCCTAACAGGGAAGTGCACCCGAGAATGTGATGAATATGGCCACTCAGACTCCTGCTGGATGCCAGTCCGCACTTCTCCGGAGAGAAAGCAGAAGAGCCAGCCAAAACTCTCCACTTTCATGCCTGTTGATGAACGGGGCAGTCAGGAAAAGCTGGCCAATGGAGAAGCCTCCCTCATGGGTGACCGCAACAGAAACCTCCTTAACAAAAAGTTGACCTCATCTTATGAGACCTTCAGCGCAGCTAGTTTCAGCAAAAATGAAGAAGGCAACCCAGAGGATATCCCCCTTACACAGACAGGGGAATACAAGCCATCTCCTGTCAATACTCTAACTAGAAGAGAAGTTTATCTGTAGGCTAAAAAGCAGCAACAAAGTTCTTTCATAATATAAGAAAGAAATGGGGCAAAAGTCTTAAAATCACAACAATTTTAAGAAAAAAAAGTGAAACAATAAAGAGGGGGCCACCAAAGAGACAAAAGATCTGCCTGCCACTTCTGCCTCCATAGCAGGCATGTAATTATACTGTCTGCCTGACTATACTGTACAATGTAGAAAACATTGCTGTTACTTGCATGTCTAATTCCCCCTCGCTGATTTTTATTTTCCTAGATCTATGGTTGCAAATTCCTCCCATAGTAGCAAGCTTGATTAAAAAGAACACGACACACTGTTTTTTCCCCTCTGCAGAAGCATGAATTAAGCCACTCATTTTGTTTGTTTGTCATCTGGCTTGTTGAGGATAACAGGTCAGGGAAAATGTATTCAAAACATACCATCTGAATATTGCTGATCCCCATCAGGGACAATCCTTCCRAAACCATAAAGATATAGCATAAATATAAAGGAATAATCATTAATAGGCACTTTGTGAAGACCACAGCTTTAATATTCTCACCTCTCATCTGAGGCTGGAAGCAACAGAAGTACATTCAGCCTGAGACTGCAGTCAAAAACATGGCATACTTTCYCGTGACTCATGGACTCTGGTTCTGTTTTGTCCATTGAACAAACATGTGTTGCTGTGTCTCTTTCTCTCCTTCTCTCTCGTTCTCTGTAATGATTATTTCAATGTAAACACAATTACTAACACTTATACCATAGGATAGCAATGATAAACTGTTGAAATCATTATTTTGGGCAAGACTAACATTTAGCTGGGAAGATTGTAATAACAAAAAGGCCAAAGATCACACAATGGATCAGGGGAACTGCTAAGTATTGGGGCTTGACTTAGAAAATAAATGTATTCACAAAAAAACACATGTACTCATAACACAGCTTCAGTTACACTCTATGCAGCAGCACAGTTCACAAGCCCAGATGACAATTTTTTTTTCCAGTGTGGTTCGGTTGAATGCCCAAAGGAACTGATGCTTTTTTTGTAATGACATGATACATTGCAGCACATGCTGCATATTATATGCTGCATATGCTAGTTCCAGGGAATTTTTAAGATCAAATCTAAAAAATAATAGTAGAAGAGAAGGCCGTGTTAGTGGGAATGCTTGATGTGAGGGAAAAAGGTGGACAATAGGATAATGCAGTAACAAGTGAACATTTCAACTTGGATACAAAAGCTTCTTTTCAGATTGCAAGGCATGGTTGCTAAGTCTGGTCATCAGTGTTGCAGCTTATCAACTGCTTCAGTTATGTCAAAGATGATGATAATGAAAGCTTTCTTGAAACCAAGTGCATTAAAACCAAGAAAAGTGCAATACTAAATGATATCACGACTCAGAACATTTAGCATTAGTAAAAAATGGTCTGATAAACAGTGATATGATACCTAGGAGGTCAAGAGGAGTTAAAAGAAGTCCAAGCTACCATATGCAAGAGCTGTAACAATTATCATGGTGAGTGCTTCTTGAAAGGAAGAGGAAATGAAACAGGGTTTTGTGCAATAAAAGCAACAAAACATGCAGAACATCAACCAATTGCTTTGTAGTTGATGCTGTATTAATAATCGCAGACTGAGCTCAGACATTCAGACAAAAGTGACAATCAAACAACACAGCAAGGACAGCTCACGGACGGAGAAAGCATTCAGATCCCTGGCTGTTGAACTGGCACGAAGGCATGGCTAGATGGCTCTCTAGTAACTGTAGTCATAATGTAGCTTTGGGTAGTTTCTTGCTTTGAAGAATTGCATAGAAATAACCTTAAACAGCCTAAGGTAGAGGTTGGTAAATCAAAACAACTCATCACATTTATCTTTTGAATTCACTTCTCCATATAGTGGGTTGTGCCATTACTGGCCTTTTCATTCTCCTCTCTAAAGTTTACTTTCTTCAAGTAACATTAGTTTGTGTATAGCAGTTATGATGAATGGGCACATTTTAGAAAGAAAATATTAAAATCAAAGATTATTAACGATTGAACATTTTTATGTTTAATTATTTAAGTAATACGGGGAGATGCAAGCTAGTACTTTGTTATGAGACTGCGTACAGCAGTTACTGCTTTGTATAATCTGTAAGTACCTGTTTAAAAATGCTTCTAAAAATGCTTATGTAATGTAAACACATTTTTCTTGCACGTTTCAACAGAATACACAATTGCATAACACAAATGTTCAACAGAACTTCCTTTAATAAGATTTTATTTAATATTACACACAAGAAAATAAATTAGGTAGCTGGGTTCCATATATTCTTAGACACTTTTTCTACAAGGCTAATAATACAGGTCATAATAGACCTTCAGATTAAATGGATCAGCAGTCATTCACCAATTTTTGCACCACGTAAGACAGTCATGAAATAATTTTCTTGTGTGCATCTCCTTAGATCTAAAATGTGTGAAAGAATTTTTTAAAAATTCTATCTACTGTAAGTATTCACAGTAATTCTTGTGGAACTAGCCACTATTAATATGCTGATTACTCTTCTGACCTGGCATGACATGCAAATATATTTTGTGTTTGTATTTTTCCTCTTTATTTGAAATAGGTTAAATCTGGTGCCACTCCATAAATAGAGTGCTTTTGTATAAAAAATAAACAAATAAAGCTATAAAAAATAATTAGGGTGAATGCAAAATATGCAACTGTGCCTTTTATACCTATTATTATGGTAAAGTGGTAGTTGGGTTTGGACACTGAGGGGTAAGGGGCTATTCCCAACTTTTTTGAACCTGTATATTTACCTGTGTTTATTTTCTGAGAAATTATAAATAATATATTTAAAAACAAGCCTTTTGCCAAACTCAGTTAATGGACCAGTCTTAAGCATTATTAACACAAGGCTGTGGTTTAAGTAAGTCTTGAGGATTTTTTTAATTACTATTTGTGTGGGCTTTGGGGTTGTTTTAATTTTTTTTTAAATTTTGCTGCCTGGAAAAATATGATCAGTCTATATGATAGTTATTTAGCAAGGTGTCACCAGTTCATGTTGCCAGGAAAATTGACAACTTTTTAATAGCTTTTAGCCTTCATCACATTTTATTTGTACAGTATAGAAATCATCTTTTTCTTTCCTTCCATGGGAAACTCAAATGAGCTTTGCATGTATTTTACATTAGGGCACCTTTATAGATTGATGCGTTAATATATAACTTTATATGTATTAGAAAGTTCAATAGCTTTGGTCTAAAATCTAAGGCTTAATCCAGATCTCAGACCCACTTTGTTTATTGAATATGGTTTCTGACTGGCCTGCTGCCTGAGTTTCAGGAAATAAAGTTAAACATTATTTTTATGTGGGGGAAAAACTTAAATGGGATTGAAATGATTGGCTGAAAGGCTACCCTAGAAGTTGTCAAGCAGAAAAATCATGAATCTGGATAAAGATCTTGCCATAAATCTAGCCATCACTAAATACTTGTAAGGAAGTTGAACAATTAAATATTTTTCTTTCTGTTTCACTGGTGATAAATATACAGCGTTTCCTTAAGAAAAGAAGGAGATGAAAAAGCAATAGAAATGAAAGCCCACCAGTTAAGTTGTATTACTAACTGAAAGAGCATAAGCACTAGGAGGAAGACAATATTCACCAGCTACCTGGGGTATGCTTTCAGACAACTTTTCCTAAATTTTAAAGCACTTGCATTCAGTGTGGTACGATCTGTTTGTAATAATAATCATTGACTATTGTTCTGCAACTTGGATGTTGATAGTGAAGCAGAGAACAATTTATCATTGTTTATTATGAGTCACTATGCACGCAACTATGCTAAACATGGCAAAATGTATTAAACGCTAGTCCACCTCTATTTATGAAATATTTACATAATTTAATTTGCTTTTGTACAGTTTTATGTAAATAAATTGCTTGTCATTTTTGTCTCTGCAAATTAAAATATAACATGTTCAACTGGTTGCCCATTTGCCAGTTTACTTTCTTGGACAGTCTATTCCAGTTTTACTAGATTAAATCACATGCTAGTTTCAATATTTAATGGTATTTTGAATAAAAAAGATGACACTGCCTTAGTAACTGGCCACAGATTCAGCTGCAGAGGTATCTGAGGTTTTACCTGTCTTCTGAGTGAAATTCGATAGAGGTGAGGCTGCTSTCACCCTGGACAGCACACAGCTGTTTTCACAGCAGAGAGTACTTGTAACCTGAACAGTTGTTTCTGATTACTGATCAAAAGGGCTTATTTCAAAAATTTTTCAAAACCTTCCTATCAAGTGGAATAACAAGCCCTTAGTTAAAAGTCCATGTATTTCCATTATAGATTGGCAATTTTCTTATTATCAACAAGGCTGCTATCTTTTCCAAGAAGTTTAGACTTATTAACACATCCTAAAATGTCAGTAGAGCATCTATATTGAGAAAAACAACAGATTTATTGCAGAAATTCAGGAGRAAAAAAAAAAGAGAAACAAGGGCCTCCAGTTCTCACTGGCTGTGAATCAAATTATCCATCTCAGCATAACTGTAAATCAAGAACAAATCCTTCTCAAGAAGGAACATCTAAGAAGAAAGAGTTTTTTCCTTAGCTGTCTGGATCACACATAGCTTTTTTTTCTTTGTTTGCTTGTTTGTTTTGAAAGAGCAGGCTCCAAAACAGCCATTAAATTGGGATTTGCATCAGTTATAATATGTGAAAAAGTGTTTGTGGGGAGAGGGATCAAAGGTCAACACTCCTTTCACTGCTYTGTGTTATGCAAAACACTGAATTACTACAGAGGCCTTGGAAACCATTGAATACAATTTCCCAGTAAAAATCACAGAAAGAGCCATTTATATCCTTTTACCTTAGTTGCAGATTTGGCTTTGGTTTTTGTGAATACAAACTGGCCAAAACTTTTTATAAAATAAACTTTATGTTGCAAATTTCTTTCTCTGAATGTGCCTTAAGTTAACATTTTCTAGTCTGCTCTAATGAATGTGTCAAAGAAGATTCTTCTTTCCACAAGCAGAGGTCTGGATCCGCAAGCCTATGGAGAAAGTTTAGTTCACCACCTGACCCTGGATCTCTCACACTGCACTTGAATGAGCTACCCCTCCACCTCTTTCAGCAGTAACAGTATTTTAATGAGTAACTTCAATCAAGCTTTCAAGTTTATCTTATACCAGTTGTAGCATGCAAGGCATGACCTTATGTTTGTTTGTCTTTTATCTGCATTTTCTTGTTTACCCACTGCATCCAGGAAGGTGATTACAGGAAGATAAAATAAATTTCCTGAGACACTAAGAGTGGTAAGAGAGGATGATATAAACTAGCAAAAGCAAACAATTTATGCTCCCCTTTAACCCTGGCTTCAGTTCTCCCTCCTGTGTTGCAGTAAATTGTAAATCTTATGCAGAGACTGAAATTAATAAATGTGACCTAGGCAGAAATAATTTCTTGTCTTTATTGAGCCTCCTGAGGGGAGTGTATAGAAGATGCTTAATAGTTCATAAATATGCAAATTATCTAGCCTTTGCTGAAAAGGAAAGCCGTGCTAGTGTTAGATGAGTGTATTCCTTAGTAAAATCATAAGATTCTWGTCAGGCAGTTCATACAGCTCTTTCTTCTGAAGCAAGCACATCTGGTTTAAAGACTGAGATACACTTACGAAGAAACTGGGGGGGCAGGAAATGCAAAATACCTATTCTGTACTTGTGTGGAATAGCCTCTGGAAAAAAAAAAAAGGGAACAAAGAACAGCAAATAGGTATAATGTAATTGGTACAGAATTGGTAGAAATATATTCCTTTAGGACTTTCAAACTGCTGTAAGGATTTGAACATAGGGAGATATTAATGCATAATTTTTAGCTATCTGTGATATGGTACTGTAATTTATAAGAAAGGATTCTTTTTAATTATAAGGCATGTAATTCTATTTAAGGTGCTGTTTCTAAAGATTTAGGCAATGGTTAAAAAATGTTTGTATGTTAGTATCCTTTTTTGTAAGCTTACTAAAAAAAAATTCCAGCAGGCTTCTACAGCATTCACTGAAGGAGAAGACAGTTTTGGAGCGGCCAAATAGGCAAAATATAGTTTTCATAYTTTTATTCTATTTTCAGGATAACAACCAGCTTTTTCATGTTCATGTTATAATAACGAATGAAAATAACCCCAACGCTTTTCAGCTGTGCTTTCAAGGATAAAACTGAGAGAACAAAGAAGCCAAGATAGTATAAAAGCAGGTTTGTACCATGTTTACTACTCCTTTGGTAAATTCACACTCAGCAAAATGTAGYGTCATGAAGAGAGCAACTTAAATAAGAATTAATTACTTAAGTTTTTCACAATCCTGTCTGCAGTCAGAGAAGAAAGAAAAGACCAGAACAAAAGGAGAAAAAAAAAGTTGTGTCTTTTTACTACCTATTTCTCAAGGATTTCCAGCATCTATGGAATTCCCCAAATAGCAATATTGGATTCTACCATTTCCCACAAAAGTGTGCACTTTTACTTCTTCCAAAGGTACTTGCAGGTTTTATAACTTGTAGTAAGTCTAGTTGGGAAAAATCATCTTCCTGAGTTTTTCTTCTYACATAGTAACTGTGTTACAAGATTCCAGAAAATGAAGCTGATTCTAACTGTGGCAAGGTTATGACATCTGTAGTTTGTTCAAAGTTAGTGGAATATATATTTGACAAGACGAGTAGAAGTGAAGAAATCAGAGGAAGATATTAGTCTGGAAATATCCCCAAACTGCTGCACATGCTGTAATGGTTCATTATTTAGGCATGATTAGAGGAGAAGAGGTGAAAAAATTCACAAGTAAAAGTGGAAGAAAGATAAAAAAGGTTACAGGTGGACAGCTTGGCTAATTGTGTGTTTGTATGTGTGTGTATGTACACCTCTTGCTTTTGAAGTAGAGTTTAAAATTCCAGAAAATTCTTTGTCATTATCTAATGATTCCAATCCAGAATATTAAACAATAAAGACCTTCACTAGGAGGTCCTGTATTTATTCTAAGGTTTAGTAAGACAGAACAAAATACMTAAATTAGCATCTACCATTTAGTCTGGCAGTGTATAGTGACCACAGAGTCAGACAACTGGATAATTATTGAACCTACTTCAGCTTCTCTCCAGTTTCCWATCTTACATAAGCTGCTAGAACAAAAGTCAGAGATTTTTTTTTTAATTTTCATCTCCTCTTGCTGACAGTACCTGGAATCAGCTTGGCACCTACTTAGCTTTTCTCCACCTTSCGCCAGACTAGAAGAGAGCCCTGGAACAAGAGGTGATTTCATATTCCTTTTCAGTCTGACCYCTGAGCATCTGGCAGGCATCATGTTTCCACCCTTATCTTTAGGAGCATAAAATTATGGTAGACTCTCACTCACACATAACTTCATGTTTGAATATTAAAAGTGGTAGAGCAAGAAGCATGCCTTGAATTTAGAATATTCTGCTGCTGTGCTGAAAAAAAAATTATCCTGCATTCCAGAGAGGATTGAAATCCTGCTCTGTGTGATAAAGAACAAACCACAGGGTATAACCCTACGATAACAGGTTGTACATTTCTACTTACTCTAATTTGTGCCTTTTGTAGAGCTGTAAGAAAAATGCAAAAATGCTCCAAGTCCCACTGAAGTACAGTGCTTTCTATACATGAGAAAGMAGGTATCATCTTTTGCCCAATCCTAGTAAGTTAAGCCTGTTTCCAATTAGTTTGGATCCCCTGATGAATATTCTGATTATGTTTATGCATCATCAGTGAAATTATGATGGCTAATTAATGATACATATAGTGTGACAGGMTCATTTAGGAGGGCATAGAATTAATAGAGGGGATATGATGAAAATGTACTGGCTGGAGAACAAGGTTTTTTTACTGTAACTTCTRTAAGGTGCTGTAATGTATTGGCTACAAATATTATTAAATACCAATATAAAAGCTAAATATTACTTTTCAATTAAAAAAAATCAGCTAATCWAAATGAACATTCAGAAACAATTAAGGGTGAGAATTTGGCTTGTCATGGACTGGGGTCACATCTCAAAGTTACAGAATGTTTTCTTCTGCACTGAGTGACTGCCAATAAAATAAACTTAATAACACTTAGAAAAAATAYATCTTGTCTTTCCTTACACAGTGATGGAATTCCAAAAGCTTACTGCTCAATGTCACTCAAAAAAGAAAACAACAACAACAAAAAAAACAGAATGAAGGTTTAGAATTAAGGAAGGGCTGTTAAACAGAATAAATTCTTTTGCTTAAATAAATATGCTGGTGCATCATTCAGATTTTTCACAGTTCTGACCTTTCCCCTCTAAATAGATAAGAATATAAATACTAGAAGATATACTGATTAGGGTGATCAAAATTATACAATAAATAAGGTAGGATTCTTCAGCCTCAGTTCAGAAGAGAACTGAGAGGTTTGACAGTGATATATAGTTTTGCTTAATAAATCATCTATGAGGCATCATAAGAAATTTTAATGCACTRGAGTCAAGATATGTGGAAGTGTCTTTCCTCACACTGAATCAAACATAACTTTTTGTCAGAGATCACTTTTTTGGGATGGATCTGTGAATTTGGCTCACATAAATAGTAAAATAAATCCCAGAATATTTCTAGTATCATTCTTTTAATGAAGGATATAGGAATAACATAATATTAGCATATCTCTGTTTCTCCCACTCTATTACCAAAACAAATATACTAACCACTACTGAAAACAGAATATTGTGTTGAAAGTCCCCTTCTCTCTCTAAAAAACTCTCAACCAAACATGCACCAAAACAAAATTAACAGAAAGCTCAGCCCTCAACACCACAATTTTGTTAGCTAAGAAAGTAAAAATCTTTGCTTCAGGAAGTGTTTTCTGATTGTCAATGCTTTTGATGGTGTTTCTCCAGGAGAGTGAGGAAAAAAAATTTATACCTAACCACAATTACTCCTTGGAAATCTACAGCTGCAAGTCTTCTAGTGAGAAAACTTTCCAGGAAAAAAAAATAGAAAATGGGGGAGAAAATGTTGGATTTTTTTTAATCCAGTTTGTAAGAAATTTACCAATTAAACTCCAGAACTCTGTTCCTCAGGGAACACACAGCTGAACTCACAGAATTATATAGGTTACAAGCACTAGAACAAACTGTTACAGGACTTATTGGACACGTGAACAAACACAAGTTTTAGAGACAGTAATTTATTTAACTCAGTGACAGGTGTTTACCTTGTGCACTCCTGATTGTGGAGATTCATATAGACAAAAATGGATGGCAAAGCAACCAAAAGCATTTGCAAATGAATTTCTAAGGGTTTCTGATATTTCAAACTTTATACTTCTKAACACAAGTACAAACAGAAGATAGYAAAAAATAGTTGAAGTATAGAGTAATATGTGAGGTCGTACCAGATGATGTTTGTGGTGTTTGGACTGTAYGGATAAGTCTGCTTTATCGAATATGACACCTAAAATATTATCATCATTGATGTAATAAGTACTTCTGCTGTGTCTTCTGATACTAATGAAAAGACACAACATTATTTTCCCCCCAAAGACATCTAAAAAAAAGTGTTTCTTCACCTTCATATTCAATTAGAGAAAGCAACTGTGTCTTCATAGGACTTCATTTTGGAGTCATTAGGATTTGTGCAGGTTAATCTACAATGATTGGAGATCAACAAAACTTTTTATAATTTTTCAAATTTTATTTAAAACCCTTGATACTCATGAAGCTAACATGCATAGCAAATGCTTCACTGAGTACAAATTAGTATTATTTTAGTTTAACTCATGCAGCAGTTTTTCAAAACACATTCTCATATAACATGGCAGGAAATATGATTATTATGTGAAGGTACATTCCTTTTATTTACAATGGTATTCTTTTAGGAATTATTCAGGATACCAGTGGTATTCATCATGTATATAAAGGTCATTGTTTGACAGCAATGGTACTGCAACTTCTTCTAACTCCAGAACTCCTAAAACTCTAGCTTACAGAAAAAAATACTCCTTACACCCCATGCAAACCCTGGGAAGTATATATTGTGTAACCTTTAAAAAAAGGAAATTAATAAAAGGTAGCATTTACACAAAATTGCATTAGCCTTAAGAAAAAGGCATTCTGGGTACTGAAAATTGAGATACTGGAAATCTTGATTASGCTTAATTAACTACGCAGCTGAAAAACTAGAAAGACGGAAATGTTGTTCTTAAGGTTATAAAAGTGAATTAATAAAAGGATACAATAAATTTTAAAAAGGAGACAAATATAACTCTTTCTTTTTTTCTTCATTTTTTCAAAACATGGCGACAACTAGTGCTAAAAGAAAATTACTACAGAARTTTACCTGTGGATGAAATCAAACTTTTTTTTTCTCCAGCTAGATCCCTCAAATCCCTCTGTGCTTGAAGCTTCTTGTATTATCACCAGTAATGTCATTAAGCGCCAAATCTGCCATATCTGCCAGAAATAAATTCTGATATTTTTCTCCGCATGCAAACGAGAAGGTTACCTTCTATCTCGAAGGATATTGCTACTGTAAAAAAAGCAGCACAGTGCAGAGATGATAACCAAGTTATCCTACATGGAWCTGCTATGTTACTCAAATAATTCAGAACTAGTCCCTTTATTTTCATATAGCTTGATAAAAGGTTTGTTTGCAATACATTAAGCAGGACTCTGGACTTGTGCATTCYACACAAGATTAGACGGGAGAACCTAACTCTTAACTCTCTAAACCTGAGGAATTCACAGCGTACTGTCTGACATGGAGGAGACATACTCCAACTCCAAAGATGTATTACCACCTTAGTGGGAGTATTGATTTTCTGTAGAAAAAGCTAGGATCAGATATCATGCCTCAATGAGAGATCTCTGCCTCTGAGCACTAGAAAGCCGTCATTGCWGATTCTTACAGCTTCTATCCTTTGTTTTCACACTAGAACTGTAGAAAGGAAAGGAATCAAATATGGCTAAAGATACGTATTTGTAATCCTTGAGTCTGGCTGCCACTTATTTTAGAAATGTTCAAATTCTTACTGAAGTTTTTTTTAATAAGGAAAATCTGTTAATATAAGATGTGACAAGTTATACAATTTTTCATGCCCTACTCCTGAGAAAACTGAATTATCTTTTAGTCATAGAAAAAAAATCTTGCCACTGCATCACTGCAGCAAAATATATGTACATAAAAATAACTGAAATATGTATATGTACATTAAAATAACTGAAATTCTGTTTCATTTTACCCATGCAATTTGAATTGATCTGCATAGGGACAAATCTGAATGGAGTTTGTCCTGGTATACTCAAATTGCAACCAGGAAAACTGAGGAAGCCTTCTTAATATTTTTAATTTTTTGTTATAAATTCCACCCCCTACTGGATATCCAGATTCTAGTGCACTCTAATACAGACTTGTTTGGAATGCTAAAAATTTAAAATGTTGCAAATCTCTCTTCTTGAAAAAGAAATCTCTTAAGACTGAATTGCACTGATTTCAGAGCTGCAAAGGATCTGCCCAAATGCATGATTTTATTGTAATTGTGACATATAGGTGTGTATAATTTCACTGTTTATTGATATACAACATTGTTACCCCAGTTACACTAAATATCCCCCAGAATACCTTTGTTCAAGAGGCAAAGGAAAACAATTTTCCCTTTGTCCTTTTTTTTTCTCTTCAAACTTTCCCAGAAACTTCTATTTTTTCTTGTTGACCTAAAAGTCATTACAGAACATTTACCCTCTTGCTCTCAATAGTACTTAAAGACTTAAAAAAGTTTTTTCCTGGGG
Source organism: Cardinalis cardinalis (assembly GCA_014549065.1). NCBI lineage: Eukaryota > Metazoa > Chordata > Aves > Passeriformes > Cardinalidae > Cardinalis > Cardinalis cardinalis. The sequence goes on from JACDOX010000052.1 coordinate 679,429, forward strand.
AGAAAAAGGAGCAATCAGTCTTGGATTAACACAGCAAAGGTTGAACATACATGACAGCAGTATCTCAAGCTTCCCCTTGCTCCACCTTCCCAATCCAAAAGAAGGAAATATAGTGACCCAAGAGCAGCAGCAATTTAGTTCAAAGAGAAAGTACAGTGAGATTTAAAACCTGTTCTGAGAAATGATAATACTTTCCAGTGCCTATAGAAACCAAGAATGCTTATAGGGATGCTATTTGGAGATTATAAAAACATATCTTTTTAATCTAACTGGAGTGACATGGAGGTTTGTTGACCAAATCCTCAGCTACAATAAATCAGCACATAATCTATACAGGAGAAACCCATTCTCCTAAGTGTCCTTTTTGGTTTAGATGATGATACTGCCATAGCTTGTATTCAATAGCTGGTTCATAACAAAAAAATTGCAAACTATAGTGTATGGTCCCAGTTTTTTTAGGAAATTGATTAGAGGATTGTGCAGCTGATGTTTTCAACAGCAATTTTGGATTTAGACCATAGGGCCCTCCTTTGGAGATCTGAAGACAGAGCTGTTAAGAACAGCTTTTCAAGCAGCCTGGCCAACCTGGTGAGTAGAGCTCTAATCTAGGAACTGATTATGGAAGGAAATTAAAACCCACAGTCAAGGAAAGAAGTAGTGGGTAGGTGGCAGGTACAGGAGAGAACTCCAGAGTAATAAGAGAAGGTGAAAGGAGGTCCAACTCAAGTATGTTATATGAACAGAAATGCACACAGGCAGGAAAACAAAGAGCAAAGACTGCAACTGTGCATATGTTTACATATCTACGTAACTTATATTATTTTGATTGCTCAGCTGTAGTGGCACAACCCATACAAATAGGCTATTGCAAGAATGTATGGATACACATTCTTCAGGGAAGACATATCAAGAAGACAACAAAGGGGGTAAGGGAGAGGTGAAGGAGTAGCTTAGAAGTATGCAAGCCCTTCTGTGAGACAGAAAATTTATCTGAGAGTTCACAACTCAGGATCAAGGGAGAGGCCAGTAAGGGAGACCCAGTGGTAGGAGTTTGTTACAGTTCACCTGATCAGGGTGAGGATATGAATGAAGCTATTTTGAAATAAGGAATTGTTGATGACAGACCCCAGTTCTCATGAGGGAATGCTTTGGCATTTTCTGGTAGGTCACTATGACAGGATTTTTGTCAGGGATAACTTCTGGATGCAAATACTGATTCCAACCAGGGGTTAAGCACAGCTGGATCAGCTGCTCAGAAACAAGGAAGAATCAGTTGAGGACATGTTACTCAATGTCTTGGAGTAATGTCAAAGGTAACTTTGAATGGACAACCATGAATTAGTGGAGTTCAAGATCCTGAGGAGAATGAAGGAGATAAGCAAAGTCTATAGTCTGCACTTAAGGCAAGCAGCTTTCAGCTTATTCAGGGAACAGGTATATAGTAYCATGTGGAGGAAGTATTTTAAAGGGCAAAGATGATCAAGAAGGTTGTGAAAGACATCAGTTAAACACAATAATAGTCCATCCTGACTCCCAGGAGAGCAAGAGTCTCAGGTGGCCAGTCTGACTAAACAGAGAGCACATGGTGGAATTCAAATGAAATAAAAAAACAAAGGGCAGTGTACARGATTGAGGAGAGGCTACTAAAGAGAAAGATAGAAGTATTGCTCAGCCATGCAGGGATGTTGTTAAGTGATCTGCAACTCTCTTGCAAACCTGTTAGGGATGACAAAGGCAACAAGAATTGCTTCTAGCACTGCAACAGCGCGCAAGTATAGTGTTGGAAGGGGTCGGAGATTTAGTATCAGGATGAGGTGCTCAATGCCACCTTTGTCTCAGTCTTTGCTGAGAATTTCTCCCACACACTTGTGCTCAGTGAAAGGATTCARAAAGAAGGACAGAAAATACTGCATTAGGATAAAGATGTGTTTGCTTCAGACAACAAAACCCATGAAAATCCAAATGATCAGATGGGCTGAGTCCAAGGGTAACAAAAGAGGTGGCTGACATCCTTAGATGGCTGATGTCAGTCATCTTTGACAGGTCATGGAAACCTGAGAACTGGAGAAAGGAAAATATTGCAGTCATATTCAARAAGACCAGTTCAATTTCAGAAAACTACAGACCAATGAGACTAATTTTTTTGCCTGGGAAAAATCAAGGAGGAAGTCCTTCTGAAATATAACTCTGGGCATATGAAGAATGAAGTGCTTAGGAAGAGCCAATACTTAYCAAGTGTAAACGACTCTTGAGAAACCTCTTTGCCTGCTTTGATTAAAAAAATTATTTTATTAATGAGGTTAAACTAGTGGAAGTAATTTACCTTGATTGTAATCAATGCTTTCAACACTGTCTCCTGCCTTATCCTTATATCCCAGTTACGATATTATAGTCTGGATGGATGAATAAAAATAAAAAAATCTAACTGGGTAAAAACCACCCCAAATCTGATAGAAAACAGAAGGTGATATTTACAGTGTCTTTCCCTACCTAGAAGCTAGTGACAAGTGGAGGAGTTTATCCTACAACCTGTCCTGTTAAAAATTTTTACCATCTTTTTGCCTTTTTTGGCAAACCAGCCTTCTGYCTCTGTGTCTCTACTTCCTATTTTGTTTCTTGTAAACTTGAAATAAGATCATACAGTTTGGTCCTTTGCAAGCAAACTGTACAATGTTGTTCTGAGCTGAGGTACAAATAAGCAGATCAGTGCTGCTGTGCAGAGGGGCTAAAGGCTATTGCTATGGTGTTGTCAAGACTCAGGAGTAGCTCTGCACGTCACCACGCTGCCTTTTGTAAGAAATCCTCTCTTCTCATGTTCAATGTTTTAATGTCTATACTGTTTGAGGAAAAAAACCACTACTTTTCCATCAGACATTGTGCCAGCCTAACACAACAAGACTTTAAACCAAAGATATGATCAAGTGCTTAAGGGCAAGCTTAACTTTAGCTGAAAAAAGTGATACCAAACAGCACAGTGTAACTGCTCTCTGACCACTAATCTACTGCTTCGCTATTATTCTCTCATATTAAACGCTTAAATCCATATAACTTAGCATACTTAGCATTACTCTGACATCCACAGATGCTGAGTTCCAGTGTATCAGTAGCTTTGAAAAAGCTGCATTTGCATTCGTTAATCAACATTGTCATAGGCAATTTGAAAGCATGCAGACACAGATCATGCATGTAAATATCTCTATACACTATCAAATGTTCAGAAAGCAGGTATACATACAAATGTAGAGCCAAGAGATGATAGATCACAATCAGGTTCTGAAGAGCTATAAGGGTGAACTACTCCAGAAGAGTCTATTTTCAGTACAGTACCAATTACGTTGCACAGCCCTTGAAGTATTGCAGCCACACTCTCTTAATCATATTCTTTGCTTACACACTGTACTCAGGTCTTAAAATCCTCCRGTCCTTGAATTGTTTTTAAAGTAGCCTCACTGATTTTTTGTGGGATTTTCTTTGGTCACAATTATTGATTTTTATTTGTTCATTATCAGCACATTATTCAGGATATTTTGCATTTTTCAGCTGGTCATGTGTTAGAATCTTTCACCCTCAGATCACCAATGATGCATTTATGGATATTCAAGATAATCCATAAAACATACATAATCACAAATTCACGTCTACACTATTGCAAGATAAAATTTCATGCAAGAAACTTATTCTTTAACCTACTCTGGATTTACTTTTTAAGGTCATATTTACATTTCTCAAGAATTACCAGTTTTTATACACTCCTTCCCTACCATTTTTCCAGTCAACTATTTTTAGTTTACAAATTTAAATCAAGTGAGACTGTCTTACTCTGTGACATATCAAAATATAATTACACATTCTGGTAGTCAGCTGAACCTTGTCCCTAATTTGCATCCTATCTTGAGCAATTTATTTTCCCACTTGTCATGAAACTTATGACTTGAGCTGATCTTTTCTAGATTTCTTGGCAAAAGTGAATAATTAGAAATACAGTTCCATCTGCATTAGAAGAGTTTTTGTCCAAATTTTGAATTTAGGCATGCTATATGCCTCCCTAAAACTCCCCAAAAGGAGTGCAAAAGATAAAAAGTTAAGGTAAATATAATGAACTACCATCTTGGAAATCAGTGAACCTTATAATTTCTAATGTATCATTAAATAATTTTATTCTCATTTAAGACTGATTTTACTGAATATCCTCACTGGAACTATATGAACTTTTTCTAGTTCTAAGGAAATTTCATTTATTCCTACAATGATGCATAAAACATTATATTCTTTGAGGAAAGGGTCTAAGATTTTGTTTTTATGTTAAACTGTGTTTAATAAAACAGGTTTGAGAAAATAAATCACTTACTTGTCAAGCATAGCAAACCTGCTGTTTTGAAGTAACATTAACAAACCACTTACTGATTCAGTAAAGCAGATATTAGAACTCTGTACACACAGCTATGCTTGTCCTAAATTCCAGGAGCACAGCAGTGTTCAGGATATTCTAAGAATTTCTGAAATGTGATCAATTATGTAACAAGATATGCCAAGAAACTTCATAACTAAAAATCAGGGCATATGAGGCATAATTAAAATGCAGATCTTCAACAACATATTTTTTAAAAATTCTCTGTAAACTGTACAAAAAATGGAATACCATAAGGTTGCCAGAGACTTGAGTTCCTTGTGTGTATAATGAGAAGGGAATATACTCTTGCTGAGATCAATCTATGCAACAGTGACAATTGACCACCTTTCTTAAAACAAGTGTGCCTTCCTATAATTCCTCCAGGTCAGAATAGGGCATGATCAACACTCCAGGGTGGCACAGAGAAAGGCTTAAAAGTGAGAAATTCACAAAAATAAAACTAGCCTAAGGATATTTGGTGTCCCTCACTCCACATCCTTTGTGKTTTTTTTATGGAGTTAGAAAAACTCAGAGCATCCTTTGAGCTGAACAGGAGGAGTTTGTTTCCCTGCTCATAAAAAATTACATAGGTGATGTTGACTGTCCTAATACATTTATGTTGGGTTTAGAAAGGACTAGAAAGAGCACATCTCTGTTATGAACCTACCAATGCTACCTCAATATGCCTCAAACCTACACTGCCTCACTGCTACTTTTTTTTTATGTTCCTACCAGAAGACAGAACATTTCTTGTTTGGAAAGACAAGGACGGAGCTGCCTAAATTTGATTAATGAATACAGAAGAGGTTCTGAATTCTCTTGTTTTCCAMAGAGTTTTATGTCTCTCCTCCCACCCTCATTCTATAGCTTTATATTTACAAGAATTTGATGAGAATGAACAAATATTGTCATAATTGTACCTYAAGAATCAAGAGGGAAATGGCTTTTCCCTTAATATAATTTTAGATTAGAAATAGTGGTACAAAGCAGATAAGAACATAAGACTGGAACAGGTCTGATATTGGGCCACCAGGAGTGTTTGAACTACAGGGGAACTTGGCGACAGATAGCTGTCGTTACCATTAGCATTGGTAAAGGGCTTCACTTTTATTTCTGATGGTCACCACTTAGAGTGATCATCAGAGCAATGCTTTGCCTTTGTATTGCTGCTTACAGCCCTGTGAGCTCAGTGATCCAGCCTTGCCCCTTATCATCCATTTACTAAGTGCACCACTATTCCTAACTTGGATTTCAGAATACTCTAAGGAACTAGGTAAAAAGCCTTGCTAAAAGTAAGTATACAGCTTCTCCTGTGATCTCCTTTCCTATTTAGCCAGTCATTTCATCACAGAATGTTTTCCCTATCTTCCTCTACAATACAGAAATAGCTTCTGGTCATCTGTTATAAGTGAAAAGGGACCAAAAGACCTGGGGTCATCCCCACCAGAGTCATGCCCCACTAAACACCATACCTCATTTTCCCTACACCTCCTTTTGCTGTTGAGCTAGCTACAGAAACTCTTAATATCTTCCACTTGCTCCTTAGTTTCTGATTCAGCTAAGTTTGGCTTTTCTRGACCTATTCCTGCATGCTCAGGCAAAAGCTTTACATTTTTTGTAGGCAACCTACTACCATTTTCACTTTCTATGTGATTCCCTTTCATGACTAAACTTAGTGATCATGACTGATAGCATYACTTTTGACCCCTCAGTGAGTTCATAACAGAATTAGAATGCAAATTTTCTTAAACTTTTACATACACAACAATAAACTGAGTAATAAATTGAGGAGATCGCACCAAAAGAACGAAATCAGCCCACACTGTTTTGCAGCTTAATTATTGATTAAATGTCTGTCCTTCAAATGTCACATACTCACATACATAAAAATTATTCCTGTTCCTTGTTCTATAAATCAGTTTATAAGAATGAAATATTAACATAGATAAAGTATTTGAACAAGAATTTGAAATAAGAAAATATGAGGATGGAGCAAAATGAAGCAAAAGATTTTCAGGGGATATATAACAAAGAAAATTGCCTGAAAGGCAGATTCCTTTCTAAAGTAAAAAAATGAAAGCTTCTGTTTCTCATTTTTGTTATTATGGTTGTAATTATTTATAATGATAAAGCCCAGAGGCACATCATAGCAACTATTGTGCAAAAGCACAGTTCTGYAAGATGAAATCAAGAGCCTGGAAGTACATTAGTGCAAAGGGATGTTGAGGGCCACACTCCATGATGAGTTATTATTCCTTTATTTATATACTTGTTTTCCARTGGTTGGTAATATAAAATGTTTAGAGTTCAGGAACTGTTATCCTACATCAGAAAATGGACAGTTAAAGACTGAGACTTTATTGCTGAGGATTCTGTATGGACTATCAAACCATTTTTTTCTCAGAGAACACAATGTAAAGTTGATACCTCTTACAGCTTTAAATTTATTTAACAAAAGTTCAGTCCCATGACCCCTCCTCCCTCTTCCACTAGCCCGCATTGGACCCGTTCAAATGTACTAGGTAAGTTAAGTCACACACACAGATACAAAAGACACATAACAAAACCAACAACACAAGCCCAAAAACTGAATCAAAACCYCCAAAACATTCCACTCCAAATAAGTGAACAAAGAACATTCCAAAAACCACAAAACACACCACACTAGAAAATACAATTACAAGGCAAACAAAAAAAAAACCCAAATGAAATCCAAAGCTACACAAAAAACCCAAAGCAAGAAAACACAAAAACGCCCTCAAAAACCTCTAAAAAAACCCAAAACACAAAACAAACAAACAAGAAAAAACCAAACACCAAAACCCAAGAGTCAAAAACAGATTGGCAAAATTGACTTACTGTAAAGAAAGACAAACAGAGCCAGTAGATACAGTAGGAATAAAATATTTCTTTCAACATACTTGGGGCATAAGTTCACCTCAAACTGTGTCATATAATACCAGTCTGGCTAAGTTTTAGAAAGTCTGTAGACAACTGAAATAAGATATATCTTTCAAAGACTTAAGCTTGTCTTGGAGTTTAATGTTCTGCTAGCCAGAAAAATTAGAATTCAGAAAGTAACCATGGTACACTCTCATCAGACATCTTACATGCATGCATACTTGCACTAAGTGCTGGCCACAGTACACAAAATTATATTGTCTCAAGACAATAAAGATGCACATGCCTTGAAGTACACTGCTGGTTTGCTTTTCACATTGTATCTGTCAAGAAGCTGGATAAGCAGGGCAAGAGATATGCTACACCTGCAAATTTTCCACAGACCATTCTCTGGGAATAAGCGAAACTGCTTCATTACGTTCACTTCATATTACTCTGGTAAAATTAGTTTGCATATTTTGAATAAAATAAAGCACAGCTGAAATTAATGCTACATAGGCTCATAATCATAGGGGCCATAGAGCACAGGGAAGAAATCAAATATATTTACCTCCAGTACTGAGAAAAAAAATTAAAAACACCCCATATGCGGGAATGAAACTGCAGAAAGCAAATCCCCAAGGACCTAGCCTTTCAGCATCTGAAGACATAGCTGCTTCTATGTGTTATTTTCCCTGCTTCTAACACATCTGGAAGATGACCTTAAAAATTAGTTATGCATATTCGATATCAACCTGTGGAAAAAACTGTGTACAAAACCACACCTCATGCTGTGTTGATGCAAGCCACAGGCAATTGCTATTATTTAGAGGGCCTGGAAGAATAGAATTTGAAAGTGGTTAACTACACAAAAAGAGCCCACACATCCATGAACAGCTTGAATATAGGATATATGGTGTCATTCTGTCATTTAAGCTGTCTGCAGAGATCTGGAGGGTCCTTTGTCACTAAACTTCAATATTTCACCAAGACAGATGGGATCTCTGAGCAGCCTGAGTTCAAGCTCCTCTTGTAGCAACATGCTAGTATATAAACTAGAAGCACTATATCTTTGTGGAGAAACACTAATCATTTTCCCTTGGTAAAACAACCTGGGTAACAATATACRGTAAGATATGAAGATACATGTAAACAGTGTATATGATTGGAATATTCAAAGATGTTTGAGAGGATACTTCCAAAAAAACCCCAAATAACCATCCAAAAAAACCCAAACCACCCAACAAACTAAAAGAAACTTTAATGGCACCAATGATTAATATCTGTTGGAATAAACAATTGTACGTGAATGACCACAAAAATTTTGAGTAAGAAAGCCAAACAAAAAAGATGAATCATACTTAAGCAAGGCATGAATCACTAAAATTTGAAAAAGTGAGAAGAGAGAAATACATCGAAAATGGTGTGATGCTGCCAAAGACTCCCTGGGGTATAATGGCTTTTGCCAGGCTGGGAAGGGCAGCTCCTAGTTTAACAGTATGAGGCATAGTATGTGGGGATCCACACCTTTGGGGGCTGAGGTGACACTTGGCCTTCTGGGCATCCTCATCACCTGTGTGTACACTAGTAAGTTGGAAGAAGTGGGCTGCATGGGTACAATAAAGCCGAGCACCCACATCTCTAACACAAATGTGTAGAAGTAGGGTATCCTACAGTGCCCTGTAAGAGATGGGTTCTGGTCTAGTTGCCACTCTTTGAATGTGTCTACATCATTAAGAATTTGGAGGACATGTCAAGAAAAAATAGTTCACAAATTTTTGGTCATTTTTTAACATAAGTGTTCAGCTATTGCTGTGACTGCTATATTGCTGACATTGATCCTCAATCCTAATCACTCGTTAATCACTCGTCAAAAAAACCAAACAAACCAAATAGACTGCTCATATCTCTATTTTCTCTCATGTGTTATTATTTCTGTAGTTACCTAAATTCTTTGAGCAAGCTTGCTTTGAAAAAGCAGAGAAATATATATATAGTTGTAGTTTATTTTTTAAGTTTTCTAAACTTACTAGGATCATGACCTTGCCATTAAATAAGACACTGACAAATGAGTATTACACCTGCTTACATCTCTTCAACCAGCCTAGTATCACTAAGGTTATATCAGTGAACAAAATGAAAACCAAAAAAAACCAGCTGACCCTTTACTATTTAGACCACAGATTTAACGCAATTTGACTGGATAAAAAAGCAAAGCTATCTAATGTAACAAACTGGCAGCATACTTACTGCCAGCAAGCTAGCTGCAATTTCTGCAGTGATCTCAAAGCTAATTAATCTCAAGTATTAATTAGCAAGAATAAGAAACAAATGGCTAACCCAGACTTCAGTGAATTGAGACGTTTTTATAAAGCTATGAAACACCATTGCTAAGTCATCCCTAGAGGTACCTAACTGCCTACACTTCAGCAGCATCTTCCTAGGTTGTGATGAGAAGTGATTATCTTCCAGGAGATTAATCTCCACGTATTAACTGAGTAATTCTTGGTTATTTCCTATTCTCATATCTGTGCTATTGAAAAATAGTCATGCTTTTGTTATTGTCTCTCATACCTTCAACAAATCTGTTTTGCAAATCTGTCAGAATTCAATGTTATGCACTTTACTCACAACATAATTGGCTAATTTATAATGTGATTTTTGTCATCTGATCATCATTTGATTTTTAGTTCATTAAACTAAAAGTTTCCACATTAAAGTCAAGGTCTCATGTTGCATACTTTTAGAGAGTTTACATGTGGCTACATGTACACACACATTCTCATATATATTTATACATACATATGYATATATACATACCTATGCACATACATTTGTACATGCAAGCAAGAAGGGGGAAATCAATCACTGTGAAATGAACCTACAGTCACATATAGAAACGCACCTCATTGCTACTGAGAGATTTTCACTGTGGGAATAAGTTTCTTTTTCAGAAGCCTATAAACCTGAAATAATAAATAAATACTTTTACTATTAATATAACTTCAGGAAACTTCCTGGAAGAAGGTGAGAGTCTCTTAGTCATATTTTAAATACTGAAGTACCTCAACTTACTTGAGAAACTATTCTGATTAGAACCATTGCTATACTAAAAACAAACCAGCAGCATTAATAAAAATCAAAGTGAAAAAGGAGGGAAGATTTGTTTGACAAATTTTAGCTTTTGAGCAACTGTTACAAACACGTTCCCACAAATTCATATAAGATATTTAAGGAGAATGCTGACACAGCTGAAAAACAACTACAGTAAAAATCAGTTTTCCGTTATGCAGCTTAAATATGACAGACTGAGTCAATAGAAGCATTTAGCTCACCAGACACAAGTTGAATTTTAATAGGGAAATAAAAATTCTTTGGAACAGATTTTCCATATATCATCTGGGATCATTATAGTAGCTTTCATTTCCTTCAAGGCAAGTGCTAAGGCATACTCCCATTTATTAGAGCAGACATCCAATAAGCAGCACCTGTTCTGCATCTCAAATACTATTTTTCTTCACACCTATCCAGTCACAAACTGTCCTGCAGTAAGGTACTCTGATTTACTCCATTGAAACTTGCAAAATTGAATATTCATCAGGAGAGATAAGAGTCTTTCTTTCTTCACTTAACTGTCCTACCCAATGGAATAGTAATAACCTCCTGTCTCCTTTTACATAAAGGACAGGAGAGAAAATTAATTTATTTTGAGGAAAAAAAAGTAAGGAAAATATTTTCCRTGGTCTCTTACAGCTTCATGAGTATACTCTGTAATAAACTTACAAATTACTATTAAAATATTGTTACTAAGGATCAAATAGAATTACAGTTACTAGTTCATGTGGAGGTGCTCATATAAGTGATTTTTTGAATATTTTACTCTGATTCTGGCTTCCCAGGATCCTGAAATTGGGTGAAACAGACCCAATCTACTCAAATCAGAACACAACAGAGAAAAACAGAAGATTACTCAAAAACTCTCAATTTAGGCCAGGAAACTGGATTTTTAAAAAAATTTTTTTTTTTTTTTTTAGGAGGGGGTTGCAGGGCAAAGAGTAGGGAAAAGAAAAATCAGTTTTAAACAGTTAGATGACAACTTTCTCCTTGCTTGACTAAACAGGAAGAATGCAATAGTGAAAACAGACTATCAAAAGTATCACATAATTACCTTTTGGGCTTTTATGCCACTGCAGTAAGCACAAGGACACAGGAGGAGTCCTTTTTAGGTACATAACAATAACAGTAAAATCCAGTTTCTTTACCAGACTTTGTTTCATGCTCACTGTATGCCACCTTTGCTTCCTTCCTTTGGGCTAAATACACCTACTGTCAGGTAGCCTAGCTGCCTCACCACCAAAGGATTTAATAAACTGGAGCAGATTTGCCTTCTAGATAAAGACTAAAACACACCAGTAATCTCATCTTTCTGTCTGCAAAATGAAACTAGCCTTTAATTCATAGAACACATGGTTCCTTAAGAAATAACTATCTTAGAAACCACCATCTTGTTGAAAAAACCTTTTGCAGACTATTAAGCCTGCCAGGTGGTAGAGAGACACAGAAATGAGTCCCCTCCCCTTTTTTTTTTTCGCAGAATGGAATCAGCAGCTCTTCTCGGGTTTAAAGGGTCCCTATGCATCTTATTTATATTCTGCATATCAGTTTTAAAGTTAATTTTGATTTGGCAATCATTTAGGGCAGAGATTAACAAAATACYCAAACCAAAACAAAATAAAAAATAAGAACAGAACAACCAACCAACCAAGAAAATAGACCTAGAAGTGAGATAAGTATCTGGAATCTGGGGCGTTACGGTGGTCACAAGGGTTTGCAGGATGAGAGAGAGATGAGAATGTTGACTCYATGAGAAGGCTTGATTTATTATCTTATTATATATGTATATTACATTATATTAAAAAGAAAAGGAAGGAGAAGGTTTCTCCTCAAGGCTGCTAAGCTAATAGAATCCAAAAGAATGAAAACAAGGGAGCTGGCTCAAACACAGAGCAAGAGCCAACTCTGCCATGACTGATCAGTAAATCCAAACATCTACAGGAGACCAATMATGGATCCACCTGTTGCATTCCACAGCAGCAGAYAACCATTGTTTACATTTGCTGCTGAAACCGCAGCTTCTCACAAGGAAAAACCCTAAGAGAGGATATTTCATGAAAGATGTCTGCGACACTGGGGTTAACATGAACGCAACTGTCTTTTCAAATTGACTTGCAGTCACTAAAATTACCAAGCTAGACAGGTATACCAACTTACATTATGTGCTGTGTTGGAAAGCTGGTTTCTCCAGCTTTTCTCTAAGAATTCTCAGGTTAGAGATAAAAAACTCATTAGCTAAAAAATACGTTAGGTAGAAAACTACCAGAGTATCTTGAATGTTTCAAATTTTCTGAAGTAAGGGAGTAGAATATTGAGAGACAATTAAAGCATACAGTAATTATTTAAGATCACTTAGGGAAAAAACAGAGGAAAATCTCACACTTTCTCTAAAATTAAAGCAAAAACTTTAGTCTATTTTCAATTACAGATTCTTAACTTATTTAGATATCTTATTTAGGAAAGCCTGTACAAGTGCCCAAATGGCATACCTAAATATATTTGAAAATATGACACCAAATCATTTATGTATCCCATAGGATCCTGACTCTACATCTCTGTCTTTTGGCTCCACAATTAAAATATGCCTTGATGTATAATAACTAATATACCTCTTAACAAAAATAACAGAGAAGACTTGCCTAATTTATATGACCATAGAGAATCGAGGGAAAATTAAAACTGAAAAGTGATTTAATTATAAAGACCTTTCAGACTGAAACAGTGTTTTTTTTTCTGAATAGCAGCAAAAGAAAAAAAAAAAAGCACTGATAATTACTGGAATAAAAACTCCAAACAATAAAATGTTAAAAGTCCCTTTCAATTGACTAGAATTGTTCAAGATTTGCATTACATTTTCTGGCATTCAGCTTCAAATTTTAATGCTATTTATTAGAACATTTGAACAACATCACTATTTGCCATTTATTGAGCTGCAGTTTTAGCCCTGCAAAAGCAAAGCAGAAGGGTACATTGAAGAAACAAAGGAATGCGGTGTATTTTTGATAGTAGACATTCTATATTAAYGTTCATTATGTGGTAAAAAGATTTAACATCACTGCATAGGAAAGAATCTAAATTATTGAGCTCATGGTACAACACTGGAAAGAGACAAAGAATCTACATAGCTCATAATCTGATAATCATGATCTTGCAGAGATCTCACAGTCTGTCAGCAAAAACACCTATCTGGAGTCAGTGAGGATGAGAGCAGGGCTGGGTTTTTCCCATTTCCTGAAAGAATGCTTTATTCYCCTGCTGCGTTTTAACTTTGACAGGCAGCCAAACACCACGAAGCTGGTTGCTCACTTCTCCCACTCTGCCAGGGGAATAAAAAAAGAGAAAACTTATGTATCAAAACAAACTATAATGGTAATAATAATAAATGCTTAATAATTGAAGCGTTAGTGGAAGAGGGAAGAAAAAAAGTCAAATCAAGCGACGCAAAGACCACCACTTCCCTCCTTCSACGGGTAGAATATTTCCCAGACAGTTTCTGATCTAAAGATGGCTGACCCTCCTAAATGCCCCTCTTTTCCCTTTTATTTGTAAATGTGGTGAATATGGTATGAAATACTTCATTGATCAGGTCAGSTCAGCTCAGCTCAGCTCACTGGTTGTGTGTCTTCCCAATTTATTATGCACATCTCCTTACCTGCTRAATCCATTTATTTTGAGGACAGACTGAAAAACAGAAAAGTCCTTGAGGCTTTGTGAACATTGCTCATCAAAAGCTAAAACATTAATGTTGTACCATTATTGTTTTGGTCAAAAGTCTAAAGCACAGCCCCATATGATCTACTATAAAGAGAATGAGCTCTATCCAAGCCCAGACTGGTGCACCTTTGAARTGTTTCATAAAAAGTAGATTGCAGAAAGTTTTCTTTTCTCCTCATCAAAGTTTAAAAATAAGATCACTGTTAAATCCTTCGAGTAACTGGATGTAAACAGCAAACACCTATCGTCTCAATAGAATTGAGTTTGCAGAATTGGGTGGTAAAAAGGCTGTAACATTACTTTGCTTCTTGATTCTGTTGCATAAGAACATTCTTAATCTATGTTTTTAATTACCTCTCCTTGATAAGAATCTGAGCAATGGCACATTGGCTTACAAGTCAAATTTGAATTTTTGGCTAGTGAATGTTTGSCTGCCCTAGGCCTGGTGCAAGAGCTGGCAGTAGCAGTCCAAAATGCAGCGAGAAAGCAGCAGTTTCTCTGACAGTCTGTACCTGACYGTGTTGTGCTTCTCTTCCCTTTCTGGACAAAATCCAATGAATTAATATATAATGTTTTAGGTGATTTCAATTAACAGGGCAGAGTTTACACTTAAATAGAACAAAAACTTAGCCACAGCCCAATCTCACATGAGATCTGTGACTGGAGCTGACAGTGGTAAGAACATGCTTTCTATGTTGCCTCTGCTCTGTCAGCAGCACGAATAGATTCCTCACCTACTTTATTTTCACCCATATGGCAAATTTTTGCTCATATTCCCAGGAAATCTTCTTAACTGTGGTAGTCCTTTGAGCTGTCTTAAATTAGTACATTTATTGTGTAGCTAGTCAGCTTGAAACACAGACGTCAGAGCACTGAACCACTAGAACAGGTCATGACAGCTTAASACAGGTGGCATATCAGTGCTTTGTAGTATGAGCCACTTCTAACCAAACTTCTGGAGAAATTATTATTATTTGGGCAATTAATATCAGTTATATTGTTAAATATATTTTGAAGGTAGCAATTTTAAGTTACCTTGTTTTCATCTCATAGAGGAACCTATGCACCCAGCACAGGTTTTAGGCAAAGCAGTGTCTAAAACATAAATAATATGAATTCTGACCTGTAAATGCTTATATGYTCTACTCTACTTTTCTGTTCTTTTTATTGCAGTGATAACAAGGTTTTGATATTTGAAAGAAAAGAAAAATAAAACCCACAAAAAACCGCCTATGATGTAGTGCTGTTAAAACATGACCGAATTTCCTGCCATGGCCTCACATAAATATCATGCTTGTGATGGCCTTAGCATGTAAAGGAGAAGATTCTGCTTCTTTAGCATGCTTGAGTAAATTCTTAATATTTGTCTTCTCTTTTCACTGCCAAAATCTTAATTACTAAATCTAGGGTGAAAAGGCAATAATTTTTTTCAATGTTAAAAGAACAATTTCTTTATATTCTTTTTAATTAYAAGTAGTCATTATTGTTTTGCTTAAAAGCTCTCATAACTGAGATTATTGTGAAATAGAGCACATTATTTCTAAGACCTCATGCTCAGTAAAAAGAGCTCAGGTAACATCAAGGGCTTTTAACTTCACTGCTTTTAATACAGTTCATATGCATGTTCATGTATTTGCTTTCTTTAAAAATTAAATAATTCCTTTACTTAAATAATCTTCTTTTCAATATATGCCATAAATGACATTGGGGATATATTTTTTTTAATTGTGGGGGTTTTATCTATTATATTTTTAAATTTTTTTTGGAAGGTGAAGGCTTTACAGGAACCACATAAAGCTGCCTTACATTATTTAGAAAGCAAGCTTGCAGCAGCTATAGTTTGTTRTATTTGCCAATTAGTGCTACATTGTTATATACAATTAGTGAGAGTAGTAAGTTGCAACGACAAGAAGAAAAGTAGAAATTGTAGAGCACTGCCAAGTCTGATAGCCCAAAAGAGTTGAGATTGTTGAAGCTCTGTGTTCCCAGGTCCAGCCAGCGAGTTTGAGTGCCAGCAGGTAGACACTCACACGTACACACTGTACATGTATGCACACAACAAGTCACAAGSACCAACACAGGCAGAAATTAATTTTCCATTTCCAAATGCTCACATGTGTATCAGAAGAGCATCTGTGTTTATGTAAAGGAGTTAAGATAATTCTAGATTTTTTAGCATGTGAAAAACCTCTATTCTAGGAATAAATTTGTATTTTTCATATGATTGAAAGACTTGAAGCTTATATACATATATACTTGGTGCCTATACACAAGGTATATTCTTCCAGAATGTTCTCAACTAAAGGAAACATTGCAATTATAGTATAACATAGGAGTTAAAGACAAATGTCTTCTTGCTAGAAGACATGGGTGGGAAATAAACCATTAGAAAGACGATCAATGACAAGTGATTTTCCATATGTAAGGATTTTAAATACATATATTGATGCCAGAATCACTGGGAGGGCAAAACATCAGCATCTCACCTTCTACATCTCAAACCAGATCAAGAAGTACTGATTCATTGTGTTCAAAGTTGTTTCTAGATAGGCAAAGGTTGTAATTCCCAGTGTGACTTGTTTCTGTCATTTACAAATGAAAAGCCTTTTTAAACCTTCCTTGCCTCTGTCATGCTGAATAGTCTGGCTGTCACTCTTGGACTGGATTACATTGTTGAAAGCAAATCTGTGTCACTGACCTTTCCAGTGAGGCTGAAGATGCAATGGAATGTCATCCCAGGGGACAATATTTAGAACTTCTCCATGAGACTTGTTGTCACTGACATACCAACTATGAGCTACCATTGTCAGAATTAATGAATGCTGAAATACATTTCAAGACAAATTTTGTACCGAGGGCTGCAAAGAGGATTAAAAGATAAATAATCCAATTGATGTTATTGCATGTATATTATACATGAAATAAAGCTTAGAAAGGAGATGGAATGCTTCTGGCTTTTCATTTGGAAAGTTCATTTTCAGCACCTAGAAACTTCAGTGAAGACTATTCAGTGAATGCCCAGTACTTATGAAATTAAGCCATTAATGTGCATAGCTAAATAAAGTTCTAGGATTCTCCCCTCTTCTCTTATTGTCCTAATTGTTATTGACTTCACAAAAGAATTTCATATTTTTTAAGTTTTGAATCAGAAAAATTTGGAATGAGGAGTAYAGTGCATGCAACTGAATCAGCATTAAAATCTGAAGAAGAATTTCTAGACAGAACAGAACACTAAGACTTTTATCTGTGGCGCTGCAAAGATAAAGAGGTATCAAAAATTGGGTCTAAATTGTGTAAGGTCTTGAAGGAGATGAAGATCTTGTATCTAATKCACTGTGGGAGAGGGCGTCAATGCTTGGACTCTTCACTGATGTTTTACAGAAGAAATAAGAGATAAGGAAGATAATTATAGTGGCTGTGATTTTAATAGATTAAAGAGCTAAGATTAGCATCAGACTACAGGAGAAGTTGCAGTAATCATGGCAAAATTTAATCTGACACTCATGTAACTAGCAATGGTATATGGGACTAAATAATTCAGTAAATTTTTCAGCATTTATATTTTCAGTATGAAAMTTTTACTGTATCTTATCTTTAAGGACATTTATTCACTGCCATTACTTCAATTATGATTCTTGGGGTTGTTGGAGATATGCATTTAAGGATATCAAGATATGATTGATTTCATTTGTGGCTATACTGTAAAGGGGACATGAGCACCAGTAAAACTAGAATTTGCCAGATGATGCCACAGCAGGCTAAACTTAAAAAATGAGAGTGTTTCCATATGACAAAATGACTGTGTGGTTACAGTGCACTCTAATCTACAAGTACCACCTTGATTTCATTCATGTAAACACCATAACTATCAATGAAGATGGCAGCTCATGTTCCTGCTAACAACCCTACCAGAATGTTGCCTGACCATTACCCTGCTGTATCCATCTTGTCTCTTTATTTTTTTACTTCAGCTCATGTAAGTTTCTTACAATTTTTCGAAGTTGTGCTAAAGGAATGCTCAGTAAATTTAACTGAATGGTATTCCTTTCAGTCATAGAATCACTGACTGGAGTCATAGCCTCTTTGTRTGACTGGCAAGGGCAGAGAGTGCATTGTGGTACCACACTGGCCTAAGGTGCTGAAAGACCCTGGCCAAAGGGATGGCAGCTGGCAGCTGGCAGCTGGCAGCTGAACTCTGTGCCTCTGTCCACCCTCTCCTGGTTCTGTGGCTGGAAGAGGCTTGAACAAAAGGTCTGGTTTGTTAAATCCTTTCAGATCAAGGTAATACTGCTGCCTAGCAGCAGTTTTAACACAGTTACAAAATGAACTTATTTATAGTTAATGCATTTGCACTCAGCTCTAGCAAAACCTGTTTGTTCAGTGTGTTACAAATACTTTGGATTTCACAGTACATGTCACAAATACAGTTTTCCCTTTCTAAGTTGCTTTCTTAATAAAATAGAGGTTATATTAATCCCGAAAAAACATTTTCCTCTGTTTAAAAGCACATCAAGCTGAATGGCTGCTACTTACATTCTGGAAGGTCTGAAGTTTATTTAGGAGGCATGTTTGGCAATACCTGCAGTTTGCTTCCTAACATTCTCACATTTAAAAACTAGCTCYATCAGCTAATAGAATGTAAATAAAAATGTCTTCTTATATAATGCTTTCACTAAAGTTTTCTTTTATTTAGAACATTYGTTTAGGTAGTACATTTGGAGCCTGAGATCTGATGCAACATCAAATGTTTTACTGGCAGCATGATACTCACACAGATGAAAAAGCACACTTTGTACGATTCAAGAAGGTCTTTTTATCATTCAGCTCAAACAGAACTATAGAAGCTTTATAATTGGTGTCTGTAAAGCCTCTTCACTTGTGAACAAAACTATGACAATCCGGAATCACATCTCTTGCCCCTCTTAACTGCCTAAAGCTATGAAGAGACACCTCCGCAGGTGCTGATACAGCAACATCAAGCTCTCCTTTTTTCACTGGCTGTAGCTTACTCCTTTTCACAGCTCAGCTGGTAAAGTGTTTCTGGAAATTCTGCCTAATCTACATTCAGAGCAAAGCCAGTGAAGTTTCCAAATGATACATAAAAACACATCAGGCTGTTTATAACAGAGATTAACACAGGATCTGCTACCAACAGGTTAACAAGTGGGTTTAAACTGTGCATACATAGATCTCAGCTTGCCTGTCTTAGAAGTAGTCCTGAGATATCTACTGCTTGGTTGAGCATCCTGAGTGGCATAGTTTCCAGCACAGAGATGGCTAGGAACAATAGCTATCAGCACAGCTAGATGTGAAGGAGGATATCTGTCCTGAGCCTCAAGCCAGCCATTTAAATTGCCGGTGTTCACCTGGCTGCTTTTGCCTGAGGAGGACGAGGGATCAATTACAGGAACCACTCTGCTGGAGGTGACTGCCCTCCCAGTTCTGCTGGCAGAAGGGTAATAATGAGCAGCTGGAGGGCATAACTGCAACAAGGGTCTTCCACCTGCACGCCAGCTAGAGAGATTGCTGCCCACAATCTGTTCGACTGATCTAACTCTGCTAGCTTTACTGTGTAATATAAACCTAGGTTAATTAAAGTTGCTTTCCAAATTGCTCTGCGTATAAATCCTTAAATTTCTATTATTCAATCTCTACTTTTATTTAGCTACATTTTCTGGGTGAATGTCCCTTTGTATGTTTCTATTATTAATAAATAAAATAGTATATTTTGTCTTTTGCAGCACAAAACCTTTAGCTAAAAGCATAGTTTGATGACTTTTTTCCTATGCTTAATGCTTCTCCTTACTTCTGGTTCACTTTCTGGACTAAAGGGGAGGTTGATGCTTAAGGGGTKTGGGACTTGTGATGGGATGCAGGAGAAGGACATTTGGGAATTGTACAAGGCAATGAGATGTTCAGAGAAGGATGAAAGGARAGGAAAGGGTACCTGAGGTGTTTTGGGGGGTAGCTCAGGAAGTAATTCAGGCTGGAATAACCTAACACTTGCATGTCCACCTCTATGCTATGTCCCTAACCATAATACCTACATGCCTTTTAAAACACCTCCAGGATGTCAACTCAGTCACTTCCCTAGGATGTTTGTTCCAATGTTGGATAACCTTTTCAGTGAAGGACTTTTTCCTTATGTCCAAACTAAACCTTCCCTGGCACAACTTTTGGCTGTTTCTTCTAGTCATTTTTTTACTTAGGAGAAGAGGCTGATCCCCACCTTACTACAACCTTCTTTCAGGTAGGTGTAGAGAGCAATGAGGTGTCCCCTGAAGCTGAACAACCCCGGCTCCTTCAGCTGCTCCTCATAAGGCTTGTTCTCCACAGGTGTAGGAAGTAGGAGAGGATGGTTACTTGSTCTTGCCTGACCATGCCGTACACTCCCTCACCACAGTCTGTCCTGTTTCCTCATTAAATTTTAACTATTTTCTTGGGTGAAGGGCTCTTTTCATGTGCATATGTATGTGTATAGGAAGTCTAAGAGCCAGTGACTGGAGTGCCAGAGACTCTATGTGTCTGGGTCACCAGCAAGACTGATGAGTGTTTGTACACAAGTCTGTGTATGATCACAAACAAACATCAGGTCAGCCTCCCTGGTGAGTAGGTGGGACCAGACACACACACRAGTGGGCTCTGGAGATTGACTGTGGGACCTCCTTGAGTATATGAATATCTTGGTGAAAGGCAATGGGGGAGCAGGCGGGTCCAGGACTGGTTTATCTAACACCTCTTCATTTSAGGGGATACATATATATATATAAGTGTGTGAGTGCAGGTCTAAACACCTGCAGCTAGAGTGGGGCTATGGCGTTCAGGGTGGCATGGCCAGATGCTACCAAGTGAGAATCCTGGCAACCAGGGGCAGCAGATCCCACCTGCTGGAGAAGTGAACATTAYATAATCATATCTCTTCCCACTACTGGATCTTTATCTTGGTCAGCCAGAGAAAGAAATGGGATGAGGGTGTTGGTGATGTTTGTGCTTGTGCAAGTGCTGCACGTGCCTGCATGTGCTGTTCAGTGTGGCTGGCTCTGTACATAAGGTAGCATGTACTTATATTCCATTTAAGTGCRTGTCTACTGGGAACACGTGCTACTGAATGCACCCAATGACAACCTTAATTTCTTGATGTCAGATTTGGCAACTCTCTATCAATATATGTACAAAATGGCATATAAATTCCTTGAGCTTTAGATATGCAAAAAACTATTTATATATACACAAGTTGTATGCATGCTATATTGAATGTATGTATTAATTTTTGAAGAGAATATGTAAATTATTTTTTTCAYAAAATTATTTTATTCTGTTTTTGATACAAAATATTTCTTACACAGRGTGCTCTTAAGTACATGGTTAAGCTACCTAAGTTCTCAAAGCAATGCATATCACTATTCCAGAGACATAGGCCCAGACATTAGATATAACTGGTAGTAATAAGGGGCTCACAGCAAATGTCATGAAGATGGACAATAGAGAAAGGACTGACAGCCAAGATAGGGATTGTCTCACCTGAAGTACTATCTTACTGCCACTAGAAGACTACTCATATTAAGCAGCAACAGCCCATGGAAGAACGCCTGTCATCAGGATTTTCATCACTACAAAAGGAAATGCCATAGGAAATTAGGGTACACTGGAAATCATGCAAGGAATTGAAGTAGTTTTACTGGGTTCTAGATCCAAGTCCCTTGGGCCAGTAACCAAACAAGATGAAATCTAATTAGGTGCTCTGAATACATGTGAGAGAACACAGTCATATTTCTATGAACGTGAAATACCAAATTATAAATATAAATTGACTTAAGACTGTAATTTCCCCTTGAATAGGTGGGAAAATATATTTAATTCAATGAGCATTGCAATTCTTCTATCATAACATAATCAAACAGCTGGCTCAGTCTACTTAATTGCAAGCAACAATTATATTATTTAAGGTCAATTTTAATGTTAAAATATTTTAACCTTGCTTAGAAATAAGTATGTCACAACGATTTTTTTATGTTTTGAAGTTTTTTTTTATGGTGTTTGTTTAAGAACCAGCTTTTTACAGAAGACCAAACCTTGAAATATTTAAATGTGATTAAATTGATTTAATATATGATAGTCCCACCTGTATGTCATTTCTGATGTACAGCTGCCATACACAAAATTTAAAGATAAGTAACATGATTACAATCAGATTAGTGAGTCTACACAAGTAAATGAGATTGTAAATCTATCTGAGTGAAAACTGCACTTCCTAGCGAGACCACTTTGCATATCATTAGCTTAAAATGAATTATCAACACTCATMTAAAATACAGACTGGCAAATCCAACCTTTTTAAGCACTTTATGAATCCAGAAAACCCTCTATCTTTTGGGACACAGAGTACTGTCCCCTGCTGGAACTTTTCAAGTGGTATTTCGTTCAAAATGGAATCATTCATGTACCTTGATCACTGATGAAATTGGAAGGAGCAGCGGTTTAGAGCACAGAGAATTTTTGTTTTCATTGTGTCTGGCCACCAGGATAAACAGAAGTATCATCATTTTATTGAAGAAGTGCCACAAATAAAATTACAAAAGTCAGATAAACTTACATATGCTCAAAAGAGTACGCAGCTGCATGGGGGTGCAGTAGAATAAGGGATAGTAAAGTGTGTGCATATATATTTGTGTATATATATGTATATGTCATAAAAAACTCAATAAACGAAAAGAGTGCATTCAATTTGCAGTCCTTGAGAGGAGACTGCTTTAAACTTCAGAGAACTTGCTTTTCAAGTATGGACTTCTGAATGGCTTTGGTATTAACTCCAGAAGTTTCATTAATCTGTACATGCGACAGTTTTAGATATCACAGTTTGGTTTAGTTTATATGCTGCATAAAATGAGTCTAGGCGCGCTCCAGTGACACAGAACTTTGACACTAGCAACAAAAATACATAACTAGACAAAGCCTGAGACTCTGACAAAAAAATTCCTGGGGATTTCAAACCGGAGTTAAGCTGAATTGCATCCTAAATTCTGGTAAGGAGCAGCAAATACCACATTTAAGTTTGGTGTTTAATAACCCTCTTTCAAGCTTAATGGAATCTCCTGAAACTTGACTTGATAAGACTGATTGCAGACTAAGTTGCTTACAACAGGCTTTATTATTATTGCAAATAAAATGTGTTTAAAAGAATGGTATTTAAACAATRGATTATTCATCACTCAAAATTTTTATATCAATATTCACTTTTTTTGAATGATATGCTGTCATCAAATATTGCAGGTTTGACAGATAAATTATAAGGAAAAGAATTTCTCCTGAATATCTTAATGAAATCATCCTACTTTAGGTTGTGAATTCTAGAAAATGTATTCAATTTACTTGGGGCGATCAAATTATCAAATCTCCATAATGTTTTGGTATACCCAACATAAGTATACTCTTTTGGTTTTCCTTTTTTTTTACCTGATGAGGACACCATATATTCACTACATTTTATGATAGTTTTTCAAATTCATATTGCTTGAGCATTTAAAAGCCATTAAACACATTAGTGGACTAGAAGTAACCACCATTATGAGCTTTAATGGAATAATTTATGATGTTTTTTTCTTAATGCAAAAGAATAATTCTTTTCAGGCTTAAAGGAATACGACCTTATTAGCAAGCATTTTATTATTACTTTCATGTTATATTATTTTCTTTCRAAACATTCAAATTTATTCAAAAATATGGACAAGCAATAACATAAAGCTGTTTCRAAACCAAATTCTTTCACACAAAATAGATTTTTTGAATTTATTAATATGTAGGTGTCATGGTTTGACACTGGCACAATGCCAGTGCCCCCATGAAGATACCCTCCCCCTGGTGTCTGCTGTGAGATGTGACCAGGAATAAGCAAAGCAGGCTCTTACTTAGAAAAAATAAAGAAAATTTTATTAACTACACTACAAGAGAATAACTAAACTACAAGAGAARAAAGAAAAACACACAAGGAAAATGAAAACTGCACAGAAGCATTTTCTTCCTCCCCCCACCAAATTTCCAATACAATWCATCCCCCCAAAATACCAACTCTCGCTCCTGCACCACCCTTCAGAATACTCAATCTACAGTTCATCAAGAGGAGAAGGGAGTCCTTCTTTGTGCCATGGTGACCTTTTCCTTTCATGTCCAGTGCTCTCACTACCGAACAYGGACCAGGGCTGCTTCCAGGGTCATCTTTTAAGGGTGCCTTGTCCTGTTCCAAAAAGAGCAGTCTCACTTTTGGGACGCCTGTCCCCCCCATAATTTTCACCCTGTGGGGCTGAGGGGTACCTCAACACTGAAACTCTCTTGGCTCTGAGCCACTGCCCCCCCTGGATGCAGTCTCTGTGTCACAAGGAACACGGCTCTGTCCACGGCTACACAAAAGAGTCCAGCAAAAATGCCACTCCATCTTCTCCATTCCTCCAACATCTCTCTCTCTCCCTCTGGCACARACCTTCATCTCGCTTACTCAATCCCCTCTTCATCTTCTGCTCCATTGCAGGAAAGGTCAATGCTCTGCAGAATTTTCATTGTCCACAAAAGGGTTAAAACTCGGGCTCTGCCCGCCTGGAGAGACTCCCACAAATGGTTGGACACTTTCTCGCTGCATTTCCCACCCCCCCCTCTTCTCAGCCGTGCTGCTGGCACATGTTATCAAGTTTCAAGGTAACACAGTCACAAGCACAGGCTGTACTCTCTCTCTCGCTCTTTCCTGGGGGGGGCTGCCCGATGCCTCCTGGTGCTTCTCCCACCCTTCCATGCCGGGGCCTCTTTGCCTCCCATCTCCGTCCAAAGCCCCGGCCTACCTCACCCGGCCGCATGGCTTCCCCTCCCCTGCCCAGCAGGAGCAGCTGGACGCGGGAGAGATCTGAACTCTTTCACCACCGGAACCCAAGAGAGCTTCCCAGGCGGAGAGCCCTGCTTTAACCCTGTGTTCTCAGAGGTGGATCCAGTGTCCCAATGGCCGAATCAGCTGCCAATATTAAAATCTGAACATCCATTGGCTTGACCACAGGATCCCAGATATCCTGTTTCCTGTCAAACCACCACAGTAGGGAAAGTACCGATGGTAGTTTTGCCTTTTATATATATACTCTCATATAATAAGAAAAATATGGAGAAACATGAATCAAAATACGTTTTGTTCCTTTTAGAAATCACATTGTAAGGATTCCTGTGTCATTAAGGTTACTGATCAGAACAGAGTTTGAATATTTTGTGGAAAACATCCATTTATGAAAGTGGCATAAAAGAGAAGGCCTATAAAGAACATAGTCCCTACCAAAATACAGAGAGACAGAATGCAAAATCTCATAGATATTAAACTCAAATTTAGGCTATATATCTTAATTTTTTTTYCTGGTAAATATTACAAAGCTACAACAGTTTAAATGGGCATATACTTTTATTTGTTCAGATTTTTATAGCTAAAATCCAGAGCTACTCAGATATTGCATTAATTTTTTGGCAGAGAACATAAAGAAACATATCAATGTCTCTGAAATCAATAACATCCCAAAATATCTTAGGAGTGAGGCTTTCTAAAGGATTCTTTTAACAGGGAAAAATGTTTACACATCATATCTAATTTAGCAACAATGTCTCTCAAATGCTTTACCAGCAAGTTTTCACACTYGGAAATGTATATCAGGAGACTCAGAGTAATTTATTTTAGTTTGTTCCAAGACTGAGGATCTTCATACCATTTATTTCCATTTCACAAGGGAAGAGAATAACAATTTGAATAAATAAATTAAATACAATGTAAAAGCATCCGACTTCTATATTAGCAGAAAGCTCAGAACAGTGCTACTACTTCAGGGTCATAYAATCATGATTAGCTTGCAGCAAATATTTTATATTTAAGGTGTATAATTAATAGGGTCACAAAAATCAGTCAAGCTAGGTTAAGAATCATTTCATTTTTGCTTCTGATGTATGAAGACTGACAAGTTTTTGCTTGTCCCCAACAGAGGAATATAACACAAAGAATCTTTTTGGTGAATCAGTGGTGCTTTTTAATAAGGGATCAAGCAATGTTTAAAGTAAAATCAGAAGGTGGGATAATAGTAAAAAAAGTCTGACAACTTTTCACATGAAAGATCTTCAGATGTGAAAATCATGAGAAAACAGTTAAAAAATCTTAGAAGTCTGATAAAGGAAAAAAAAAGAAAGGGAGGAGTGATAGGTAGGCTGAGAAAAGTTACTATAATTTCAAAAGCTTACATGTATTATTTTCTTAAAGGAGATCTCTGAAACCTTCCTACATTGTGTATGTCAATGACAAATCTCTCTTTTTATTTTCAGTCTCATAGCTTGTTATTCAGAATTTCTTGGCTTCTAGGGAATAGGAATTAAGGGCAAGTCTTTTGGATGTCCTGTCACATCCAATAATTCTGCATCATAACTTACAGAGTTTAAGGATTTATAAATAATTCCAGATCATATTATTAGAAAATTGATGATATTATAGAAATCACTCAAATTGTATTCACTGGGATATGGGTCAAGGTTAAACAAGAAAACGTCACTTGTACAGGTGTGACAGATTATAGSAGTTCCAACAGGGAAAACCCTTAGGCAAGAAGAATTTAAATTGGATACAGATACCTACCTGAAAAAAAAAAAACCCATTGAAGTTACTGGGCTGCAATATGATGTACAAATACTGGAATACAGGGTGTCAAGCAGAGTTCATCACTTGATGATAAACTGCCTGGAACATCTCAGAAAGAAAGGAAAGGAAATAAAGTTACATGAAGTTTTCCAGAGTTTCTAGGAAAGAACAGTGGCATCCTGTAAAGTGTTAAGRTTTGGTGGCATTAAAGGATAGGAAMTAAGGCACTAAGCATAGTGTGACTTCCACAAGTTGCAGGAAACGTTGGAAGATAATAGTACTGTRGAAACAGCAGCAGGAAAGGATAGCTTCAGAGACTTAGTGAAGTTCTTCAGTTTAGCAGTGACCATCTTAGTTGTTTCCCTATTCATGTGATTTCACATACTAAGACCTGAGTTTCAAGTGACAACTAACTCTATATATTGAACATGTGGAACCATATTAGGCTATTCTGGTTTGAGAACTTTATTCTGGATAGTTTCCTTTTAAGTATAAGAGGTCAGTTCTATTAAAAACCAGAATTAGCATGAAAAGATACAGATATCTTTCCTGTGACTCACTGAATAAAGAGCAGTATGATGGATAAGAGAAGCATGAGTGGTTAAAAAAGAAGTTCTCTTAAGTAAAACCCAGATCACAAAAAATAATTTTGACATAACTTTAGTGAARGGCTTGACTAAAATCTCAGTGACTACTAGATGGCAAAATTCCTGGCCCCTCTGAAAGTAAGCCTCTGCTACTGATGGGTCAATGTAAGAGCCTCTGGGTGGCCATGGGTTGACACAGTAGGATTCCCACTGGATCTCACCATTCTGAAGGAAATACTTCCCATGTCTTCACCCACCCATCACCACGTTTTTGGCTATAAGAAGCTTGTTCAGAGAGTTTATATGGCAAATATAAACCATAGGGTCTCCTGGACTACTAAACCCAGTTCTGTAACAATTGTACTGTACTTGATGGTTTTTGGGGTTTTCTCTTTTTTTTTTTTATTTTTTTAATTTTTAATCTGATGAAGATCTGTTTTAAAACTGACTTCCTCTGGGGGTCCTTTCAAACCCTGTATAAGATTAATGCAGGGCCAGGAGGTTTCTTACTTTATTTGGTTAAATTCCCAGCCTATTCCTTTTATTTCTAGAGAATGCTGACTTCACAGACCCCTGTGATTCTTTAGCTTGCCTCTTAGAAGTCCAGCTGCAGTACACACTGTGGTTTTGGTAAAGCTTCTTAAAAAGTTTTTCTGTTTACAGATGACTTCTCCCCTTGTTCTGTCTGGAGTATGATTCACCAGAAAAAAATATTTAAAGAATAAATTTCTTGTGTGAATGATATTTTTGATCTGTTTATTGAAGTAATTTTTAACTCCAGTTTTATTTKGTCTTGGCCTTGTACTTCTGTTCTCCCAATATCCTAATTCTTTATGTGCTTAAACAATTAAATCTTGTATTATACTGTTCTGCAGAAGTTAGATTTCTTTTTCTAAGGCAAAATAATGCATTTACTGTTAATTGAATCATTCAGTTCAATTAGTACAGTTGATTTGATAACTAAGATTATATAATCTGTTATCCAGGTAACACTTTAAATGAGTCAGTTTTTAATTCCGTTTTGCTTGCAGTTCAGAGGACCCCTCCCTGTATCKGTGCAACTAGCAACAACAAAGTTCTTATAGCCAGTCAGAACACAGATATTTCTCCTTGTGACTTCTTTGTGGGTCTAACTCTTTACCTCATGCAATTTCTTGCAGCATGCTTACTTAGCATGTCTGAGAAATGCCTGAGAAATGCAGGTATAGAGATTGTTCTCTCCATATAATTTATATCAACTGTGCTTTTCTCATCAAAGAAAACACAGAGCCAGAATGATTTCTTCTCCAGTCAGGTTAAAATGTGTTATTCTTAGGAAAGASTTTTAAAAAGTTTGTGTTACAGAAGGAACCAGAGGTCCAGTAGCACTTGAAAACAAACAAATTCAACTTTTTGCTTGATATAAGTACATAAATTCTATATTTCCTAAATAAGAACATTATCAGCTTTTATTAAGCTATGAGTTGTAATAGAAAAGACCAGAACAAAAACTAATCATGTAGCCTGACTATGACAGTAGACTGGAATTTGCTAGTTGATACTTTACAAAGTGTGTATAATGAAGGCAATCTTATATGATGCTTCCTAGAGAGTGTCCTAGCCTCTAGGAACTGAAAGTCATGGATCTAGTACTTGAGACAAAATGTAGGTAGTTCACATAACATTTTATACCACTTGTACTCTGAAAACTGCTATGAATTGTAACAGCAATTGTAATTGAAAGATCTTGGTGATTCTTATTTCTCTATACCTCTTGTAAAAAAACCTCATATATGATGTAAAATTAAATTATATCAGTCCACCTTGGGAATGTGAGATCTAAACGTCATGTTACTTAGTGAGATAATTTTGGATCCAGGTCTAATGCTCCTTACAGTTCACCTGAATTATTTAAACCTATATATTAATCAAAGAGAATTGGCTTCAATTCTGTGAAAAGCTACTCTTAGAATTTGAGATTTGGAGACATATATCCTTTATGATTTTTGCTCTAGGGTACTGTTACAGTCTCTGATATGAGCCAATGAGTGCTCCCAACTTTGAATGTTATCCTCAGCTATTGCCAATCTATTCACAGTATTAAACTTACCTTCATTACAAAGATGTCCTTGTACTTCTTTTCTTTCTCTTTCACTTATCTGAAGGATGTCTTGGAGCAGTAACACTTTACTGCTTTCACTTTRATTGGTTTTTATTTTTTAGCAAATTTTCCCATTGTGTCAATATATTTTAAGACAATTGTGGCCTGTTAGAATATTTAATCTTACTTCCTATATGACCTGGAATGAGCTAATTGTTTRTAGCTTTTACTCATATCTTGTGGTTGAATCGAAACACACTTTCAGCTTTTTTTCTAATTATTTGATCAAAATTATTGATATAATAGAAACTAAAGCCTTTGTATGAACATTAACTTCTGATTGCTGTCATTCAGATCATTTATACAAAGTACTTACCACTGTCTCCAAGGAAATATATCTGATATTTCAGAAAACTAAACATTCAGTGTATATCTTACACTTGCATTAATTCTAATTCCAAACAGTTTAAGTTTAAATRAAGATTTGTTCTACTTGTATTCCTGGATCTATATTCAGTCCTTTCACAGTGTACATTGTATAAATTAAGACAGAACATGGATTATTTTTGGTGCATTCTGACATRGAAAGGAATGGAGGAGGTGGACTTTCCATTCCTTAGATATTAGTTTGTTTCTCAATTTAGTATTAATTTGGGTGTTCTTGCTTGCAAAGAAATATTGTCAATGTATCACCTCTAAATTACTCCTCTGAATTCAGGAATTAGTCTCTGGGTTATTCTGCATGCATAAAATCAWAAAAATTTAGCTTTCAGATTCTAACTGTGGTATTAGATTTAATAGAGAARGTTGTTTTCAATCAAATCAAGCCTTTAAAATGTAACAAGTAGCATTGGACAGAACATGACCTCTTAGCCTAGCTTGTCTTTTTCATACCCAGATGTTACATAAGAAAAGAAATAAACCTCATCAAGTCTGCATTATGTGTAYGATTTTCTTCCTTGCTGTCAGGAGAGTGGTAGCATTAGGGATAGACTTCTCCAACCAGAATTGTGGCTTAATAATCCCCTTTCAAACGTAATGAGCTAAAAGAACATTATGAATTCCAGAATTCATACTTAATTTGTTTTTCTTTATGTTCATGAATTAGGAAATGAAAAAAGTCTAGTAAAGTAGTAGATGTAAGCAAAACAGATTTTCTTATCAAAGTCTGTTTGTCCTACAGATAAAAAGAAAGACAAAAGATGAGGTTTGCTATATACCAGAAATTTTGTGATTGTCACAAATCCTCAGACCACAATTGTTCTACATTTCTCTATGAACCCTGGTGTCAAGAAACTATTTTTTCCTTGGGTCTCAGCTACCACAGCCCAAATAATTTCAGAGAATGCTTCATATGTGTGCATGTGAATAAAAATTGTGTCTTAGAGCTTCAGCTGCCAAGACAGCATCTTCTTATGCATTTTTATTTTATATTTTATTGAGCGTACACTTATGAAGAAGGACAGAAGCCCTTTGTGCATGCACAATTTATATATAGCTTTGTTCTTTCAGCCAGGCTGGTCAAARCTTGTCAGTGAACATTCAAAGGAAGCATTGTAATGTATAAAATTACCCCAGAAGGAGGGAATAAATGCTGCTTAAGATATTGAATTGTTGGAACAGAGCCAATAATACAATTCTTATTCRGTTACATTTTCAGATGACTCATCAGATCTTCTACTAATCCATGCTTTGAGTCTCAAGGAGTATGATCTTTAAAATCTCCTGAACACAAGAAAAGAAAAARAATTGAGAGCACAATAATATTGAGGAATCCACCATTTGGATCTGTTTCTAATGCAGATGCAGCAGCTTGTACCAATGATAAATCTGGAAACATGACTAAACTCTGTAATCTTATTTCTTATTATACCATGAAAAATGAAATGGAAACAGAAAAACTTGGGCTGTCACATAACAGTGATAAGGAAAATGACTCTTGAAACTAATTTAAATAAATTATTTTGGGGAAATAAAAGCTTAGCTATATTTTTTTTAATAAAAGGCACTATATAACTTATTTTTTTGAAAAACTTATGCTTTTACTTGTGGCTTTTATTTTCCTTCCAACTGCTGCTCTGTGGTAATGATTTCTACATTTTTGTGTGCTCCTCCATTGTCTGTCAAGTCAGAGCTGCAAATTAAATACCATTTTATCAAACACTAAGCTAAATAAACATACCTTTGCCACTCATTTTCAGCATACTGTTGCTTCTCTTCCAACAAATTTACCCATTAATGATATAAGTGATAAAATTGGTCTTTCATTATTACCATTTTATTTCATCTTTTATTTGTTTATTTATTTATTTATTTATTTATATATTTTAGGCAGCAAACAGTATAAACAAACTGTTACATGACATTAGACTTGAGGTGGGAAGAATTTAGTCTAATCCATTAGTGTTATAAAATCTACAAAAAAATGAGAAAAGGAAATGGGCTTCATCAGTATAAAAAGAAACAAAACCACAAAAACCRCAATAGTGAAGAACACTAATGGCCTCCATGGAAACAGTGTGGATATTATCTTTTTAATTGCTTATGTTTCCACCTTAACAACAACAATGTACAATGTGAAAAGTAACGTCAACTTGAGAATGCCTCATGGCAAAGGCCAAGATGAAAAATACCGCTAGGGAAAGTTTCCATTATTTTTGACATATTAAATGGTTTCTGCCTTTATTCATGAATAACAGAGTAAAAGGAAAGGGCTCTCTGCTGAATTTAACTGCTGATTGCTCTCTACAAAATGAAAATATTTGGTTCTTTCTATTTTAAGCTCCTGGGTTAGGAAGGGTGGGAAGGAAACCCTMGTTCAACAGTGCAAATGTTACAGTAAACTTCCTTTTAATACTATGCAGATTTTGATTGGTAAACTGAATTTAATTCGCCTCTTCAGTTAGGAATTTGTTGGAACAGTAGTTAAAGCAGTAATAGAAGCAATAGGAAGTAGTTAGGACTTTGGCTTTCTTTGGTTTTTAAAATATCCCTCCCCTGACTCCCTCCATAAAGCTAGAACTTCAACCATAATACTGATGAATTCATAGAATTATCTGTGTTGAAAAGAATCATATAGATCATTGAGTGTCAATGTCCTTGTCATTGACAGGGATGCCTTCCACTATACAATTTCCTAAAAGCCTCATCCAATCCAAACTTCAACACTTCTAGGAATGGGACATCTACAATTTCTCTGGGCAGCAAGTTACAGTGGCTCCCCACACTCTAAGAATTTCTTCCTTAGATCTAGTCTAAATCCATCATATTTCACTTTAAATCCTTTCTTCCTTCTCCTATCATCTTTCTTGTAGGTCGTCTTAGAGGTACCAGAAGGCTGCTATAATGTTTCTCTGGAGACCTCTCCAGGCTGAACAACTCCAGCTCTTTCAGACTGTCTTCATAGGAGAGACTCTTCCATCCCTTGATCTCTTCATGGCCCTCATCTGGACTCCCTCCAGCCGGTCCATGTCCTTGTTGTGCTGGGGGCTACAGAAAATGATGGACTATTCCAGGTGGAATCTCATGAGGGCAGAGTAGAGGGGAAGAATCAGCTCCCATTACCTGCTTGTCACACTTCTTTAGATGCATCACAGGATATATTTGGCTTTCTGGTCTGTATGTCGACATTACTAGCTCATGTCTAATTTTTCACCTGCCACTCTCCCCATGGTCGTCCTCCACAGGGCTTCTCTTAATTCATTCATTCCTCACTCTATGCTGCTCCTGGGGATTGCCATGACCCAGTTTGGAGGACCTTGCACTTATCTTTGTTGTACTTCATGATGTTCACAGTGTTCTATTTCTCCAGTCTGTCAAGATCCCTCTGGATGACACAYGTTCCCTCTAGCATTTCAACTGCATCACTCAGCTTGGCGTCATCCAAAARCTTGCTGAGGCTGCACTCAATCTCACTATGTTGTTAATAAAGATACTGACCAGCTCCAGTCCCAGTACAGACCCCAAAGGGGTCTGATCTCCATTTGTTACTGGTCTCCATTTGGGCATTGAGACCTTAACGAAAACTTTTTGGATGCAGTCATCAAGCCAACTTCTTACCCATCAAAGAATCCACCCATCAAACCCACATCTCACCACTTTAAAGACAGGAATGCTGTATCAGTCCTTGCAAAAGTCAAGGTAGATAATATCAGCTGCTATTTGGTTATCTACCAAAGCAGTCAGTCCGTGTAGAAGGCYGCTAGATTAGCCAGGCACGATTCACCCTTTTTGAAACTGTGCTAGCTATCTGTATAGCTCCTCCTTGTCATCCATATGCCTTGACATAGCCCCCAGTGCTATGTAACTGCTAATTCAGATTAATTCTTCTTTTTCTATTCTCTGCCACAATTCATAGTAGAAGCATATTTCCACAAAATAAAAATTCTACATAATCAATTAATATATTTATATATATTGACATGATTTTTCTCAGAATCATATCTTTACAATTTACAGATTACTTCATCTTCCCAGCACATTCATTTCTATACTGATCAATGTTTGTCAGCACATAAAAAATAAAGAACCCCATAAATATCACATTGGATTGAGAATTCATAATTTACTCATCTGCTCCTGTGTCAACCATGAGGCATATGGTCACAAAAGAATGATGATTTAAGTATATGGACAAAAGTAAACCAAYGCAGTAACGATGTTTTTCTCCCAACACACAGTGATTCTAAAATAATTGTTAAAAAGAAAAAATACACATGGATTATAGCAGACAAATCTAAATCAAACCCAGGACTACAGCAGGCTGTAATTCAGAAGTGATTCCCTTCCCACCACGATGAAAACCTGGAAAATAGAATATGTGCTATTTCTACTCAGAGACCTACAAAAGCCTTTAGAGAAATTAGTGGAGGTTGATTGAAGAGAAGAATTGATGATGCCAAACATTTCTTGGGTAAAAAAAGATATTATCYGTGTTTGACACTTCTAGTTTACGTTATCAATTAGTATTGTTTTCAGTACTCACTATTAAAAAAAGGGGGTGGAACTGCTACTAAAGGAACTTTTAGTTAGTAGTCTATTATCCATTTCCATTCATCTGTTATAGCTCTATTGGATGGACTATAGTATGCTTTAACCAAGTTTTTCTCTTTGTAAGAGTTTTCTCATATTACTTCTTTTTTGTAGAAGCAGATTGTTAATATTAAAATCGCACCATAATTGATTTAGTTCTTAATATGAATGAGGGCCTATTTTTCCCAAATTTTACTGAGGTAAGTTGCTACATCTATATAGACATATTACACTGAGCTAATTAAGAAAGAAAGTTAGATTAAATTTAAGAAATGTCACCAGCAATTTTGGCCCTGCTCTACCACTTTAAAGTTTTATGTTTATTTCTTGGCTTTTTCACAATTTTGCAAAGCTTTGGACAAATCCTTAATAGTCCTGCCATTTACTTTATTCTCCATGAAACCTTCCAATTTGGGTGAAAAAAATCTAGTTGAAACAATTTAACAAACATTTACATCTTTGAAAGTACTGTGATGAAARTTCGTACATACCATACTTATAGATACCTTTTTGAAATACCTTCTGAAAAGATGAATGTATAATATAGCTGAAAAGAATAAAATCAGCTGTTGCAGGTGTTACAGACAATTAAAAACATATTTAAATAAACCCCAGCAGTAGGATTTTTGTGCAAGTTAGCATACCTTACAGAATAAACAAAGCCTGTAAACATTTCTCAGTTCCCCAGTAACATTTGGAAGCTGGACAACTTTTGAGCACTTTCCACTGGCAAAGCAGCTGGATTTTGTATATGTTGAAAAAACATAAACAAAGCATTTTCAGAAAGCCAGTATGAAAAASAGCCTACACAGAATTAATATGTTGTCTGAGTTAATAGTTGGTAATGGTAAATAATATTTCAGTTATAAACACACATACTAAGCCCTAAAATTATATATACYTTGTTACAAGCTTCAATGCTTATAATCTTTATTTCTTCCCCCTTCAAAACTCATGGGCAAAACCACTTCTATTCCCAAAAAACCTACATATTCTGTTTATGTGTGTATACTATGGTCCCGTTAGAATACTTCATACAGTATGAGGCAAGCTGAAATTCTTTCTTGAAGAGATTCTCTTAATTCTCCTTTCAGTAGTTTAATTGTAACTGTGGGCAGCTGCTGTTTATAATGTACCCTGTGGTGCAGAAACCACTACTGGCCATAGTCCCTGAAGAGAAAATATAAAAAAAAGCATAAAAAATTATAAACAAGCCAGGAATACCTGCTGAAGTTATTATTGTTCAGATTTCAGAGATACTTTTATTTAAGGCTAAAAAAATATTCATTAATAAATATACAGTCTTTTTAGAACATGGTTGTGGTGCAAATGGAATAATAATGCTTAGAAGCAGGGCAGGAAACGGCAGAATTTCTGGTTCTCATAATGACCTGATTTTACTGAAAAAAAAAAAAAATGCAACAAACCATATCTTCCTGTGCATGGTGTTTCCTCAGAGAATTCCTTACACTAAAGTATGTGCTATCAGTGCTTATGCCAGCTACCATCTTTGGTTTATAACAAAATCTGTTTTTTAAAAAAATGAAATTAAAAAATAAACACATACAAAGCTTTTCAAGTTATTTTAAATGATTGTAAGGTTGATCTAGAAAGTACATTTGTCTGAGTTAATTGGGATTGAATTCAGTTTGTTATATAACGGTCCATATTTAATGGATTTTATTATACTTTTCAGAAATGATTCTGTATCTTTGCTTTGTTTTGAATCATCCGGTAAAGATTAAGATGTTTCCCTCTTTATCCCGAGGTATCCTAATTATTACTTATTCTTGTGGCACATTTTCACTGAARACAGCCCTGCCATGTAATAACAGTAACATTCATCTGCGCCGCACACAGAGCTCTGAGATAATTGGAGTAATAGTTTGCCACTTAGCTACAATAGAGTTAGTCTTGTCCAGCAGCCAGTTTCCCACTCAGCAGTTTTCCCACTCATGCTCCTCTTCAGGATGGAGAGTAAAAATAGGATGAGAAAGCTCATGGGTGTAGATAAATTGAGATTGATTACCCATGACTGTCATGGGCAAACAGACTTGAGAAGGGAAAATATAATTGTGTTTATTGCCAAAGTACATTCAGGAGTAAAACATAAAAATTCGTAAAAAAACAAACACCGGAACACCTCCCCCCCCTCCCCAAAAAAAAAAAGCTATAAAAATTTTACCTCTCCCACACACCTGTCTTCCCCAGGCTCAGCTGGTTTCCTTCTCAACATGATATTTCTGACTACTCTCCCTACCTTTGACAGCACTGGGAAATGGAGTACTGAAGACAGCTTTCAGTATGTAACTGTTCCTCTCTGTTGGTCCTTTCTTATACTTTTCCCCTGGTTCAGCATACAGTCCCTCCCTTGAGATACAGTATTTCAGGAAAAAACTCCTTCTGTGTGGACCTTCCACACACTGAAGATCCTTCAGGAAATGCCTGCCTGTTCCACCATGGAGTCCTTCATGACCTGCAGCATGGATATCTGCTYCTCTCTGTGGACTACAGGGAAACACTACAGCGTCTGCAGTACCTTCTCCACCTCCTTCTCTGATCTTTGTGTTCACCATTCCACACTGAGTTCTTTTCCCTCCTCCTTTGCCTAGGTGGGTTTTTTYCTCTTTCTTAAATACCTTCACGGAAGTGCTACCAGGCTGACATGTCTGCTGTGGTGGGCTGCTATAGAACTCACTGGAAATGACTGGAATTTTCTGTGTCTGGCAGGAAGCAGACACAACCCGTTCTTGCAAAGGCCATCTCTGAGACCCAGCACCACCAGTACCTTGGCCACCCAGTACAAAATCTCCTCTTGCAGTCTGGGTGACTGCAGGTTTCTTTTTCTCCACCATCATAACCACAGACAAAATATAAGTGATGTTTTCATTGAAGAACAAAGCATGTTTGGTTTTGACACTCAGGTTTTATTATTTTAATCCCAAGGGAATTGAACTGTGGTGCTGCAGCATTTTCCCATGTGCCTAGAACAGAGAATTTCCTCAGCAAGCTTCTGAGAAACAGTCATATTGCATTACTAATTTCACAGAATTACAGAATAAGCTGAATTGGAAGGGACTCATCATGATCATTGAGTTCAACTCCTTGCCTTCTTCAGGATACTTCAAGAATCACACCAAGTGCCTGGGTGTATTGTCCAAATACTTCTTGAACTCAGACAGGCTTGGTAGCATATTCCAGTTTTGGAGAGGCTGTTCCAGTTCTCCTTGGCTCCTGTCACTGATCATCATAGAAAAGAGATCAGTGTCTGCCCCTCCTCCTCATAAGAAAGTYGTAGACTGCAATAAGGTCTTCCCTAAGTGTCTTCCAGGCTGAATAAACCAAGTGATTTCAGCTGCTCCATACARGACTTTGATTTGATATCAAATATCTGAGACTGGGTCAAAGTTTCAAGCTTGTCTTGTTCATTCTTGCTGAGTGCCTAAGTATGGAAACATTTCAGGAACAGTACTTTGTAGRCAGCTTCTCATGATGCAGGTTGAGGGATCCCATTAGTGTTCATTTCCTGAAGTTTTGACACACCACCCCATTGTTCATCACTTGCAAGCTTGGTATTATCTTTTTCCCTCTTCCAAATTAGTTTAAAGTTCTATCAACAATCATCTTGTGCTAGAAATCTTCTTCCCCTCTAGAGAGGCCCTTCTTCCCCATTTAGATCCCATCAGGTGTCAGTACACCAGGCATTGAATACATTATCCCATGGTCAAAAAACCCAGATTTTTTCTGCTTACACCAGCCTCAGAGCCACACACTGACCTGGCAGATCTGCCCATTCCCATCAATATTATTTCTTGTTACTGGAAGGATTGAGGAAACCACTAGCTGATCTCCTGATTCTTCAACCAAGCATCCCAAGGCCCCAAAGTCTCTTTTGATTGCCCTTGGACTTCTCTCTTTTTTTTTGTAACTGCCAGCTTGAACAACCAGTAATAGCTAGTAACCAGGGGGCCTTACAGGACTGGAGAGTTTTCCAGTAATGGTCCTTACCCAAGCCCCTGGGAGAGAGCAGGATTTCTGTGAGTTGAGTCCAGTCTACATTCTGGGCCCTCCATGGCCCTTAGAAGGGAGTCTCCTATTACAATTACCCTTCTTTTCCTCTTAACAGAGGTGGTTGTGGTGCAAGGTATAGATGTTGCTGCTTTC
Source organism: Cardinalis cardinalis (assembly GCA_014549065.1). Taxonomy (NCBI): domain Eukaryota; kingdom Metazoa; phylum Chordata; class Aves; order Passeriformes; family Cardinalidae; genus Cardinalis; species Cardinalis cardinalis. Next base: position 718,026 of record JACDOX010000052.1, read on the forward strand.
AAAGACCCCTCTCTCCCAGAAGGACATTTGCTATATTTCTATAGCACAAAACACTGCCATGAGGCACCAGTGCATGCCARGCACTCATGAGAATTTCAGGTTTACAAAGAGGCTTACGTTTGAAGGTCAATTTAACTGTTCAATGGAAATGTAGGTTATGAGGGAACATAAGCCTCCTCCACCTTTGTAAGCAAAAATTAATTTAAGTCAAAGTAATCTCATTGAGTCAAATGGACTTTATCAAGGTGAATTTTGGCATCCGATTTTCCTGTGCTGAAATTTAAAAAGGAAAAACAGTGATGCTCTTTCCTGCCTTTGGTAAAACTTACAACATAAAATGCTTATGTACTGACACAGAATCAGATGCTTCTGTAGCCTGAAATTTGAGTGCATAGTTGTGAAAGGCAAGTCCTGGATTCTCACATTAGAAATTGTAAAGTTGTTCAGAGCACCTATACAGGCTCAAACTTTACACACGAGTTAAGAAGATGATCAGGGTTTTTTTTGTGAATGATACTGGTATATARGTTTGTTGGCATTGATCTGCTTTGCATTTTTGAGACTTGAGAAATTCTGTATGCTCTCAGTGATTGTAATGTCATTGATCACCTAGTATTTTTAGATTCCTTGGGAATTTAGGCTTYTCTATGGATCTTTTACTTGTTTGTRGGTGTAATTTTGGCTTTAGATCTCAGTTTCTTATTTCACAACTGAATACTTCATCGTTATTTTCCAAATCAAAAACCCCATCATATAGTCATTCAAAATAAAAGATTAAAGACTTCATAATAGTTCCTGCCAACATATAATAGCCAGACTTTATAATAAAACTCTTGGACATCATCTTAATATCTCTTCTCATAATAAGTGATATTTATTAATACAGAAGTAAGTTTTATTTGTTTATTTGGTAAGTCAGTACTGCAGGAATTATATCTCCCTACTACTGATATTACTTCTTTTCCTCCAGGCTAATCAAGACCTAACTAAATCTGATGGATGTCTTYGCTACATGTGAATAGTCTCACTGAGATGAGGAAAAAAAAAAAATCTCTGAAACTCAGTATAGTTATTTGCTGTAAATTTTGGGGCAATAGGAGGTTCAAATGGCCTCCTTGGTCAGCCTTCTGTAAGTGGAACCAATATTAACACAACACGAAGAAATATGCCTGAGGTCATGCCTCAGTGAGCCTAAAAACCAGAGTGACTACCAAAAGGAGAAAGCTAATGCAAGCCATTAGAGACACCTTTKTATTTGCACAAAAGATTACTTCTGAGAGCCATTCAAAAGGTTTTCAGATACTAATGACTGTCTGAAAGCAATGCTACATCTACATAGAGACTTTGCTCTAACTGATGCAACATTTTTCCCAAATAACTTAATCTGGAACAGAGCTTAAGTATTTAGGTATTAGAAAGTGTCTGTCAGTTRAATGGTACTTGATCTCCTGTTGTTAAAAGAGCCAAATTAATGCATAACACTCTATTCATCACCTTAAATGTAATAATCTAATAGGTTCTTTACACTTTTTCAGATGAGATCTAATAATTCCTAATAGTAGCTTGAAAAAATGTTTATACATTCCTGCATGCCACACATGGGTTCCAGAAGAGATAGCAGAGAAAAAAGTAGTGTTTTACATRAACATAGATGCAAATTCCCTAAAATACTTTGAGAAAAGTTTTGATTTAAAATATAATTTTATTTATKTTTGCCTGTTAAGAGCATGTCATTTTACCCTTAATAAAATTGCTGTATGTCTTAAATTTCTTCATCCAAATTTTACCAGAAAAAATATTGCTAGACAAAGTACAAGGTAAGAAAGACAATCTTTCTATTTCCTCTTAGATAGGAACACAAAAGAGGACACAATGTACCCATAATGATCTCTGCTTTCATGCTGACTGCCAGTTCTCTCATGTGGATTAGGAGACTGGCTTTATCTGTAAATCCTTAACTGGAAGTATGTTTTGTACTATATTATGAAATATTATAAAGAAATAGCCTAATTTACTGCTTCGTGCAATGCTGGATTTCCATTCTGGTCTGCTTATGTCCAGATCTCGACTTTGCTAGCAAACAGGCCTGAGAAACAGAAAGCATTAATAAACTGTTGGGCTGAAAATATCATTTTGTTGTCAYCATTCCCTTACTCATCTAGTGTGTTACTTTGTTTCTGTACAAGGATGGGCTATTTTTTGGAATGCCAGTCTAGCGTGCCATCACAACTCTACATAAATGCACGATGGTGAACACACTAAAAGCATCTGAATAGTATTATTTTTTATTCATATTTTACTGGACAAAAAAATTAACAATGCCTCTGTTTAAGCTAACAAAAGACATAAGTATGAACAATGTACCCACTAAGAGTTCTGCTTTTTTAAAATAGCAGAATTTTATTACTTTTTTTTGGTCGCTGGTATTTTCCACTTCTCAGTTCAGCATTATCTTTGGTGAGTCCCTCCTGAGGCTTGTTAGCTCACTGAAGTCCTAAATTCAGTGATTTCATTCAGATGTCTTTTTAATTTTCTCTAGTTTCTTGGCCAGATTTTAAGTCTATTGCTCTTTGGCAACTTATTGTCACTACAGGAAAAGGAAAGCTTTAAACAAATATGGTATCTTTATGTCAGGACCAGACTGATATCTAGTATTCCTGAGAGCTGTTAAACAACTGTTGTGTTCACTTGGAAAATGAATTTACTTAATGCAGTGAAAGTAGCCTCATCAAAATATTCTGATAAAATCCAATAAACTTATTACTTATGGAACTTGATTTGCCATTTAGCTATGCAGTGTTTATAATATAATCATTAGCCAAAGAAGATGAACCAGCATGAAATAAAAGTAAATAAAGAATCACACCRTTTCTCTTGTTACTATAGAACTTTTGCAAAACTGTACTGAAAATAAAAGAAATAAAGACAATATAATTTTTATTTGATGCAGTTTTTATATCCACATCCATTGCTCACTTATAAAATTGTGATTTTAAATGTTTTGTTGCAGAAAAAATGGCATATGAACATTTTGAAAAAGCATTCCCTGGCTTGTTACCTGTGTTTGCATCTAAGCCATGTTATCTGTTATAGGCTAAAAACTGATCCTTCAGTCAAGYATGAACACTCACAGATACATAGAATCATATTCTTTTTAAGGATATATGGAGAACATTATTTAAAAAATTTCGCCATGTCCTTGTAACTAGACTGATAAGAATAGTAAAATACAATGTGGAAATACCTGGTCAAGAGAAAATGTCCTGGTTATTAAAACTAATCTCCTAACTTATCATTGCTCAAGATAAAAACATCTTTATTTCTAAGTGGCATTTTCTTTGCAGGTACTTATGTACACATGMCTGTATTGGTTCCTGACATTCATAAAAAATGACCTTTAATGTACAGATCTGGCTACTGAACACTCTAAATCCAGAGTGGAACAAGTGCTGAAAGAATATCTCAGTAGGAGACTATTGTATAACTGCCACAATAAAACCCCTTAGTGACAGAAAATATAATAAAAGTCCTATGAAAACAGTAGCTCAGTGACAGCTCCCAAGGTAAGGTGCTACATTAATTTTATTATTCTAAGTACCCATATGTTAAAAAAACATTACCAAGTTACAATAAATAAAACATTAATTTGTACATTTAAGGCAATGACATTTAAATGGGTGGTAAAAATGAGGAAGCTACCAATGAAGTAATCAAATAATAAAACGAGACAACCAAAGGCAATATATTCTTTGACTAAAAGGAACTACAAATAGTTCTATACACAATAGGAAATATAAAACACCAACTGTAACATGTTCAAATGGAAAAGCCTCTCCAGGGAAGTGGTCATATCACCAAGCCTGGCAGAGTTCAAGTGTTTGAACAATGCTCTCAGGCCCATGATGTGACTTTTGGGGCTGGTCCYGTGCAGGGCCAAGTTTTGGACTCCTTGTGGGTCCCTTTCCMCTTGGCATATTCTGTGATTCTGTGAAAAAARGAGCTGCAAACACCCCAATCAAAAAAAAGTTCTTGATCTGAAAGACATAAAGTCTTTATGCTACAGAATTATATATAATATCACTSGTGATACTGCTTTTACAAATTCATTATATATCTATATAATTTTATCTCTAGTGAAAAAATATTCTAGCTGTCAGTTGATCCTTGATCGCTTGCAACTTTATTAAGTAATATTAATAGAAACCAGTGGGAATGAAGACACTCTAAGAGTAAATAGTTACCAAATGCATCTTAAAATAAAGAAAAATAAAAGTTTATGTCATAATAACAAWACAGCAATACTCATACTGACTTCAAAAATTTACTTAGTAAATATARAAGTAAAGCAATTTTATGTCTATAAAAATTGTTGTGTCTATTTGAGATTATTCCATAAAAACTTACCAGGTTTAGGAAAGCTTGTCACTGATTTATTCCAGTGAAATTTTCTGCTCATTCTGYTGTCAGTCTATTGTTGATACTAATAAACATACTGTTTTCAAAGAGCTGAATCATTTATTAATGTAAACTCCTTTTCCAAGAGAAAACATTTTGCAGGTTTCAATATTTTTATTGTTATTATTGCTGCCAGATATAATGCAATCTTAAAAAGAAACATAAATCCTTTACACAAGGCAGCTTAAATCAAGTGTTAGAAATTGTGAAATGCTTATTTCCACACTGCTTGGCGTTAAACTTTCAATGTTCACTTCTGAAACTATTCCCTTAGGATGTATTGAATTGCAAAATCCATGAACTTGTAAGTTGCTTGCAGTTTATTTCAGTAGCTTTCTTGCTAGCATTATCATTTGTAATTTCATTGCTATCCTTACATCCACTGTTTCYAAATCCCAGGTGCATAGTAAATGCACTGACTTTTGCAAGGTTCTTATGATCCCAGTAATCATGCCRGTGTATTTCATCCTCTTCTTACATCTTCATGTTTATTTAATTATTTATTGATTTTTTTACCAACACCTTAAGCTTTAGGTTGGTTAGATATTCAACCTCAAAAGTAAAACTTCCTTCYCAAAAGCTATAGGATATAGTTGCTGTTTGACAACTGTGCAAATCTGAAGAAAATTTACTGAAGTCAATAACATRTAATTACTACATGTTATTGAGAAGAGATCAGAATCACTTCTATGATTTGAGGCACGATGCTGCACAGTCATTTAAATTTGCAATGTAAACCACTCAGTTTTACTCCTGAGTTTCCTGTCATGTATCCTGTTTCACTGATAGACTTATATATTTTGAATTTTTCCTAGTGTAATTGTACTTTGGTTGTTAATCATTTCAGCAGATGTAAGTCTTCAAATCTGTCAATACATAATTCTGTTCCTGTAGAAAAATTTAGTGTTTTAGCAGTAATAGCTCCACATGTATTTGGAGTCCCACTAAGAAACCACATTTGACATTTTCCAAACTCACCAACAATGTGCCATTCCTTCTTTTCTCCCAACATACACACACTTTTTGACTCAACTATTTTTGTACTCCTTACAACCATCCTTCAATAAGAATGAGACAGGAGTAAAACAAATCTTTTAAAATAACTGTTTTAATGGATTATATTTTGCCTTTTAGTCTTAACATTTACAACTTCTTTTGATTTTTTTCTTTTTTTTGGTACCTCCAAATAGTCTTATATTCATGATTTGAGAAAACAAACCATAAAACCTTGGAAAGTTGACAGGTACCATGGTAAGAAATGCTTTTTCAGTTTTGTTWATGAATTACATAGATTTTTCATATTTTGACAATACATTTTGGAAGCCAGATGGTGGCCAGACATAAGAACTAATAATTTCAGAGTCCTGTCTCCATATCTCCTTTTCTCTTCCCATCCACTCTGAACTAACCATGCAAGTGCACRTACTCTTGTTCTAATAGAATCCCAGTAGTACCACAACATAAAAGAAGAGGCTAAAAATCTTTCCCATTCCATACAAATTGAGTTGATTCAGGATGGTGTAGAACTGCTTTTTCCTAAAGGGAACTTCCTCTTTTCCTGGAATTCCATGCAAATCTCATGGAGAAGTAGAGTCTGTACCTTWAGATTAACTAACTTTGGCTCACCTCCACATCACGTTAAATACCATCCAGAYGGCAAGAGGATGTAGATGGAAATCAAAACAGCCTAAAAATTGCCAGCAAAGTAAGGTCTGGTGTCAAAACTGCATTTCAGGAATAATCTATTATACCAACTCAACATCAATTTTACCCGAACCGTGTTTCCAAGGATTTAACTTTCAGTTAAATTTTGGTTCAATATTATTTAAAATATGGCCTTTTTTTCTCTTTTTTCAAAGTTAACTGTGAAAAGTAACAACACACCTGAAGTGATTCATCTTGCAAGCATTTCTCACAATAATCACCCCACTATGTGCATAGTTTCAATGRTTTCTGTGGGCCTAGTTACATGAATGAAATTTGCAGGATCTATTCCCCTATGACAGTATTCATAATATTTCTCATTGGGGAATAACTGACACTGTCTTGAGATGGTTTGATTTCATGAATTTTCAAACATTAAAAATTAGTTTTAAATGGGATAATTTTCTAAATTAACCTTTGAATTCTTTATCAAGTATTATTTTTTTACCTGAAAAAGTAGAATAGGGCATATAGTTTTCCTACAGTTCAGTAAGTGAATGATGTTTTTCACCACTTGTTTTMTACACAGAATTTTATGTAGCTTGATATTCATACTGAGAGCTGGTGGGAAAAAAGGCCTAAAACAGTAACCAAAACAAATAAAATAGTTTCTGTGGAACACTGCAGTCTTCTCAGGTACTTAAACTCACAATATTATGTTTTGAGAGGCAAGAGTTAAGAGTTACACTGGTATCTCTGTATGGGCCATGCACTCAAGACCTGGACTCAATGATCCTTTGGGTCCCTTTCAACACAGAATATTCTGCGATTCTGTGATGGAGGTTGCTACTTCACTTCTTTTAGAATGGCTTTGGTGGCACTTTATCCCATGCTTACTTGCACTGTGATTCATTTCTTTATGTTACTGGGGAACACTTTCACTATAACCAAAGCAGAATGTAAAAACACATATTAAAAGACCCCAAGTATTTTTTCAGTCTCTTCACTCTTACTCTCTGCTTTACTGTAACTGAAATTATGCAGAAAATTAATAAATTGGATTACAAAATATTCCAAAACATTTTTATTTTTCYTAAAACAATGCTAAACTGTGACATTACAGGGTATTTTCTATTCATGTGTAAGTGAAATTCAAAAAAACATTCTTGCTTAGAATGTCAAGTTCTGAGAAGCCAACTGCTACTAAAATTTCTGGGTTCTAGAGAGAGACCTCTTCCTAGTTATAGACTTCTATATTTGGCCTGAGCACTGCACTATTTTCTACCCTGGGTTTGCCTGTATTTACTTAGAATAACATAGCATAGAATAGACTAKAACAGAGTAGACTAGACTAGACCAGAATAGAATAGAAATTTCAGGTGGAAAGAACCTACAATGATTATCTAGTCCAACTACCAGATCACTGAKTATTACTGTCCTCCAATCCAGTGCTGTACTCTGCTCTGAGATACACACCCCAAACACTTCTATATTAATCTGGAATATTTCCTTTCTGTTCACGTGCAGGGTGCATGTCATTAAGTCACCAAGGAACTCTAGACAAACCTGGATGTAAGATAGGAAAAAGCCCTCTGTGTTTAATGCTGCATAAAAAAAGAACGTCCTTATGTCAAGGAACTATCACCTTTCTATACAAAAATATCCTAGCAAGGTATTATAGAGGAGGCTTTGTCCAGGTATCTATAGTAACACCAAATAATATCCTTGACTAATGAGAGTGAAACCAATAAGAATAAATAGGGCAAATGGCATAGTGAAATGGAAATGAAAAATATTGAAATGAAATAATGAAAAATATTTCAAGTAGTGTAAAATAGTTGAGTTACGGAGAAGTCAAAATACACTCTACTGTCACAACTGAGGAGGGTTTTTTTGGATGGCTTTTGCAATTTTACTCCAAAGCCAGTTGGCAGCCTATTTTCTAGTATATTACTTTATATTTGCATCAATCTGGTTGGTTTAAATGAAAACTTAAACCTGAGTTGACAAAATAGAATTACTACGTAACTTCCAGGAAGAGTGCAAGACTAGTTTGTAATAATATTTCTGGGTCATTTTAATTTTCCTAATTTTCTTACATCTTCCCCAGCCATACGAAAATTTTGTTATTAAAAGAGGCATTAAAGGATTTAGTCAGTGTCCACTTCTTCAGACAACTGGCACAAGTCAATCACCTAAGCTCTCTCGTACAGACTCAGTATGTCTGCTGCTGCTGCTGAGCAATTAGGTTGTTCTCTCTGATCCATGCTCCCTCACAACAAAGGAATCCCRCTAGAATTCAGTAAGGTGCTCATTTAAGCACAGGGCCTCCGGTGTCAGCTGGTGAGTTGCTATCACATTAATGAGTTAAAACTCAGCTACAYGCTCAGTAATAGCCAAAGGGCACACAGTGCCAGCTGAAAGGTGGAGAAGTAACTGATTGCACACAAGAGATATAAAGCTCAACTTTGYCATTGCCTAATTCTAGGACACTGGGATATCTTCCAAGGGCTAAAATGACTTTTTGAATTAATCCACATAATGGCCTCTTAGTTGTCTTTGCCTCCCCTTGAGCTGTACCTACTAAGCTGTCCATTTCCTGAAAATTCTAGAAAAGTATTTAACCTGCTCTCATGCACTTAGAAAACAGGTGTGAGAGCTGTATACTTTTGTAAAGAATAGGAATCTTTTGTGGATTTTGTCAGAAAAGTACATGGATTTGAATAAACCACATGAYGTTGAAAACATTACTGGGTTAGCATTTTGACCCCTGCTGCCTTTATTTTTCTTAAACTAGAAACTTTATCAGAATGACTAAGGGACATATGACTTAAATTGTGTATTATACACAATTCCACACATTATAAACTCACAAAAATACTTTTTTCTCYTAGGTAACTAAGATACCAATTTTTTTCACTGAAAAAATGATTCTGAACAGCTCCTGTTAAAAGCATGACTTAAATACAGAAAAGAAACAGAAGGAAATGTAGATATTCTTACATGCATGAAATTCAACGTGTCTTGAAATCAAGGTACACAAAGATGACATTTTAAGTCAAACTCAAACATCAGGAATAAATGTATTTTTAAAAATATATAGTAAGTTTTTTTCCTGAAGAATAGTTGTGATGTGACAATGGAGAATTTGATGTTACAGTGTGGTGTAATGAAGACATAAAGTAGAAAAGAAAATACAATAAAAACTACATCTTTCTGTGGTCATTAGGTATGAGAAAACAAAGTACATGTCAAAATATGATCCTTAAAACATAGGCTGTAATCTTTCTATAAGCAGAAACATACTTTGTATTAAAATTCCTATGGTATAATATACATTTGTCTTTCCAGCATGTGTAGATTTGCAATATGTTGAATGGCATGATAAGAGGGAGGAAGAGATACATACCTACATAGAAACAACTTTCTTAAAATGTCTTGAAGAAAAAAATCACACAACAACCATTAACAAATTAACCATTAACATTGTGCATGTCTTGAGGGATGAAAGAAGAAAATAGACAGGTAAATAAGTGTATTTTCAGAAGGTAAATTTGTTAAATACMATAATTCTGTGAAGAAGGGAGTATTTGATTCTTGTGTACTACAGTCTAGAACTATTCAACTGTGTAGCATATACTGTTGAAGCAATACCATATTTCATCAGCGAGATGATGACTAAATAGATACAATGGTTACATTCACTATCCATCTGAATGGTTGAGAATTTTGTGTTTGAGAAAATGTGTCTGTGTGTCAATTTATTTCTCCTTAACTCCTCCAACTGTTTTTTGGGATCAGTGGACTTTTTTGAAGGTCATGATGAGGATACACAGTTAAACAAGTTATTGGAAGGTGGAGCATATCATAATTGCACCATATAAAAAGAAAAATTAGTACATTTTCTGTCAAATACTAAAGACTAAAAGCAAGTATATTTAATGATTCAATACATAAAAGAAAAAAGCTGTAAAAGATGTTTCTTGTATTTGACAGATATATTAATTGTTACAATTTTTCTTGCCTACAATTATTATCATAATTATTCCTTCTGGGTTTGATAYTGGGGGAAAAAAAAGAGTTGCAAAACCAAATGCTTTCAGTATGAACTTGGGATGGAATGTTGTACATGTATGGAATGTGAAAGTTGCATAACCTCTGAAAATCTCCAGCCACACACAGAGCATCATGTACTGCCATAATAATACTTAGCCAAGCAAGTAGAGGGAGTTTGCAGCATCTGAATGAATAAAGATATTACTGTCAGATTTTAATGACAGCAGAAACTAATTGCTCTATATAGTTTCACACTACAGACTTCATCAWATGAGCTATGTGCAGAGAAGTAGGGTACTGCTTAACACAACTTACCACAAACTGTGTATAACAAGTGAATGCTTCTCAGCTGAAAACTAATAAATTTCTCCAGGCAAATGCACTGTTCATATAGCAGCAATTAAGCTCACCATAGGAATAATAACCAAGTAGAAAAAAAGCAGAAATTTTAATTAAGCAATTGAACAAGGCTTAGTCTAAATGTGGAGTTCTCAAAATACTGGCCAAATTCTCTTCCTGTTACATTTAATGAAAATTTACCACTGTCTTCAGCGAAGGGAGAATTCGGGCATTATTACTTTTGGGAGATCTATATCTAAATGACTGCTATTTCTTCTACTAATAGTTTGTATATCATGGTAGTTCAAAGAAGAAAAATATTTGATACATAATTTGAATTCTATTTACATTAAACTAACATTCTGCATTGTATTACTTGCAGTATAGATTAAGTATTTTTATGCAAAATCTTCAGTGTTTACAGTACATTTATTTGTGACTGATCAGTTTGAATTCCAAGATAACCAGAGGATAAAACTGTCCAGAGGATAAAGATTTTAAATATTGAGCTGTAGAATATGTGATGTTTAACTCAGTATCTACTGCCACAAATTCTGTTTTATGATCAGTCTGGAAATGGAGGTCTGTGTTACTGTTTTTTGTTGTAGTTGCTGTGTTTTGGTGCTGTTGTTGTCATCTAAGGAGCAGGTTATTTATAATGAATTATCTAAATACCAGGTTGTAAAACTACTGATGTGGGTTTTTGGGAAAATTAGTATATCTGTGTAACTCTTCTAATTCTCTTGCCAGTGGGCAAATTATACTACTAWGAAGACTTTCCCATTTCATCACATTATAAATATTATTCACCAATATAAGAAATAACATAATAAAGATATACAAATTATTTACTTTGTAATAATCTCCAATAAAATTTTATATAAAAGCATCCCAAAGGAAAATGAAAATTACACTTTTCAAAGACCAGTTTGCGTGTTTGCTACTAATATATACTCAATGTTTCTTACAGTAGAGCTGCCACTCTGACATGTAAAAAGCAATAGGAATTTTCTAAAATGGTTCTGTTATAATCACCTGTCTKCTTAAATTTGTTACAAAAGACCTCTCTTTGAAAGACCATTAATATATTCTCTTAGTCTGGAAAGAGCTGCCTGTCTACTTGCCTACTTTCACATCAAAATAGCAATTAGCACTAAGAAAAGGTACACATGAGGGATGGCTTATGCTCGAAGTATCACAAAATGAGGCATTACTGAGATACTGGATATAAAGTCAAGATGAAAGATGTTATAAAAATGTAAGTTACTTGTTATCATCATTTATTTGAATTATTTTGTCCAATCATTTGTGTATCATAACCCTCTAGTAGAAATTATCTGAAAAATTAGAAGCCATGAACTGAGAACTTATCTTCAGGAAATTCATCAAGAGAATAAAATCTGACAAAGTATTTAACATAATGTTTAYACAGCTATAGTATAAATTAATTGATTCATAATTGATAAACATCCATCCTATCCATGACAATCTTCCAAAACCTAGGCAATATAACCTATTTGATTTTAGAGAGATAATAATGATGACAGATTAACAGATCAAGATAATCTCTTTTAATAACTTTTCAGGCTCCAGTAAAACCTTTATATTCTCCAAACAGCCACCATTAGTAACTATGAATTCCACTCATTATAATGAACTAGGAAAATTTCAATCCCTAAACTGAAAAAAGTGATATATTAATAAAAATTTTAAAGGAGTTTGCCCTTCTAAATCCTACCAATACATATGTAAAGATTGAAAAACCACTGATATTTCCATGACGTTTCCAAAGCTGACTGTTATGTTTCTAACTCCCAAAATCAACTTAGAAGTCCTAATTTTTTTAAGAGTTCCTAAGCTCTCAAGCTGTCTGTACTGTTATGCTTTTAGATTCCTGTGAAGGATTGCGCATTCAGGGAATTCAGGTTTTATGATGTTGTTTATCCTGGAGAAGATTCCAATATGACATTACAGTAGCCTTCTAGTAACTCAAGGTTGCTGAGAAGAAAGTTGTGCAGGGACCTTTTACAAGGGCATAAGTGATAGGACACAGGGAAATRGATTCAGACTGAAAGAGGGAGTTTAGATGAGATATTAGGAAGAAATTCTTCATTGTGATGGTGGTGAGACACTGAAACTTGTTCCTCAGAGAATCTGTGGAGTCCCATCCCGGGACTGCTCAAGGTCAGGTTGGATGGGGCTTTAAGCAACCCAGTCTAATGGAAGGTATCCCTGCCTATGTCAGGATAGGACCTAGATGATTGTTAAGGTCCCTTCCAACCCAAATCATCCTATTATTCTGTGATAACAAAGGACAAGATAATTTAGATATCTTCCCTTACCAGTTTTTTATATTTTTTGCTGGCTTTTCTATTGCCCAAGGACTCTATTATCCTTCTTGGAAAAAATGTACTACTATGAATCACCAAGAATCATGGCTCTTCTTTGGAAATGGACATCTTTGGCTTTTTAGTTCTGTTTCATGTTTTGCCTTTACGTAACTGGGAATTAAGTCTTATTGTTTTTATCAGAGGGAGAAAAGAATTGATGCCTAGAATAGACATCAATGTGTACTGATAGTGAGGTACATAAGGCACWTGTGAAATCATTAGGAAGATGATTTACAGTTAACTTCGATAGGGAGAGAAATCCCTGTCAGTTGCATCTGGAGTGAGTACATGCAAGAAACAGATCTGAAGACACCAAGGTTGGTGAATAAAGAGCAAGAGGGGTAGCACCAGGTCTATAGGGAACCAGAGGTCTATCTGCAGTCTGTGGAAGACCCAACATCAGAGCAGGTACGTGTCCAAAGGAGCTTGCGACCCTGTAGGAAGCTCAAGAACCTGCAGCCTTATGGAGACAGGACTCYACAGTGGATGCAGGTTTTATTTTGCATTATTCTACTCTGATATGACTCTTTATAAATTAAATKAAATACCCCAAGTTGAGTCTGTTTTGCCCATGACAGTAATTATTGACTGATCTCTCCTTATCTATATCTTGACCCATGAGCTTTTTGTTATAATTCATCTCTGTTTCCCAGCTGAGTATGGTAGATCTCAGGCCTTGGATGCACTCCTGCCCCTGGACCTGGATTTTCAGTCCATGCCTGAGGTGTTTTCCATGTGCATGGCTCTAGCTCTGTCCTAGTCATTCATGTATCAGCCTAGGGACATTTTTGTTCTGAGCCTTGACCTGTGGACCAACTTTTTGGCCTGTCCTCAGTCTTGGTCCATCACTGTAGACATGGTGGGTTATTTCTAATACCAGTTACCACTGCTGGACTTAACACTGGAATGTGGCTTGACTTCATGACTTGACCCAAACCTGCATCATCACCACAAATATGTGTGGTGATCTGAACTCTGGTCTGACTCCATCTGCCACTCCTCKAACTTCTCAGCTTACCTCACCCAGGTACAGTGGCATAAGGTCATTGTGGGGTCTGACCCTTCTGGCCTTGAGCCTGTGCTCAGCTCTCAGTTTGTTTCTGAGCGCAGAAGCATTGTCAGCATCTAGAGAAAASTGATTATTCCTTTCAACTCACTCCTTAGAAGATCATACTTAGAGCACAGGGACCAGATAATGAAAGAAACCATAGTAAAATACTGAGCCRACAAAGAGTTTCTTTGCCTCCACATCCCTAAATTATTATTTGGTACTCTGACATCTTAGGAGATTCTGCTTGCAACAAACACCCCTTATGAAAACATAGATTTGCCAGATAGATAATGACACTTCTCTCTTGTTTTTCATAGCATGACACCACAGTATGCGCTGCATGAATCTCAACCATTGCTTGTGGGGGCAGACTGTGACATGATGTGATATATGCCAGAAAAATGTTGAAGAATTGTTGAGAACAGAGAGAATGAAACCTTATCCATCTTTAAGATGTGACAGATTTACAGGGAGAAGATTGTGAAGCCAACTATCCTTTCAGTTCTGTTCCTTGGGAGAAGTAATTTTGTTTTATTCAGATGAGGTCTTGTGATCCAAGGAAAATAGAGACAGTGCGGATACATCCRGAGAAAAACAAGGAATGAGCCAACTATTAGTGTGGGAAAAGTAAYGAGACACTGTTTCAAAAYGTAACATTTATGCAGAACAGGACATYATAAATTGGAAAACAGGGCAAAGGACCGCTAGATTCATTCCTTGAGCCAGGTGGCAGATGCATGAATAACAGGTCTACATTTTTAGTATAGTGTGATGACTCAGATGGATACATTAAAATGATACATGATAGATAACAGATGATAATATTTTGCTTTTAAAATAGTGTGGTGTATGTAGYGGAACTGTTTTTCTAAAAAAGAAATGGAAAAAATTCTGTGACTTGCTGCACTTGTTTCTTATCCTTTGTGTTGGCTACAAGAGTAAGGATTTTTTCCATTTTACCTCAATATGTTTGCCTACTTCCTATTCTCATTCCTAGAYGTCCAAATTACCCCAAATTTATCTAGTAATATACCAATTTTTGTTACAGAATCATGCCTGTCAAATTTAACAGGGACGRTCTTTTCACTTACACATGACTAAAAGAAAAGGTTCAAGAGCTGACATATGACAAGGTTTGTTGCAAGCATTAAGCAGCATCTTGACAATAACTATAATTAAAGTTGCCACAGCTTTGACCTGATTAAACACTGAACAATACAGCTGCCACTCTTTGACTACCTTAGGCCGGTAGAGCATCTGATGATATATAATATTTTTTGGCAGCCAAGTTAATTATAACATAGTTGACTGCATTTCTTTGGAGGGAAATATTTWAAAAAATTAGTGTGAGAGTAACAGTAATGAAAGCTGTCAGAGTAATTCTAAATATTGCTAACAAGTATACCTGATATCTTTGAAGTATCAACTTTTTTTGCATATTATTATGTATTTTTAACCTTTTTATCAGATTATATAAGAACTTTACTTGCCATGTACAAACATTTAAGCATACTAAAGTTTGTAGTGTCAAAGCTCATCTCGTTTCCTGAAAGATTCATGGGAGATGAAAGCTGAGATAGTCAGGCATTCAGGGGATGCTAATTAATGGGAACTGAACATTCAAATCTCCTAGGTGGCACAGGGATTCATAACAAGTGTGTGTGTTTCAGCCCTCTGTATCAAGATGCTCGCATTGGTGTTCCAAATCCATTTCTAACACTGATACATGAATATCTGCATGGATGAGGTATGTACAAAGAATTTATATGCAAGTAGCACAAATGACTATCATTGTAAAGCACATGGCACCTTTGCTGAAACACTGAAAACTTAGGAAACATACATCATACCTAAGTATGGCCAGCAAAGGTTTTTAACACATGCTGATGAGAAGCAGATTAAGAAGGACCTCCTCCTTGTCACTATAAGAGATAAATAGGTATATATATCATTTGTATAGGTACAAATGATAGCCTAAAGAGGCAGGCAATGGATATTCAAGATTTTTACAGACAATTCTCCTTTTTTGTTTGACATTGCTCTTTTGCATCAAGTCTTTAGTTGATGCACATTTTTTTAAATGTTTATGCTTTGTGGCTCTCAGCTTGTTAAGCTGAGGTGAAACAGATTAAAGTAGTTATTTTTGTGTTTTCCTTCTTGGACATATGAATTCCAGGAAAACAAATACTATTTTTTATTTATGAAAAAATTATATGCAATGGAAGGACTTCATGGAATGTGTCAAAAAATGTGCAATTTTGGACTRTGGAACAGCATGACATGTTATCCACGATGTTTCACAGAGTTCTTTGGCTTTTATAGTAACTTTCATTTCAAGAGGATATTAATTTTGCAGAGTAATTTGTTACTTCTCCACCATGACACACCACTCTATTCAATTGGTCATTTTTATATTTGTGCAATTTAAATTAAATGTGAAACAAATATTTGCTGTCTTCCTTCTGAAGTCCTGATTAAGACCAAACACATAATGATCACAGTCATATAATATTATTATTATATGTTACACAGAAAATGTAGACTATAACAATATCTTAAAACTATATATCAGCTTTGAGGTCTGTGTGTCTTTCTCAACTGATCTTATTTCACTGCCATTGTGATACTAAAGCATACATGATCTTCCATTTCCTTTCACCTCACACCTTTGTTTTCACAGCAGCTGAAAACAGGATTCATGGGGCAGACCCTTCCCCAGAACTTGTGTGTTTCATAACAGTGCACATCTATGCTTGGAGTATGAAATGGAGAAAAAGTATTTCAACATCCAAATTGTCGCTTGTGATTTCTCCCTTTTGTAATTAATGCCATCTAGACAATTTAAGTTCAAATTTGTCAGAAATGTGGAAGCACATAAGTCCCCCCAGATATTCAATATGCTGCAAGTGTTGTGGCCTCAGTGATGTAGAGGAATTGAGCATGGAGAGACACACAGATTATTCCAACAAGTAGAGCAATATGTATATTATAGCAAACTCAATATCCAGAAGGCTTCTGTCTATTTGACATGGAGTCTAAATCTTTTCTAACTCATCTTAACATTCTTTGGTAGTGCAACTCAAACAATAGGCTCAGGTATAGACAATAAACTATKAATACATTTTACTTTTACCTCTCCCAAGTTCTAGTCATGAGACCTGTTTGATTCACATTTATAAAGGCCTTACATATCCTATTGGTACAACAGACTGAAGAATTACTGCACYATCACTGCCATAGGCAGCCACACCTTTCTGGCTAGCAGAACTAGAGCAGATCATCAGTCTCCTATCTAGCAGATCTAAATAAAAATAAATTGTATAAAATTAATTATCCACAAGATTTTATTAACAGTAAAATAAGGAATTTGGATCTTTGAAGACTAAAACTTGGTTGAAAAATAAGAAGTGGCTCTTTTTTAGAAAGATGCCTCAGCTAAGATCACCTGGGGCTGCAGTCTGCTGAAAGCAACAAGAGATTCCAGACATTTCTTAAGTGAAATTTTACTGCACCTTCCTATTGTGTGTCTGCCTCTAATAAAGATGACATTCTGAAACCTCATTAGAAGATATAACAATACATATTGGAGTCCAAGAAAAGAAATTTGCAGTAGCTGGCAACAATAAGACATTAACTTCTGATATCTAATGGAGCGACAGTAATGACAGAATAATTAATAAACTGAATGTAATATCTAGAATATGTCACTTTTGGAGTGAACCCTGAAATTTGATATTGTTGTTGATTCCACTGGATTTTGGTTATTTCTAGCAAGAGGGAACTATCTGGTAGTGTAATCTAGAAGAAAATAAGGAACAACACAATGAAACTTTTACTGGTTTATTTTCAAATATATTGCTGATGATTTTTATGGCATCGCCTGAAAAAATTATCAGTGTATCGCATGTACTTCTTTAAAATGTATATGAAATTAATTTTCCCACTTTGATAAATTGATAAATGCTATTTATCAAAATCACAGAATTTTTCTATGGCCAAATGTTAAGTATTCYTCTGATACAAAAAATACTTATACATATTTTACAATTTCATTTAAAATATAAAGGAATATTATGGGAAAAAAATATACAAGACAGGAATAGGTGTTTTCTGCCTTGGCCTCTATTTCTTTCAAATTTTGTGAAAGAAAAGGTTTCCTTTCTTCTTGGAAATTACCTGTCTTAGAAATTACTTTTGTTTGAACACAAAAACTGTGAAGTTCCTCCAAAATCTGTCTCTTTATAAGGAGCTTCCAAAACTACTTCCTCAGTAACACTGAAGTCTGCAACAAGGTCAGTAATTAAAGTGCTTTGTTTTCTCAGAGGAAATAGGTATTACAAGATACTCAGAGTCATTGTCATGTGAATTCACATTGGCTTACCTTCTAAAACTCTTAACTTTTGTTAGCTGTTCTAGGTAGCATCTCTTGATATGGTTTTGCATAAGCATCTTGCTTACTATACAGCAAAGTAAGACATTCAAAAAAGGACTAATCATAAAAATAATCTACAGATAGAAAGTGAGAGGGATTTTGTCCTTAACAGTTGCAGAAAGAGGATCAGAATTTCTGGCTGCCTACAGCACTTTTCTAGATTAAATTTTTTGCCTACAATAGCTTCTATAACATAAGACTCACCACTGCAGTCACTTTTTACTTCATTGCTAGTCTAATGGTGTGTTATCAAGTTTTTTCTCCCTTTTTGAAATTACAATGGAAATCAAAATAAGCAAGTCTAATGCAGATGGCAAAATACTTTTCTTTTTAATTTTATTTTCTACAGAAGCACTATGAACTCTGGACATTTATTTGCTGTTGAAAATATATGGGTCATAGTTTTAGGGAGATCTGTACTCAAATGCCTCTTTTCAGGCTCAGAAGACCCATGTACAATAAAGTTACATCTCAAATAAGCGGGGAAAAGGATTRCATTTTATGTGTCATTGAAACATATATTCAGAAATAAACTTTTTGTAAATAAGAAATATTCCTTATCTTTTGTGCTAAATTCTCAGAAATTGAATACTCTAGAAAACAGTTTAAATATTAATTTATGAAAATAACCAGTCTAACAGTATTCCAGAACAGTTTTCTRTACTTGTTGAGAAAGCAAATAATAGTAAATAAGAAAGCAATTTAAATGGAACAAGCCCAGAACTATATCTGTACATTTAAAGCAACAAACAAAAATGCAAACTACCAAAAGTTTCACATATGGGACACGTTACAATATGATATTAATCTGAGTAATTTGTCTCATGCTGCCACTTATGTGTATTTATATGTAGGCTTTTGTCTCTRCTAAATTCAAATTCATTATGATATCAGTTTCAACTATTCATAATATTTATCAGAGTCTTATGGTAAATATTATGATGGAGTTAAGTAGAAATTAACAATTTCATACAAATCATTCCTCTGTGGAGGAAAAAGATAAAATACAGTACATTTATAGATGTATTCTCATGTTTATTTTGTYACTTTCAGTCATACCTGGAAGAACAAAAAACCCAACTTTTAAATTGCTATTGCTCTCATGCATGATCTTGGTATGAGGACCATCCATGATAATAATTAAGTGTCAAAGTAGACCAAGAAATATGCTTAAGGAAGGAAAAGGTGTTTAAGAAAGAAACTGAGGAGGGCTCTATTCACTTGAAGAAGTCACTAATATTCCTGATTCTCAGAGGATTAGTAACTGCCTTTGCCATTCTGACTTAATCTCATTTCCCTCCTCCTTCCACCATACGAGTTGGTGCTTCTTAAAACAATCTATTAGGTAAATGAAAGTGGAAGAAATTAGTGTGCTGTATGTGGGAGTAACCCATCACACTGATGTGTCATCATGTGTTCACCTTACAACAATTCYCTTTTGTAAGATTTGCAGTCTCCTTTACCCACAGATTCAGACATTTGATTCAGTCTCATACAGTAATTCAATTTTTATTGTATTTTGTAGTTGCTCTATTTCAATTCAAATTAATTCTTGAGTGATTCTGGGATATTTGAATTTCTTTACTGTCCTGGCTAGCAATAACACCAGAAGAGGTCAACCTCATTAGCAAGAGAGTAATTCAGCTTATCATGACATTAATACATTCAACCAAGCATTGCTCCTGTACAGCCATATTGCCATGGGCTCTGATTGTCATGTCCTATAAATTAAAATTGGGTTCCCAGTTGCTGGATTCATGAATTAATAGAAAATTAAAATAAAAAAAAAGAAAGAAAAAGAAAGTGGCAGAAGATTAATATTTTCATTTGTTTTGGGCTTTATATTATTAAAACTTTAATTTTTAAAGCTTTTATTTACTGTTTRTTGCCTTCTAGTGACTTTCTGATTGGAAACCCCTATGTTAATTCTTTTGATTTAATAAAAATAATGAAAATGGTATTAGTACTTATTCTAGTAATTTCTTTTTATGGAATAAAGAGCACTTGAACATAATGTTTGAATAATTAAAATCTTCCTGTGGGTTAGAAGAAGGAGAATGTACCATTTTGACGTAAGGCGATGATTTAAATGATAATTCAGGAGAACAGCTGGATTAAATTCCTGTGGAAAAGAGGTTAAACTAGATTCTGTCTTGTTCATTTCTTCTCTACGGTTTATATTTTCAACAAATAAAAAGAGATGGCTATAAAGAAGATGAAATAAGCTGACCATATACAAAATATATGGCTCCTATTTCCTAATTAAGTCCATTTCCTTAATTTTAAAGTAAAATCAGTATTTCTACAGGGCAGCAACAGAAAAACACTCATCTTGTACTGGTGGAAGAGACAGGTGGCCAGTGTTTGCCAGCTGGGTTGAAGGAGCTGAAGAAATCAGTTCATAAACCAAGTCATGCCTTTCACTGCCCTATCTGASCTTTATTTTGAGAAACTTCATCAGATGTACAAAATACACAAAATACTTGGAAGCTTAAAGYATTGGATAGTGTTTTTCATTGTGGCAGCTTTTCCTGATGTTTAGAATAGTGGTAGGTAAAATTTCACTTGCATCTTCAAATTAATACAAGAAGCATATTTGCTTGCACAAAACCCAGTATCTGACCTTTTGTTTTCTTCACATAATGAATGCTCCCAGCATGGTGCATAGGCAGTAATAATCTTCTGGAAGTTTTAGCTATATCTCCAGGGAATTAAGAGGCTATTTATTTATTTATTTAAGTAAATTATTTAGCATGAGGTATTTGCATAAGKTTCTTATACTATGATATTGTTTGACTTATACTGTTGGTTGCTTATGATTTGCAAGGAGAAAATAGATTTTTTTTCCATTTTCATTGTGTATTTGTTAATACATTTCAAAAAGTATTATGCTAATTATAACAGTGTGCTTCACATTTAGCATCTGAATTGCTCATTTTCAAGTTGTTTTTTTTTAAATTGTAATCTGTTAATTACTTGTTTAATGGAGTGTGTAATTACCTACTTTAAGTTAGAAAACTGCTTCCATTTCAAAGCAAGAAGCCCTTTCTAGAAATGAAAGTATGTAAATGCATTCCTTGCAGATATAGTATATAACACTTTTGCTTCAATAATTGTTTCATTTATGTTTGAAAATAAATTGTTTCCTACCCTCTGTCTGTAGTAATTATTGACAGTGTGTTCTAGGGGATTGTCCTAACATAAGAAGGAAGCATTTATGAATACGTGGAGGATTAGTATTGAAATATGTATTATTTTAACTAAAAATTAGAAATAAATAATTTTTTAATCCTAAGTGATTAGCTGTCATGAAAAGAGAGAAAAAGGCCAATTTGCCATTATTTAAGCATTAATTTTTTTCAAACACAAACTGAGATTGAATCTTAGTTTCTAAACTAATAGTTAAATATTTGAACAAAAAGTAAGTTAAAAGAAGTTAAAAGTTATTTTGAAATAAAAATTAGAATGGTAGTGTAAGCATTCCACTACATTTGATACTTGCTTAACTGCCACCTGGCTTTGGATGAACCAGTCATCTTCTAAAGGCACATMTAATTTTTCCCTCATTTTTTTTTTAATCTTTAAAAATGCTGAATTCTGTTACTGCTGAGAAAGCAGTCACTCRATTGAAGGGCCAAATTTTTTTATTCCTTCCATTCACTTCATTTCCAGAGTTGTGCACCTCTTGCCAACCTTAGAATATCCTTGGAGTTATGGTTAGTAATCATTTGTCACCTCGGTGCTCACTAGTTTGGTAACTTGGAACACTCATCAGAGAATTGATAGATTCAGTATGAAGACATTGAAATTTAATTTTTCTTTGGACATTGCTGAAAAAAATTCCAGTATGTGGGAAAAATCTATGTTGATTTTTTTCCAGTCTTTCCCAGTAAATTTTTTTTTTTCATTCTCTAGTAAAGAATTATTTGAAGTAAAGTAATACAGGTAGCTAAATCTTACAGACTCACTATATAAAAATTCAGAAAGCAGATTAAATTTCCTCTCATATAACTGCATCTAAGATAAATTTTAAAGGACTAAGGGAGTCCATGTCCCCCTTCCTCAAGGAAATAACATGATGGCTATTTCATGGAATCTTTCTCCCCATTATTGGATCTTCTATTCAAAATACAACAGTCCAGTATGATAGAGCAGTTATTCTCTTTAACTCACTGGAATTCTTCACTGTAAAATAGGAGATATTTAATTGTTTTTCAAAATTTCTTATTTTTTCCTTTGCTTCCTGAAATAGTTATTTATTCTGCTGAATTACTTATTAAATCCTTATGAATCTTTACTGCTGGTGGAAGAAAAATTCTACAGTGAAAAAAGATAAGAGAGACATTCCTTTTCTATTAGTATTCCTTAATTTAGGTGACTCCCTGCTGAAGATTCAAATTTTTTGGTTTYGTGTCTCATACCTCTGTGCTTACATTTCCACATATATGGAGAAAATTTGAATCTATGGATTCTCCTAGCCCTCTGAGAAACAGCTAAATTCTCTTTAAGAATGAATGCACTCCAAACTCAAATACAATTTTGCACGCAGGGTAACATTTGTGTATAAGTTTAAAGAGCCAAGAAATATACCCAGAAGAAAAATATCATCCCTGGATCTGTAAGTCAAACTTCAGTGTTATGCCTAAAATGATCTATTGTTCACCATTTCTGAATAAAAGCTGCTCACTGGATTTTGCCTTATCTTTGCCTCAGAAGATGAAACACGTAAGTTACTTGCTCTTCAGACTATTAATATATTTCATATAATATATAATAAATTAATATATGAAAATCTGCATTTATTTTTCTCRTGATATGTGTTGTAAACTGTCTCATAAAAGCCAAAATACCTCAATCAGGGCAATTGGCAAAGCTTTTGGKGTAAAACAGTTTAGTTTAGTTCAGAATGTCTCCTCAAACATATTGTATTTATAACTGAAGAAAATGTGTTATTACATGTATCAGAACTAGGCTTCACTATAAAATATGTTTTAAATGTGCAGTGTTTTTATACTTTGTGTTAATTATATACATCCCTGCTACTATTTTGTTCAATTTTTTGTCTATTATCTTACCACAGGCACAGATAAAAATGTTTTAATGCTTTTTGGTTCTGCTGAAGTTATTAAGAACATTTGGGTATTTTTTATTTAAGTCAAAATCATACATATGTAAATATTTATGATCTTTTGTCTCTCCATGTTTTGGGGGGGGTGGTTTTGGTAGGCTGTTGTGTTCCTGTGTTTCWGATTTTGTTTAAACTTAGTTTTTCTGAGTTTCCTTCCTGTTAAAATTATTATGTTTAAGCCTCAATGTCATGTTTCTTTCCCAGTGAAAGAAGGTTTGAGAAATAAAGTTCAGAGCTTAGTATGAAAAGCTGTTTTCTGAATTAGCACAAAATTATGAAAAATGCTGAGTTTGAAAGGTTGAATGAGGACAAGCGTAATCCCTCTGGTTTGGTGGTAGTAATATATAAGGGCTGAGATAGTTTGTTTGCAAAATTATCTTCTAAAAACATAATTGAAAGGAACTACCAGATAAATGAATTAGACTTTCACATTGAAGTCTTATATTCCAATCCTGTTRAATTTATAAATGAGTGAGTTTGGTGGTCTCTGTCTCATTCTCTGAGAACATCTGTCTGTGTCACTAAGCTGTTCACATGGTTTAGCATGATTGGCAGCTCTGTCCAGAAGGGATTCAGAGTCTGACAGCTTGAGCACTGCAGATCAGGCTGAAGGTGCATTGAAGGTGTATGGAACTCACGAGTGATTTATCAGCACTTCAATGTGCTGCATAAAATCAAAAACATGGAAACCTCCAGGAAGATACCTTTTGCTACAGGTGACCATAMACCTTTTTTTTTTTTTTTGCAAGGACAAACATTTTAGAAAGAATATCTGAGGGAAGGTCGATGTTAGAATGCTAATTAATTCCCTAATCAATTTCTGCATATTTTATAAATCYCTAGATTTGTTTGAAGCAATTTGTCTGTGTGGGAATTTTTGTTGTCAACCATACAATTCAGTCTCCTGTTCTGAATGCTCTGATGCAGCAGGAATCATTCCATTCTAATTCTTAAAATTTTACCACGATCCAAACTTAAAAGAACTGCAAAGGAGAAAAAAAGAAAGTAAATTTAAACTTCAGTATAAAAGTTATTATCAAGATATTTAATATCGGTCGAAAGAAATGAACATGCACAAATTGTCAAGTGAAGACCCAATATTTTCTTTTCTTCATTCTCTTTTCCAGGAGAAGAAAGCAACGGGGTCTTTGGGGATTTCACTGTTTGTTTTGGCCTTCACAAAGATGAATGTTACCCTACATAACTAACCAAGTAACCTGGCAAAAAAAGTATAACAATAAAGCTATATTTAAASAACTCTGTTTTCAAGTACAGACACCATAACCACTTTTCTCTTTATATTTCATCCTTCTTGCAAGAGACAGTTTTTGAACTGTTATATTTTAAAATAACTTTTACTTCATAACAATGGCAATTCTGCTGGTCATTTACACTCTGCCATTTTTATAAAAATTTGTTCCCTAATGCTGATAAAGCTTTGAGTGGTTTATATTACAAACCTCTTGGTCAATCTGTCATTCTTTATTGTACAAAGAAGCTTTTAAAGAATATTTGCGAACATTATGTTTCTTGTGCCAGCTAAATAGCAGAATATAAAAAATTATTTTTTCAGCATCCTCATGGACCTAGGGAGTATATAGTCATGAGTTTCACAAAAGCACTTAAATGAATTAAAAGCTTAACACCTGCTGACCTTCAAAATACCACACATATTTATGATGCATTACATTCTAATATGCTATAGCACATAGATTTCTTTTTTATTATTATTTTTAAATAAAGAACATTCTTCACAATTGCTTTTCTGAACTAGGATTATACATTGATTTATTCCTGCAACCACTTGTGGACAGAGAAAACAACAAATGTTTWGCAATTTTATCTTCAAAAATATTTAAATTATTGAAAAAGTTCTTATTTCTAGAAAACTTTAAAACCCAMAAAACCAAGAATACTTCAAAATCAACATAAAATCTTTAATTTCACTAGAAGAGTTTCTCCTTCATCAATTTTTATTCCATTTGCTTTCTCATTAAAGGAATGTTGTGGTTTTCTCTTGCATTTACTCAATTTTGTATGGGTTTTTTTTTTTAACAACTGCTAGTGACCAGAAATGTAGTTATTCCCACTTTCCATCAAATGAGATTTAAACTCTTTTTATATTCAAAATGCAAAAATGTAATAATTTGRTGCTCATCCAGAAAATATACTCATATATTTATCCTCTTGTTCTAAGGACTCCTAAAGCAGTCTTAATTCAAGGAAGTTTGCCACTTTATTTAAAATATTCCAAAGTAAAATTAGTTGCTAGAGTGAGATTTAAAAAGGCCAGGACTCTCGGTATTTTTTATCTGTTTAGAAATTTTRAGGTTTCTGGGTCCTGACATAAAATTTGAGAAATTCCTTGTTATTTTGATACACTGATAAATAATTTTACAACATATTCTTATTACAAAATTCCTTAAAACCCTATAAAATATATCTTCTGACATTTGCTGTGTAATGGTAAGCCATCTCCAGTGTCTTACATTCTCTGATTTGTGACTGAACTACTGAATAGCACTATAAAAATATTAAATTGAAGTAGGGTGATCTTTGCCACTCACCTTTCATTATTTGCCTCTTAAAAGAGCAGATTGAAACAGAAGAGCATGTCTTCTGATCTTTCTTTATGGCAGAAGAATTAAACAGAACAAGTGAAAGTGTTTGTATGACCATTATGTAAGACTAAAAGAAACATTTTTTTTCTTTATGTTAGTTTTCCCAGCCTCTCAGAAGCATAGCTATCAGAACAAAGAATAGAGCTTTTATGAAAAAGCTGCTAAATAAAAAKAGGAACTATTTCTACTATGCACCTGGTTGCAAAATTTAATTCTTGTACATGTGTTATTAATAAATGAGTTTGGGTTTGTGGKTTKTTTTTCTTTTCTCTCTCTTTCATTGGAAGAGAGAAGGCTTATTACAGAAAAAACCTCTAAAATTTCTATTATAGAACAACCTAAACTGACAGGCAAAGGTAAATAGCTCTGAAAAAGGTTATAAAAGAGTAGAGTGCCACAAAGAAAATGTAAGGAATAGACAGTAGAGTGTTGAATAAGATGATAAAACTAAAGGCTAGTGAAGCACCCTTGGTAAGATGTTAAGGTCGGCACTCTTGAAGAGTGTGGTAAAGCTTGAAAATTGATATGCAGGTCTACAGGTAGCAACTGCACAGAGTCACAGACCCTCTGACATATTCCAAATAATTTTTTGGCCAATGACTAAATTCTGGCTGTTTTGAACTAATGAGGATAGAGAGCAGTTATGTCTTTATTTTCTTTAAATATTTTAAATGTCCCTATGTATTGATTTTTTTACTTCTCATAAATGAATTAAATTATCAAAATTCATAAGAAAGATCTGAACAAGAAAAATGTTCAAAGAAACTACAGAAAACTCAAATAAAATTATTGCCATGATAATAAGCTCTTTGGTACTGTYAGAACTATGGTACAGAGGCCTCCTTTTTGAGAGTTGTGGAAAGAAATTGGAAAGAAACTAATTAAAAACATGTATTTGTAATGTGAATAAAACACTATAAAGTCAAAGTCTCAGCAACTAGATTGTCTCTCGCTTTTTGTTTAATTCGATAACTAATTTTTAATTAATTCATTGCTATTGTTCTTGAATCTCCCTTTGTGTTTGAAATAATGTTTTTGCATTTTTATGCAATTGGATGTATTCCATTATTCTAACCTTTTTAAAAAATTCATTTTATGTTGCAACAGGTATTTTCTTTTCTTCTTTTTGTTATCTGTATAATGATTAATGCTTTTCTCTTTATTTTACTCCAGTATGCTTTTGTACTGTACACAAAACATATCATTGAGATTTAGTGAGGGAGAATGCAAAATGAGTTATTTATGAACTAAGCTGCCCTCATCATATCTTTGGATACAAAAAAAGGGAGCATTAATGTAGCACAACAAAAGAAAGAATTTACAGTTTCTTAAATCTCAGTCCTGTAAAGCAAAATTGTAGATGTAACAGAGGAAATTTTCCAAAACAGTTTGGAAATCTATTTATTTTAAGACCATGAATCTAAAAAGACATTTATGTTTTCACRTAATTTCAAGGTAGTTTTCAATATTCTTTTTTGGGTTTAATGTAAATGTTATTGCATTTCTTTAAAAGACCTACTGTACTTTATTTCCTGAAGAATCAAGTCTTTATCTCTGTTTTTTTGCATAGYTAGGAAATGGATGGCACATACAACACTTGCATATATACTATAGAGTCGGTGTTCTCTCATGCGAAAGAATTTGCATACTCACCAAGGTATCTATTTTTACAATAACGTTCTTCAAAACCTTCTTTGAAAACATATCCCTGAAAATAAAATTATTTTGCCATAAGAGTTAAAAAATATTGGGTTTTAACTAGACTCAGACAGCAATAGATTTCAGATTCCTACAGAACCTTCCTGCTATTATACTGCATGCAGGCCAATTAACCAAAACCAAATAATTTAAATTTGAACTTTTTATTGTAACTGCTGAACATAGATACAATCCTGTAGTGACTTTACTTGATTTCTTAGATAACTGAAGCAAAACCAGAAGCTTCAAACACAAGTTCTGCATAACTGTTTACCTGGTTTAATCATTCCCGGAAGCTTGTGAAGTTCACAAACAGAAATAATACTGAGTAACCAGAAAAGGTCAAGATCTTCTTAAAKACATACTGTTAAGAGGATATTCTATGGCATCATAGTTTATATCCAAGTTTGTTTAATATTAGAGACCATAAGGGCAATAGAGGTCCTATAAATTCATGTGTAGTCATGGTAAACACTGTAAACTTTCCAGAGTATTGAAATGACATTATTTTTACTTACTTACAGAATTAGAAACATTTATTACTGAGTGGCTTCTTTATCTGTGCTTCATCCCTGATTAKCTCATGCCTGTACTCCTCTGTGCCACCTCCTCTGTCTGCACTTCTCAAGCCCTCTGCTACTGTACCAGGTCTACATTTGTCTTCTGTATTGTGTAGGAGTTGAAATATTTCATTCTATACAGAATAACTGCTTGCTAGTCTCTATAAACCGTGCTTGTACCACATAAAATAAACAAAAGGAAAAATATTTAGCCATAAATACCTGGCCTAATAGAGCAATTGCTTTCACAGTATAACAAATTTTTAAGTTCAAGTGAAGTTCAGACAGACCAAGTCTGACAAGCCTCAGTAGTGATGTTTAGCAATTTCTGTAAAAAGCTTATGGCCTGTTAATAGCCATGGCAATACTTATTGTTGGGCCACATGGTCACATCTTGTTGTGCTTACAAGCACTTAGTCATGTACTGCACATCTTCATTGCTATTCAAACCACACTAACAAAAACTGGTGTGCTAGTTTTGCTTTACAGCACTAAATTTTATTTTAGGTCTATTATATTCACAAAGTGCTGCATAAGCCAAATTTTCTTAATCTATAAATGTGTTTTATTTATTTTACAAATGTTTATTATTATTATTATCAGAATTATAATACTTTTATAATTTCTACAGAGACTTCTAACAGGAAGTGATCTATGACATGTAAGCAATGATAGCAAAAACTTTAGAAGAGGATGATGGTATTTATACATCACAGAAAAACAGATCTGAGATACTAAACTTTAGCTTATTTTGCAACAATAAAGAAGTAGTTCAGGTTTAAATCACACCTTCACTCCTTCACTAAACTTTTAATGTATAAAAAAGTCAATAGAAATGAAATGCTTTGAAAGAACCTCACCGAGCTCTGCAGCAGAGGGATGCTGTAGGAGAGATTTATTTGCTGAGTATCTGGTGATCACAGGTAAAAAAAAATGAACATTTTCAGCCAGTGTAAAAGGATTTGGTTCCTAGAATTCTCATCTCTTGAGAACTACTCAAAGCAGCTCAATATTCTTTGGCTGCCAGTTGTTGCTGATGGCTATTTTCTCTGTCACAGTGAATGTCAGAAGGTGCCTTTAAGAAAGATTTATTTGGTAAAGAAAGCAGAGTTTTTTTCAATACACAGGAATATGGGATCTGCTTTTTATTTCTCTCTCTCTTTCTTTTCTCTGAGTGAGACTTTTCTCTCTGAATRCATTTTGAACTAATATAACTGATGGACAAATCCTATTCAGTTGCATTTGTTAACTCATTTAATGAAATGCCGTATATAGGGGTGCACATTGTGCATTTAACACCAGAGTTTATATTTGATTTTATTTGTATTTAAAACCTCTTAAATATGCAATCCTTCTCCTTTTTTTTTGTTTAATGATGTAATTTTAGTAAATAGATACCTGTTCTCCCTTCCACAAAAACCCTATTTCAGACGACATCTATGAAACTGGGCAGTGAAAATGGCTTCTTATATGAGACTCAGTAGCAAATATATCACTTTACTGAGGTCATTCAAGCCTTCAGATCACTATGTTCCTTCAAAGAAGGATATTTGCTCAAGGTCTGTCACTTTGTGCAAAGATATACTCACTATCAAGCTCCTGAGTGATGTTGCTCATTCTTGGTGAAGGTTCACAACTTAAATAAGGATGAAGGAGTTAGAAAACCAGAAACTGATTATGACAGTGTTACCTTATTAGATGCTTGACAGTCTGAATAAAAATTTCTGTTTCAAGGAATCTTTTTATTATAAATAAATTCTTAGTAAAAAAAATAAAAAAATAATAAAGTGAGTACTCTACAACTGAAAAGGGAGAAGATAATGAAGATGTTCACTTTAGGGTGCTGTGGAACAGTGTCATGGAAGACAGTGCCTGGGACAGGCACCTTGCAGCCCACCTGAGCTGCAGATTTCTCTCCTGGGTACTGCAGGAGCAGGATAGCAGGCCTGCATGTCTGGTCCTCCTCTCCAGAGTGCCCTGCTCCCTGTTCTTGATACTTTTGTTTGCCATTTACCTGGAATTTGGAGCACACCTGTAAGACTAAGCCAAACAAAGCAACAACTGCTCTATGGGACTGAGGAAGATGGTAAAATATACAGGGCACATTCAATACCCYGTGTTAGAAAGAGATATTTGAAGATCTCAGTGTTAAATTGTTAGAGGCAGAGACCTAAAGTGGTACCTCAGGGCTTTATTTTCTTTGATGAAACAAAAAACACCACACTTCCCATTCTAGGAAGAGTAACATCTAAACCCTTTCAGGACCTGGCTTTCTATGTATGTGAATCATTGCCACAGAAAATGTTCAGCACCATTGCTATCTGTTGTTTTGCATTTAATTTAACTTAGAGAAGACAAAGAAGCTCCAGTAGAATTACTCGAAATCAGAAGCTGGAACTTCTTACATATGTAGTCTCCAGAAATCCTTATTCTATGTAAGTTAGTTGCCAGAATCCTGAGAATTAATTCCGCTAATGTAGAAAAGCTACTTATCAGAACACARATAAACAGGGTTGCTTTTGTGAAATTGTAAGTGTGAACAAATTTTCCATCTTTCTGTGATAATGGGCACAAATCCTAGATGTTTTTTAGCAGTTAAGTGGTTCATCTTGTGACATCTTTAGTCCATGTGTTTTTCCTTTCCTCCACTTATTTTGAAATAGATCCTTCCCCTTGAACACCTCCAATTTCTACAGAATTTCATATCTTTAAATTCAGACCCAGATGGCAAGCAGAGTATTAAGAAAATGAGGTACAAAACCAAATAATGTTCTTTCATGAAGTCAATGGCTTATAATTGTTAGCAGATTTTTTTCCAGATGAGCATATGGGATTTTATGATGATTGAAAGTATGAAAACACCTTGTGAATTATTATTTTTTAAATAATTTAAGATGTAGAATAGTTTATTTCTTCCTCTTGTATCAAGAAAAACATGGTATAAGAAAAAATAGAGAAGGTCATCAAAAAGGATGGTGCTGTTGCTAGCATGCTGCATCTAATCACAAACTGATGAGTGATTCTGAAATTAGGATTTCTATGTAATAGCACCATGAAAAATAAAGAATCAGCCTGCAATAGTGTCATGGTTTGACACTGGCACAATGCCAGTGCCCCCATGAAGATACCCTCCCCCCTGGTGTCTGCTGTGAGATGTGACCAGGAATAAGCAACACTTAGTAACAACAAAAAAAACAACTTTATTAACTACACTACAAAGAAAAGACTAAACTACAAGAGAAGGAAAAAAAAAACCACAAGGAAAATGAAAACTGCACAGAAATATTTTCCTCCTCCTCCCCCCACCAAATTTCCAATACAATACCTCCCCCAAATACCAACTCTCGATCCTGCACCACCCTTTAAAATACTCAATCTACAGTTCATCAAGAGGAGAAGGGAGTCCTTCTTTGTGCCACAGTGGCCTCTTCCTTTCATGTCCAGTGCTCTCACCACCGAACACGGACCAGGGCTGCTTCCAGGGTCGTCTTTTAAGGGTGCCTTGTCCCGTTCCAAAACGAGCACAGTCTCACATTTGGGACGCCTGTCCCCCCCATATTTTCCACCCCCTGGGGCTGAGGGGTCTCAACACTGAAACTCTCTTGGCTCTGAGCCACYGCCCCCCCTGGATGCAGTCTCTGTGTCACAAGGAACATGGCTCTGTCCATGGCTACAGAAAAAGAGTCCAGCAAAAATGCCACTCCTTCTTCTCCATTCCTCCAACATCTCTCTCTCTCTCTCTCTGGCACAGACCTTCATCTCACTCATTCAATTCCCTCTTCATCTTCTGCTCCATTGCAGGAAAGGTCAATGTTCTGCAGAATTTTCATTGTCCACAAAAGGGTTAAAACTCGGGCTCTGCCGCCCGGAGAGACTCCCACAAGAGGCCGGACACCTTCTCTCAGCATTCTCCCCCCCCTTCTTCTTCTCAGCCGTGCTGCTCCAMGTTATCAAGTTTCAAGGTAAAACAATCATAAGCAGAGGCTGCACTCTGTCTCTCTCTCCTGGGGGGGGGGGGCTGCCTGATGCCTCCGATGCTTCTCCCACCCTTCCATGCCGGGGCCTCTTCCTCCCATCTCCGTCCAAAGCCCCGGCCTACCTCACCTGGCCGCATGGCTTCCCCTCCCCYGCCCAGCAGGAGCAGCTGGACGGGGGAGAKATCYGAACTCTTTCCCCACCDGAACCCAAGAGAGCTTCCCAGGGGGAGAGCCCTGCCTTAACCTTGTGTTCTCAGAGGTGGATCCAACGTCCCACTGGCCAAATAAGTTGCCAATATTAAAATCTGAACATCCATTGGCTTGACCACAGGATCCCAGAAATCCTGTTTCCTGTCAAACCACCACAAATGTGCTTCATTATCTATTCTTCAGCATTTTTTCTTTAGAAGTGTATATTTTTCTGGCCAAAATAATGGTTCCAAATTTTATTATTATTAGTAGTAGTATTACTATTATGATATTAAACTGGGAAAGAAAACAACAATCTCAAAAACATGAGGAAATGTTTCAAAAATCAATGCATCATTTTGTTTTGAAAATTGAGCTCTACTTTGTTCTACTTAAAAATAGATTACTTAACCTAGTTTAGTTTCATCTATGTTCCCCCTCAAATACTTGAAATRAAACTGTCCATCATATAAATGACCAGTAGATATTTTGTAATTAGTTCTTGCCATTTTTCTTACTCATTTGCCTTGATACCAATCAAACTACAATTGCAAGTCCACGAGAGTTTTACCATTTAGTTCATCTAGTGTTTCATAATAAAATTCAGTCATTTACAGTGAGTTTCCAAGTCATTAATGTGAATTAGTGGGGTTCTTCTGCATAGCAACAAAAATAATGAGCTTATGCCTCAGAGTATTTACAGTTTACTAAACGACTCTTCCTTTTTGTACCTTGCATATTAAACAACATTTCCCTCTCTGAATGGTCTTTATTTTATCCATTTAGCATAACAATGAAAAACATATAATTACATCTAGCCATCTGAATTACTGGATAAGAGTTGAATTTTAATTAATTAGAATAAGACTGGTCAATTCCCTTTCCTCATGATGGTAAGAAAAAGAATGAATCTAAAACTAAAAGAATGTTCCATGACTACATTCTAGCATAACCTCACTGCCTTGACAAAATTTCTGTTTTAATGTCACTACTATCTGCCCAAATACTTATCTTTCTCTTCATAGAATCATAGAATGACTTGTCTTTCAAAGGACCAGAAAGAATTTCTGCACATAAAGAGTTATTAAGCATTGGGATGGCCTACCCAGGAAGCTGGGGTCACCATCCCTGGAGATGTTCAAGAAACGACTGGACATGGCAACTCAGCGTTATGGTCTAGTTGACAAGGAAGTAATTGTGTAAACATTGGATGTGATGATGTGAGTGGATGTATTTTTTTCTAAATGAAATGATTCTGTGACTCTGTGATCTTGAAGGTCATCGAGTTCCAATGCCCCTGTCATGAGCAGGGACATCTTTCACCAGATCAGTTTGCTAAAAGCTCTGTCTAACCTGGTCCTGTACACTTCCAGGGATAGGGCTTCCACAGCTTCTCTGAGCAATCAGTTGCATTCTCCCCATCCTCACAGTAAATAATTYCTTCCTAATAATTAATCTAAATGTAGTCTTTTCAGTTTAAAACCATTCCTCCTTTTCCCATCTCTACGCATCCTTGTAAAAACTCTCTATAGCTTTTTTCCCGGGCACCCTTTAGGTACTGGAAGGCTGTTATAAGGTTACCCCTGGAAAATACTCTACTCCAGGCTGAAAAATCCCAAATCTGTCAGCCTTTATTCTCCTTTGTAAGGAGAGGTGTCCTTTATAAGAAGAGGTGCTTCATCCCTTTGATTATGGGGGTTTGATTATGGTCATTCTGCTCCCCAATTCTGTCTTTCAGCTTGTGGGCTGGATACCCTTAGGATGACTGACCTTACTACTAAAGACTGAGGCAAAGAAGGAATMAAGTATCTCAACCTTTTCTGTGTCCTGTGTCATATTTCCCCTTGTATGCAATAAATTATGGATGGAAATTTTCCTTAGACCTCCTTGTGTTGTTGCATTTGCAAAAACATTTTTTGCGGTGTTTTACAAAAGTAACCACTTTTGTATGAAATTACTAGATCAGCATCATTGATTACTATATCAGCCTTTAAATTATTTTCATGCCAGAAAAAAATAAATAAATCATAGGATTTTTTTGGTTATAAAGCAGCTCAAGAATAGCAGCACAGAAAACAACATATAGGGGTCAGAAAGGCCTTCTAAACTATTTCAGATAGTAGGGAGCTGCTATTTCAAATACAGTAGTGGGCTACATTTCCTTCCAGAAAAGGACTGCAAAGTTATTCCCGGAATGTATAGATTCCTTCATCTCTATGTACTCCCTAGCTGTCTAGTAACACTCCTACTCTTGATGTAACTACCACAATGCAAAATAAAAAATTAAATAAAGGCCAGTGCTAAAACAAAAGCAAATTCAAGGTCCATTTATTGAATTATTAATCATTCAATARTGCAGGAATTAATTTTAATATAACTATTATTTTTGGCCAATTTTTGTGAGACTGTTTAATAAATATGCCTAATAGGGACCTAAAATACTTGTTCAMAGATAAATCCTTAACTACTTGCATCAATGCAGTTGATATCAGTGGTAGATGGAAGCCAGAAAGAAAAATATTTTCTCTTCTTGGCTCTATTCTCTGATGTTTCTATTTCCATCTCTGCAATGTTATCATGACCTTTAATAAGAACATTTCTGCTCAATCATATCACCTCTTTGACATCTGGTGTTGCAGGAGTGTGGTTCAATGAGGTGGCCAACAATAGATTCCAGAGCACAGAAAGAATCTCTCAACAAATACCCTAATTTCTTTTCTTTTGAAAATCTCTTGATCACATTATGCCATTCACCTTACCAGGTTCTACTTTTTTAAGTACATATCTTAACTTATTTATCTTATTCATATTTGCAAACCAATGAGCTTTTCTTACATCATCCATACAGTATTTTTAACCTGTCAGAATTTTCGGAGAGCAAAAAGCTAAAKAAGTCACTGCAGTGACTTATGACATATAAAAATTCAATAATTCAATCAGGCCAGCAGCTTTTTCCTGCAATTTTTTTTTAAGTTGAGTGTAAACCAGCATCTAAACATGACATTATTTTTAGCAATTTCTATTTATATATTCAAACACACAGGCAAAACAAAGCAGAAAAACTTCACCTAACCAAAACGCAAGTAAATCTGCCCTCCATAAGTTTCAGATAATAAAAAGTTCACAGTCTGAAAAACCTGGAGACAAGAAACTTATAMTGTTAGGTCCTGCAGACTTACTAGAAAATACTTTGTTTTTATAATACATTAACTTTAACCTAATTTAACTGAACAAGCATTTAAAATGTTAAAATAAAATTAGAGTATTTGTAAACAGTTCTGTCTTCTCCCTCAACTTGTCAGAAAATTTGCCTGTTATGCATGGATTTTCCACACATATTTTCACACAGAACTGTACTTTTGGAAACAAATAATACTACACAAGCAGCCAGAGCTACATTAAAGGAAGCATAGAAGTGGAACATTCATAAGGGCATAAATAATCATATAGGAGCTATACCTTGAAAAACTGGGACAGTAAGTTCGGGGATTCACTCACTTTTGTTCTGGGACTCATTTTTGTTCAATGAAATGATTTCTAAGAAGTTTTACACTCATAGAAAAAGGATTTCTAGTACTGAAGTCATACATAAACACCATRATGGTTCTTTCTCAGAGCTGAAAGTCTGCAAACCTTCCAGCTGAATGTAATGACGAGTGCCTTGACAAGATGACATTCATTTGAGCAGCAGGCAGTAATAGATGGATAGATAAGTCAGATACTTTCAGCTGACACAGGCTAAATATGCAGTTGTAATCAGTGTTTCAGAACAGTATCTCTAATTTGACRCTGATGCAGAGAGGTTTCTATGCAGCTTTCTAAAAATGGACTTTGTTGTCACATTGGCATGCGTGTGTGTAAAACATGCTGTCACTCTCACAACCTCTAGTCCTGACTCTTGATGGAGCTCCACTTATTTTCAAGGCATTCATGAATAGAAGAGAGAACCACACTTGCAGATTTGTCCTGAAGTGAAGTGTCAAATTCAATGTGTATTGGGCTGTCTTTTTCAGGAGCATGAACAAGACAAAGCAACCAGTAAAGAAACTCCAGCCTTTCTGATACTGGCTGTGAAAAGAAAGAACCTTTTGCTGCAGGGACTTTGTTATCTCATTCTTTTAAGTTCAGAGCAAGGTTTARGGGTTAAGGGGGAAAATAAATTTTACTCTTGTCAGTCTAAATAACCTATTTTTCATGGTGGTGTATTCCATGTTTTYCTTTATGGAAACACAGCTAGAGTAGTCCAATTTTTTGCCTTARTAGGTAATATTTTGATGAGTTCTAGCACCAGATATTTAGAAGAAGAACAACTGTTTAAATGTGAACATAAATATTTCTTAAGAAAAAAAGGAGTACTAAAATTAGAGATTACTATATTAGAAATTAAAAGCAGCAGATAAGCTTAAAATATTCATTTTTACAGTATTTTCAATTATTTAGTTCCTATTAATGTACTAACAAGTACATTAAATCTCCAGCATACAGTTGCAAAGAATTGAATGCAAGTGTTGGTAGAGAGTCATAGAAAGATTGTGGAATCTTTGACCTCAACAATTGCATCAAAAACTGATTTTAGTGGTKATCTTAAGAAAAATGTATCCTATTATTCATATGTTCAATTAAAAACCAATAATTTAGAAAATTAATTTCTTAGAACTTTTCACAAATAATGCTAGTTTCAGTTTCAGAATTACATCTTTCAAATATTGAATATCATAGCAGAAAATAGCATTTTTCATGTACAGAAGTTCCTCACCCCTAACTCATCTGAAAGTTAGGGATTCAAGAAAAATTTGAAGCTAAAAGGGAGGCCACTTAAGAATTTCAGGTATAACAGTAGTTTTGTTGTGATCATCCTGTGACAAATGATGACAACTTAAGAAAAGACAATAAGAAAAAAATAATAATTTTTGGAGATAAAAACTTTTGAAAAAAAATCTGGTTTCAAATGTGTTTGAATTCATGAAAGGTTTTTTATTTTCAAAATAAAAATAAATAAATCTATGTGAGATAAAGTCATGACAAAGAACAAGCATAAAACAAAATGCTATCTTCTGTGGCTGTAGATTTTTCAGCAAATGTGAAAGTATCATTAGTAAAAGGCCAGACCTGACACTTTTAAATGAGTTATTTTTATTGGAGGKAAAACCCAGTGGACAATCTGTTTCTACACTAATAACATATAGCCTCTTCCTGTCCTCTTGTTGCTAGAGAACAAAGCAGACAAATCATTGTTACATCTATATTTCTCTGGTGCAAACACATGCTACAGTTAATCCATTTTCATGTGCATTCTTAATARGTTAACACTAAGCAGTAGTCTGTCAGATATAGTGTGATAATATGATGCTTAAAAGTTCTATTTACAAAGGTATTAGGACTTTCTAAAGGCTAAATAGGTTGATAGGTGCAGTGAAACTGTCACTAAAACAAAGATGTGACTTTCTGCCCAACTAGAGTTGTTTGGTTGTTTTTCTTAAAGTGAGGACACCAGAATCAGTCAAATTATTTGAAGCTGCAAATAATTTAGCAAAAACTGTAATCAAAAGGTGTCAAACTGAGAAACACAGAATGCTGGGGAACTTGGGGAAATAAGAAAATTAATTATAAAGAAATTTTTGCATAGATCTGCCCTCTGGACACTGAGTCTATTCACTGAGTCCTATTCACTGGTACCATCCACAGTTCAACAATATTTTGTCTCTTCTGGGCTATAATAAACTTCATCCAGCTTCTGGGCATTCCTGGAAAAATTGGCTTCTGTTACTCTGAAAATATGTGCACTTGTATGGCTTCTTGCTATGTTTSTCTCCTTCCTACTTGCCTTAACACTAGAGCCCTGAAGATACCCTCACTTAAGCATTCTAATCTGATTTTTCTAAGGAGTCATATTCTCTGTATTCCTAGGTGTCCAAGAAATGCTGAGATTTTTTATGCATATATATAAAACCATTTTAAAAGGATGAAATAGGAAATATGTTAATCTGATTGGTAAGAAATGGGATGAAAACCCCTTAGAGAAGATAGTTTATACATTCAGGAAAACAAAGGCACAAATACCTGCTCTAAGTCACTGTATTTGAGAATATGTTATTTCCTTGGTATTATATCCTTTGGTTCAGGATCATGAACAGAAAATGGAAATATTCATTCACAGTGAAGYTTATGAGTATATCAGAAATATTCATGAAGCCTTAAACACCAACACATCTTTAAATATTTTTAATGGARTTGGTATTTGATCTTGTTTAATAAATATATGGAATTTGGGCCAAATTCATTCGTAAGCTCGACTGCTTTGAATTTCATTGTTTTTGCAAAGGGTCTGTAGTTTGTCAATGGCTCAGAATTGTATCWGAGTTTCTTCTCCTACAATTCGTGACACAGAATTACTGCCTCTTCAGTTTTCATTATGTGAACTAAATTTTATAGAGCAAAACCTTTCAACCCAGTTTTGGAGTCTGAATTCAACACAATTTTTGTTTTCAAGGCAGAATCTCAGGTGAAGCAATAGAATCCCAATTCATCCACCCCCTGGGTGGCCCTGACTAGCAGCTGAGAATCTGAAGTTGCAGCTGCAAGAGCCTCAGAAGTATTTATAAAAATAGTCTCAGTGTTAACAGTGATAAATTGCTGTAGCAATTATAGCATGCTTGCTGATAACAATGCAGTCGCTTTAGCAATTTTTAAGGTACTAAAAACTTTATCAACTTYATATTTTAGGGTTTTGTTTGTAAGAAATATTTACAAGTTTAGAAAAAAAAGAAGCAGCAATCTTCTTTATGGAGTTTATAACATAAATATGCCTTTAGTATTTATCTGAGGATTTCAACAGTGAAAAGAAAAAAATTAATATCTTGCAATAATGTTAGTGTGCAAAGACAGGAGAAAATTAGAAGCAACTTTTATTTTGATACCATCTTTTTCTGAAGAAAGCTTTGTTCTTCATTAYGGAATGACAAATGCTTGAAACAAATATTTAAAACAAATACTTGAAATAAATACTTGAAAAAAAATGCTTAAAATGCTAGTACTGTTAAATTGGRGTGGAACTCTCATTATCTGAGTGAATACCTCAGTATCTTCTCTTGTAACTGGGTGTAGTTAAATAAAATTGGAAGAATAGAATACAATTGGCCAGATCATAAAAAGTTCCTATCTGCTACTCATYGGTACCAAAGCAATTTGTATTCCTGAATAGCTCTCTTAGTGTCTTAAAAAGCCAGGAAAAAATTGAAGACATAATTAATTTGAGTATTTTTCTCAAATTTGGGGTGGCCTTGTAGGTTTGACCTGATAGATGCAATCACATTCTCTCTGGAGCAAACTCAGTGGCAAATTTTTAAGCTGCACCTGTCAAAGTCCTGTATAAATTATGATTAATAACTGACTAATTTATATGCAGTACTGTAACACAGTACCTTCTTTAAAACCAAATTGATTGTCATCAATGATATTTTTAGTGTCTAATTCTTTATTAATGAAGTCCTGAATTTGGGTTCTATTACTTTTTTCAAGAATGAATAGCTAGTCAGTCATTTCTGGATCACACTTCTAAAATGCCAGAAATTATAAAATTTTATACTGTATTCTGACTAAAAACAAAATTAAAAAATAATTAAAATAAAAATCATACAATTAGCTTTTCAGCTGTTCCTTCCTATGCTCAGTGCACCTCAGTACACATACCTCATAAACTAAAGCACTTTAATTTAGAAGAGACGTATTCTGCAACCCTTTATATTCATTGCCAGCATTTTAAATTCTTAATGTATCATCTTCATTAGTCCAATCTCAGATAAAGGACATTTTCTCCCTATTAAATATCAGTATTTGATTCTTATTMTGCTATTTCAAAAGTCTTTCTGTTTTAGTTCATTTTACCTTCCTAACTTTTTGATCTATCAGACCCTTTTTAGTCTTATCTGTCAGCCACGTACTTTTATTTTTTTAATTCTGATCATTTTGGATTTGTCTTTCATGGGTGCATCTCCAAGAGTTAACAAGATTTTAGTCTGTATAATTGAAGTAGTTCTGTTTATCGTGTCTTCTGAAGTGCTTTAAAACCACTGTACTCATGCTGAAGCTTTAGGAAGTTTTTTCTCTTCACCACTTGCATGGGAAATRTGAACAAGGATTTCAAAATAAAAACTGGTTCATCAACAGATCTCAAAACACTGATGATAATTCACCTTACTTATCAGAAGTCTAGTACTCAAGATATTTCCAAGATTATTTTTTTAAACCAGCTAAATTATTTAAAATATCAAAATATCAATTATTTAAAATATCAAAATCCAAGGCTGATTTAAAATCAAATTAAGTTTAGGGGGATTCTAAATAATGAGTAGGAGAGGTTATTGTTA
Source organism: Cardinalis cardinalis (assembly GCA_014549065.1). Taxonomy (NCBI): domain Eukaryota; kingdom Metazoa; phylum Chordata; class Aves; order Passeriformes; family Cardinalidae; genus Cardinalis; species Cardinalis cardinalis. The sequence continues at coordinate 758,932 of JACDOX010000052.1, forward strand.
CAAAACACCTGCATTGGTTAGTAAGGTTGCTAGCAATCCAATGAAGTATAGCACTGCTAAACTAAACCAAAATCAAAGTTTATGTCTGCATTTCACTGACTCATTTGACAGATCATTTCAGAAAAGAATAAGGACTTAGGAATTACAATAAAATCTCTTCAATAGGCAATGTCAGTATTAAAAATAATGGAAACGATACATGAAGATATTGAGGAAGGAGAGAGAAGGCTGTATATGTAATAGTTTCAGGAGATCCCAGACCTCCAACAACCTTACTCACATTTGGAAGAGGTAAAAACATATAATTTTTGGAAATAACAGCATTTCATGAGCTTAAGTATTTTAGCCTTATCTGGGGCTAGAGGAGAGAAAATAAATCCTCTTATTTTAGAGAAAGTTATGAAACAATTTGTTACACGTGTATAGGTACAAACAGCCATAAAATTGTGATGGGAGGCTTTTCAGCCCTTCTGACTGTAGTATGWGAGGATGCAAAGGTCAAAAATCTGTTCCTGGCACTGAGGGTTGTCAACCTCTGCAATAATATAGCAGGTGAAAAAATTACCAATGTTCTAATTCTTTTAAAAATAATTAGCTAACCTTTCAAAAGTTGTTCTACGCAGTTGCGTGAAAAGCTCATCAGCATTTTTGCACAACGGTCATTTCTGGCACTGGAGGTTGGGAGCTCTGKAATCAGCATCTTGATTCTTTTTCTGCATGCCTCAATGAACAGAACTGAATGTGTGTGCTACATGTTTATGATAGTTGCAGCTCATAGTTGAAACAAAAATTCACACTTCAGCAAATCAGCTACGATCCTGAGTTATATATCATGTGTGTGTATGATGCACAATCAGATTGCTATCATCTATTCTCCCATTGGATACTGGCCATGATAAAGTCAAGAAAAGAGATCAATAATCACTCTTCAAAGAATGCTATTCACATTGGTAACTGACTGATATTTCTTGCTCACCTCTTCAATCTGAGCAATTTCTTCCCACCACTTCCAAAAAATTTTGAATAAATTCTCTTCTGAACTTGTTCTCTCTGTGTTCTTTACTCCWTTTTTCCTCTTCACAGTGCATAAATGATTCAGCTCTTAGAATCATCCCCATTTGTTTYATCCAAATGATCCCCTGCTATTACAAATGCTTTAGATCTTTCATCCTTACCTACATTTTGGAATATTGCACAAGGATAAGCTTTCTAAGAATGGATATACTTTGCTTTTCAGGTTTTACACTTGTTAGAAAATAATTTTCAAAAGAAAGATGGCTTTTTAAATTGATATCATTTATTGGGTTAGAAATATATTCTGATAACATATGTTTTACCTCATGATTTGGAGGTCAAATAAGAAGGGAACAAGCTATGATGCCACATAGAAATAGTGGCATATATATTCACAAGAATGACCTTTCATGGAGAAAATATCATTGGTTGCCAATATACTGGTATATTTGATATACAGAAATAACCTTCTTTATACTGGCTCAATTCTTATGAGGCAAAATGATAGCCAGGCAGATCTTCTCGACTTCCAGACAAAGCAAAACTCACATTGTCTATTGTCAAGTGAGGAATTTTTTCAAATCTGTTTTGAGCCTTCAAGAGAGAGACATCATGCACAGTCATGAAATAAAGATATCAAACCAAAACAATGAGGATAAATAAGAAAAAAATATACATYAGGAGATATCCTGTATAATAATGCTAAACTGTCAGCTTTGTGTAGTACTATGTCTGTAAAACTATTCAATTGTATTTGCGGTGAAATCCTTTTCTACAGATATGGTATGATTCAGATAAGCAGAGTGCTATTAAATTCCCTTTTTCTCTGTGTATGTRGAATATTAGAAGAAAATGAATGAAAGTTTCAGTAAACAAATAAGACATTTAAATCATTCTACAGCTACAGTAAGAGAATAGCAAGAGAAGGGGAATAATTTATTTACAAARAGTAGAATAATAATTTTTTAAATGATTTCTAAGGAGAGGTTTTTCTTGCTAAAGTTTGGTGCAGTTAATTAAAAACCTAGATGTCGAATTGAACATGAGAGCTGGCTGATAGAATCATATCAAAGTAGTCTTTCTGAAGAAAGAATTTATATGGTGTACTAGAAATGGAGCTATGAAGCAACTCAGGATTGGAAGGTCAGAAAAGCTGATCTATTGTAGAGCTCAACAGTGACTTTCGGAATGTTGGTAATGCTCTATGACTGGTCTGCAAAAGGAGATTTTTAGTTTGTTGATGACAAGACATAATTAGAAAAAAGTAACAGAAGTGATTAAGAAAAGAGTGAGATAAAGCTTCAGTCATCGTTGAGACTAGCAAATATGCTRTGTATCCTAGAAAAGAAAATGTTACATTCTCAAATTGAAAAAACCCAAAACATTATGACTCAGAAATAAACAACACAAAGAACTAATACTGCAAATATCTTTTTTTTTATGTTGTTTGGTGTTCCTTTTCCTCTGACACTCTCTTGTCAAATATTTAAAATCTGATGTTATTAATATCTTTGGATACTTCAGTCTTTCTGACTCTTGTATATGAAGATAAGAAAATGTGTTTCTCTAAGCAAAATGCCATCCCACAAAAATGGTTTTGTTTCAAATGTTTTAAAATCTAGTAACTTGTTTTGAGTTTTATTGTTTTTTTCTCAATCTATTCACAACTTCCAGAAAAGTCTTTCAACCTATGATATTTAGTATTACCTCAAAAGAAAAAAAAAGGGTGTGTATATTTATTAAGAAAATTATTGCAAGTAACTAAAAAAAGCTTCCTTACATTTCAAAAAGTGGAAAAAAATCCATAATTTCTCACACACAGGAGAATTTATGAAACATTAATATGCAAAGACATTGACAAAAAAATATTTAGGAAAATGTCAGACTACAGCTGTTCTGTCTTCTAATTTGCATCTATCAACASAAAACCAGTTAAAACCAAAGCTTCACAAGCACTAAATAGCTACCTCTTCAAATAATTTATGTTTTTACTATTTTGTTAATTTCTCTGTTTGGCCAAGTATTCTAAAAGTGTTTSATTTTGCAGAATAATACTGAAAAATATAAGAATATTGTAAAAAGACAGAGAGAATATGCTAGAGTCTATGYGAAATAAAAATGACAAAAGAGCTTTTTCTTACTGAACAAACCTAATCAGTGTATTTTATTAATGCAACTAAATGAAGTATATTCTCCAATTTCAGCTCTCAATTCACWCTTATGCATTTTTTGCTTTACTAAATCAAACTGGGAGATTTTTCAAGCTATATAATCAATATGTAAATTAAATTGTAAAGAAACATAAAAAAGAAAATTTATCAGATTTTTTCTATATGATCTATCTACAGCAGTCTTTATTCAAGAAGGGAAGAGGAAAAACATACTGGATAATATATATTTTAATTGTATTTTTCCTTTCCACAGTGTTGCTATCATTAACATTATAATGGCAAGCCAGTAAATAGCTATTTTCATTTTGAGGCAAGAGGCTAATACTTGTTATGGGATACAAGCATTTTAATGGAAAAAGATGATTTGATGTGAATGATAAACAGATCATTTAGTACTGCTAATGCTTCACATAATGTGCTTCATTAATTGAATGTCCTGTGTAGCTTACATTTAAGTATACACAATTACACCAAGCTCATTTATTTAGCTATATGTGCTGGCACAGTATATGGCTAATATTTTTCTAATCTAAAACCTGAATACCATTTACCATACTCTTTGCCTTTCAATTTATACTCAATTAGAATAGTAAGAGTATATGGGATTAATGCAGAAAAAAATGAACACTGAGTTGACATTTTATCAAGGAAGTTCAAGAACAGTTCAYTTAGAGTTTATTTCAAGAACTATTGAAGGTTAGCGATGAGCACAACATATGAACCATTGATCTAACACACACACAACTTCACCAGGATGATTATGGGGAATTAATTTACTAACCAGTTTGCAGTCCTTTGATTATGCAGTACGTTTTCCTAAATACTGATATTCTTTTTAAGAAAGCTATTGTAAGTTCCTTTTAAAGCAATAATTTAAAGTAGCATTAATCAATTATTCAGAATTTAAGGTATGCTGCTTCCATGATCCATTTYGACGATTTGATCTTGAAACTCCAGTTTCTTGTTTACCTTGTATATCTCTGATATTAAAAATTTTACTTATTTTTCAGCTGTGAAACAAGGAAGTTGAGTTTTTAAGAAACCTGCAGCTGACTACTTAATTATGTACTTAGAAGTAGTGGTCTTTTTAAATATTGCAATTTTATGCACAGAATTCTTTATCTAAGATTCTCTGTAATTTRTAAATATGGCCTCTTAAATGTACTCAAAGAATGGGAAAATATTTCTACCTTGTGCAAGTGGTTATGATGGAAAGCTAACAGGAACATCTGATGTTTCAATTTTTAGGGAAGAGCTTGGATGACATTTCTCTTTACATTATCTTTAGGAGCTTTGGAGGCCCAGTGATTTTACCTAGAGTTCTTACAGGCCCAGCTATTGGCATTTTGATACTGACAGAATTCAGAAAGGCATTTTAAATTCTGACAAGGATCTGGTGAACCATGAAGGTTTTTTGCTATCCGTTGAGGAGACTGGAAATAATTAGTTAATGATCCTTTTACATTTCTTTAAAATATGAAAAGAGAAACTATTTGGTTGTCAAAAATCTGACAGAGCTTATGGATATGGAGAACAGATGAATGTGAAAAAAATGGACCCATTTCTTTCCCTGTGTTTGTGGGTTAGGAAGTAGGAAGAGGGAATAAGAAGGAGCTAAACATTTCCATTCTGAACATACTGTTTGAATGCAGTTGTAGATGGCTTGTCCAAAGAACCCAAGCCTATATAACAGACTTGGGAACAGAACTATGTCTTCTCTAACAGTTCAATTCTTATCAAGCCAATTTCTTCTATTTCCAGGATATCACTTCRAGAATGGGAGTCTCAGAATTTTAGAAAGGGTTTTTTTTTCCTCCTTACATGCATTTGCAGAGTTTCTACATGGTTCCCACTCCACTGGGTATACAAAACAGATGAAAGAATATGTTTGTGGCATAAAAATTTCTTTTTTAAAGCCCAAAATCAGATTAAAGTTGCCTTCAACCAAACTATAGCAATTTTCTCTTTGGTCTGAAATTCAAATTCAAATAATATATTCAAACAGGGTCACTATTTTTGAAATATCTACTCAGAATCTAAAACGATATTTCCTCTATGATCTTTTGAAATATACAATGCAGAGTATTTTCTTATTGGCATCTGTATTCACTCATGCAAAAGCTATATATTTACTTCTGATTTTGCTCACTCTATATTAGTTTTTCCCTATGATCRTTTCACTGTTTTTCTCATTTTTTTCATCATTACAGTAAAAAAAACTTATTCTATAACATTCAGACAAACTTGAAATTAAGTCAGAGAAGCATACTCATCCAAATAAAGACATCTGAGTRTTAAATTTCTATGAATTAATATTGGAGTTAAATAACTGAGAGAGATATCAAACCAGGAATACTGCAGGTAATTATTCACTGACCATGCCAGAGAATGAGTAAAGCATTTCTCTGACTGAAAATGATGTTCTTATGCCATTTTAGTCTTCTCAGTCATGAATGGTTTTCCCCAGAAGCATGGTACTTTTTTTTCATCCTCCATCTATTTCTGCCTCATAGTGTTAGGGACAGTACCAAGATTACAAATTTAAGCAGCTTCTATTATATCATCTAGGATTGCTTCTTTCTTCTAAAGATGTGATCAAACATTTCAAGTGCTTGGTATCTAACTCTGAGTTAAACAATTTCCTGGACATGAAGAGGTATCAACATTTTCTGAAAGAGCACTGCTTGCCTTTTTAATAACTTGACAGTTTATATATTTGAGATTAAACTCAATTAAGTTATCCCGAAAGAACTATGTAAAACAGTTGAGAAAAAATAAATGTTATAGAAATTATATGTCTTTCTGGTATGCTTTAACAAGTCTTTGAACTGCATGAATGTAATTCAATATTCAGAACAAAAAAAAAAAMCCAAAAAACCACGAACTCATTTTGACAATTTATATCATAAAGAATGACAAATTCCTTTCAATTTGTTTATCATTTGTCTTTATTAATATTCATTGCTTTTGAAATGTCTGGAAAACACTAAAAAAATATMTTTATTCAAAAGACTTATTCACTTTTAATTGAATAAATCTGTGAATGCTTTGGCAGATGCAGAGAACATGTACTAATGTAGCATTTGTGCAGCATAGCCCTAAGGATCTTTCAGTTTTTTCAGGTAGCTGTAATGCTATCAGTAAAAGTAATTTCATTTCAKATAAATGATGCTGCAACATGGAAATTCAAAGATTTAAGTAAGTTGAAAGATAYAATGTAAACAATAAAAAATAATACATTATTTAAGCAAAGGAAGGTTGCTTTAACAAAATAAGCTATTTTTGAAATTAAAATGCTAAATTCAAACAGCATAAGTTATTAATGAAATCTAGTTTCACATTATTACTTCCAATATTTACTTATTTTTAAAGTAGTTTCACCACATTGACAAAATTTTGAATGCTGTTTTTTGTATTCAAAACTCAAAGTCCAGGGAAGTGAATAAAGACCAATTTTCTTTTCCTTCTTCTATGAATGTGTATTTTTGTGGTGGATTCATTGAGATATTTTTACAGCTGACATACCTTACCTTACTCTCTTTTGTTATCTCAGCCCTTTTCAACTGCTTGGCTGGCAGAGAGCTTCTCTACATTATGTTCTAAGAATGGATCATATAATTGTTTCCTTCACACATTTTCTTTCATTATTGCTAGTCTGCAGAAATAGTAGTTATATTAATTTTCTTTTTAATATACTGACCAGGATTTTCTGACAAGCAAGCTCTTTTTCATTTAGTATTTTGGCTTTTCTTTTAAACTGGTCTATCTTGGTGACTTGYAAGACTATCACAGAGCAGCAAATTCATCAGCATCCTTTAAACTTTTTGCTTAAACTCAGATTTCAATTTTGGGTAGCATTGACCTGTACTCCTCTTCACAGCACAATGCACCTGGCAAACAGGTCCTTATCTGTGCAGATTTCAAAATCAAAGCTGAGAAAAAAGGAGACAGTAACTGTTTTCAGAACAACTGTTTTTCAGCACCATGCATCTCCAATCCGTTCTGCAAATGAATATACCACCTCATCCCACTCATTTATTAGATCAGTAATTTCCAAACAATACCAGTTAACAACTTAAAATCAATAAGCCAAACATTCTTAACACTCAGGTCAATTTGTTGGTTATCAGAGCATGCAGTTATTTGATGGAGTTTTCTATGGAAGACTTGATATCTGTTGATAGCAGTTTAACCATAAAGAGATAAAGAAAGTAGGATAGCRAAACACAGCTTGCCTGCTATTTGCATACTTGTGACGACTAAGCTCCAAAGTCCAATCATGGGATCTGTTCAGAATCAATTATTCAAATTATTGTCACTGGGGTGATATGTCATTTTGTGTTAAGGGAGAGCAAAATATCATCATAGTTAGATCTTGCCCTATTTTAAATGCAACGCAAGTACTAGTTTTTCACCAAACAGCTCAAACCCCTGAAATGGGACAGGTGGTAGAATGTCTTTTTCTTTTCCCAAGAGTATTTGAATGGTGAATTACTGATTGCTTTTCAAATTGAAGCAGAATACTAGAGAATGTAGGTCCCTGTGAAACTTAATGACCTCTGATGTTTAGTTTGCTGAACAGAAGTTTTAACGGTTTACATTTTGAATATTTTAAATAGAACTGTCTTCCTAAACACCTCTTTGTGTACAGCTCCATTGCTTTCTGAAAATGAATGCAATTCCCAGAGCTGGAGAAAATATATTAGCAATTATTAGACTCACATGTACTACAGAGATGGAGCCTAATATAGACAAATGCAGTTTATGTGAGGATTGAACCATTAATCAGCCCCTGTCCTATTCCTCTTGCATTGATAAAGCATTTTATTTCTAGGGAAAATAAAAATAGAGTTTATTGGCTGTGGACAATGACAATGACAGCTTTTGTTGGTTTGGTTTGGCTTGTTGGGCGTTTTTTTTTAACCCAATATATTTATTGAACTACCACAAATTCCACTAAATGCCATAAATTTAGGCTTTCCTGTATGTCTCCTACTCTTCTTCTCAGACATTTAGGTCAAATAAATATTAATATCTTCCTATAAACATACCCAGGTTACCTGGCCCTAGCACAGGTTGCTTGGAACAACCTAAAACCAGAGCACATCCACAATACTGTTGTACATGTCTTCTTTATGTCAAGAAATTTGATATACATGCATGAAAAATTGCTCTAAGCATGAAATTATGTCCAAATTTTTCAGGAAACATTGAGGAGAAATTTCACCAGGAGAAAAAAACAAAAAATCCCCAACCAGTTAACCAAGCAACCAACCAAAAACTCCCCAAAAACCAGCAAACAAACAAACAAACAAAMAAAAATCCAAACCCMAAACACAAACAATACGCCACAAAACCAAACAAAATAAACAAACCAAAAAAACCCACCAGTAAAATTTTGAAATTACTAGGTTGTAATGTCATTTTTTCCCAGCAAAGCTTTTTAAAATATAGAAAAATGTGCACATAAGAACTAATATATTTGCTTAATTCTATCATCAGACATAAAAATGTAGAGAGTATTCTTATTATTTTTAGAGGMTAGTTATTTTTAGCATCAAATAAATTGCTTTCTATAATTGATGCATATACTTTTATTTCTGTTTTCTTTTCTATTTTATCTCAGCTTCTCAGAATAAGCTAGTGCATACATTTTTCTCCCCTGTTGTTTTTTATAGTGACTTAGCTTTAATATTCTTTTATGGGAATGGGAATGCGACAATGATTTTTATGGAAATTTGGTTTAGTATTTTGAAAATGATGAAGTTTTATTCAAGTCACACAACTTTTATGAAAGTACAAGAAAAGGGATCTGAATAGGATTTGTTTCTCTCTGTGTAACAAAATCTACAAGACAATACAAGAATATTTCAAAGGTAAAAAATCCTTCCAGAAATTTAAAAAGTTAGCTAAAAGGAAAAAAGCTTTAATGCTTCAACATGAATGAATTATTCCATAGGCATTTTATAGGCACTACCTTTAAGAGTGTACCTTAACTAACAAAAAAATAGAAATTTTTGGATTTTAATGACATAAGGTTACACAGAAAATTTATTCTGAGAAACACAAGTTTTGTAAACCAGAGAAAATGAAATAATGAAGAAATAAATTCCTAAAACACTCCATGCCACTGTATCAATTTATGTACTGCTTTGCTTACTGCAGATCAATAGAAATCAAAACAACACAGAATACCAATGGCTTTAGCTTTCTTCCTTCTTTTCTTTATGTAGACAATTTTCAGCATAAGCCAGTATTGTCATTCATATAGGTAATTGTCAATGCATGCCAAATTATTTCTAATTAGATTGTATAATTTCCCCTAGTAAATGAGACATTGGAAATTCTTTTTATAGGCTTTTTTTGCCAGTTGTAAAAATGATAATATGTACATTGATTTTAATCTAGAATTAAAATAAATGTCCTATAAATTCCTTAGACAAAATGTAGGAATAACCTGTTTGCAGAATGAGGAAATGTAACAAAAGATTTAGTTTCAGAGCAGAATTTTCCAGATTCAACTGGGTATCTATGCCCACATCAGCTGAAAAGGTATATTTACACTCATATATAATTATCAAATCTATGCCTCTGTATATTTATCATACAGATCCAGATCCAGAACAAAACAACCAGGTATATCTGCAATAGTTTGTTTCTTTAACTCGTTTCATTTATAGCACAATTTAAAGGGAAATAGTTCACTTAACAAGATTTTTTCCCAAATCTTCCATTTGATTCTTCAATATTACATTAAAAGGGGGTACGCTTTCTCAGTACCCTTTTTACAAACCTTTCCAGGTAGACGAAGTTTTTAAATAATTTGCTCAGTCATCTCCAGTCAAGTGGGTGAATCTGATTACCTCTAATTGCAAAGTTTCTGTTGTTACTGATGTTTTGGGGTTTTTTCCCACCTCAGTTGGGGTTTTTTTGACATTCAGCTGTAAAATACAGGATGCAGTGGTCATTTATTTAAATATAGTTCCAGWGATTTACTAAACAAGTTTTTACATGCTTAACTTTAGGTACAAGGGAGAGGAAATAAATCATTTTTTAATGAAATACTTTTGGTTTTATTCAACACCCCCAGATTAATGAAGTGCCTCAATTAGGGTTATAGCTAGATTAGTTACAGTCAAGAACTTGTTCCTGGTCATCTCCATTGCCTCTATTTTTATCATCTTTGGTATTCAGTATTTGAAGTCCTTGCCAAGAGATGCTGGAAAAAATCCTACTGTGCATGCTCTTCTTTCCTGATGTGAAGGTTGAGCACCACAGTTGTGCCTCATAGCAAAGAGAGATCTCGGTACAGTAAGTCAGGGAGGCATCATCGGGTCCAATAACACCCCACTCGAGGGCTGCTTGCAAACATAAAAATGAAATTTTAAGAATTTACAACACTTTAGGAAAAGCCAAGTCAGAGATGAGCCTGTGCTTAGGGCAGTACTTTGTAAGACATCTCTGATAAAACTGAGCTTGATCTGTTGGTGTTCTGAGCAGAAAAGATACAAGTTTCTTCCTAGTCAAATAATAGTAGTAGTACTCCGGCAAACCCAGCCTACAATCSTCTGGAATATCTCTGAGGGAATGATTCTGGTTTGCATCAGACTTAAATGTCCTAACAGCTTTGGTTGACTCAGAGCTCAGGTTGAGAAACCCTGTATCTGATAGCAATGTAAATTTTCAGCTAAAAATGGTCACATTCTAAAATGCTTTGATAGTGAGGCCATAGTACATTATAAATGGTATGAAAGGACAGGGTTCTTCCTCAGAGGTCACTGTGGAAGTATGAAGTAATGCTGCTTTTCAGTTAAGATTAAATTTAATATTGCTATATTGGGAAAATATCCTACTGTTCTTTTACTGCTGATGAGATTTTGTCTCAGTGTACACTGAACACGCCAAATAATCATTAGTTGTATTATTTTATATACTTATTTCTTACGAGAAAGGCTACAGCTAAGATTAATAGAATTTCTTTCATGAAGTTCAGAGCTTAGTATACACACATATTAGGGTGCCTAGGCACTTATGGAACAGCAATTGCATTCCACAAGTAATGAGAGCACCTCTTAATTCAGCTGAAGTCAAAGYCACAAGTGAGTAATAAATGTATTTGTTCTCCAGTTAAATCGATTCCATGCAATGCTGCAAGTGCTTATTATGCATTCTGTTTATTCCACAAGGAGGAAAATAATAGTTCTTTTCCTATTCTGCTAAAATACCACAGTACAAGGCATCTTATTTGGTTTCATTTTAACTATACCAATTTCACTTCTAATCAGCTTCTGTGCAAAGCTTACAGTGATCTCAAAGCTGCTGCTGGATTATTGATTTCTATTAGGAAAAACGAAAGAAGAATTAGTTTGCATATCATGAACACTATTTTTCTACATAGAAYAGCTTTTTTGTTGGGGTTTTTGATTTGTTGGTTTTGGTTTTTTTGTTTTTTTTTCAAAAGGGATCAGAATATGCATTTCTTACAAGCATATATATATTACTTTGTGATGTGTCTCACTGAGACAAGATTAAGGATCTTACCTTTTTTTTTTTTCTGTCAGTGCAGTTCTCAGCTGATAACATCCAAAGATAGCATATGCTTCTTCCAGAAAGGATATTAATAGGCTTAACAATTGCTTGGAGAGTCTATATTGCAGTTCCCTTAGACACTAGAATAACTTATCCAAAAAAACCCCACATTTGTATGCTGTTCCCTCAGAAGCAGATGAGAGAAGTAGAACTGATGATAAATTTACTGTGCTGTGCTGTAAAATCCTGATTCACAGAAATCTTATGGGGATATTTTGCAAATGGAACGTTGGTTGCAAAGATGCATATGCTGGTTATAATGCAAAATGCAACAAAAGCAAGCAGTGTAGTAGTACTTATTAATCCTTTCCTTCACATTCTACAAATCCTTATCAATTAATTAATGACTTGAATAAATGTTGAAAGAAAAGAAAAAGAAAGAAACTATAAATTTTAATTTTAAAATATAGAACCTCAAGTGGATCTGAATAGGCTTAGGGTTATCAAAAATCTTTTATAGAAACACAGCAAAATATTGGAAGACAAAATTCAGAATCAGGTTATAGATACTAAAACACACATTTTAAAAATCTAGTGCAGACCACTCTACCTAGATATCCTTTCCATCATTATTTCCTATCTAAAACATTTTAAAAATTATAAACAAGTTTATAATGTGTAAAATATTTTTGAAGTTTAAGTCATCAATCAGTTTCAATATTTTTCAACCTGCTTTCTGCCAAAGGATTTTTGGCTGGAGCACTCAGAGTATTTGAGCATCCATTAAAAAAAAAGATAGTTCTGGAAAAAAAWGTCAAGCTTCTGAAGACTGAATTTCCCCCATAAAAAATTGTCCTCCAGACACAAAATTTTATTTTAATTCACTCACTGAGAAGGAGTCTGTTAATTTTCAACTGAGACTTCAGATATTATGTAATATTCAATATAATTCCCCTATTGGTTACAATTCTTTCAGAAACTGTATATGCCATTTTACATAATACAATTAAATGACTGACTCTTTATGCCCTCATATACAGTAAGGATAAATTGTCTGAGTACCTTTAGTGACAGAAAAATAAAATAAGCTGGCATAGTCAGGCAAAGTAAGAAGAAGAAATGGTACATCTAAGAGGATTAATATGGCATCTTATATAGAAACTAATAGATTAGGTAGACTTACATACAATTTCTGAAAGAAAGGTCTAAAGTATAAAGTTTTGTTTCACTTGTGAATGTGAATATTCCTATTCATTCCTATTGGTTAAACAAAACAAGTTAAATAGCATGAAGTGTATCATGAGAAAAATTCATTCTCAACTTTATGCTTATATTTTCATAAACCTTGTCTCCTTGTTTAGGTCTTATTACTGAGCAACAGAGATAATAAAATACCTCTCTGGGAGGTTTTAAGAGCATCTATCCACTAGTCCACCTAATTTCAATGACCAATGTGTAAACAAATCTCTTCTGTTAAACTATACACTGTAAACTGTGCTACACAATCAAAACAGTAAAATAACCAGGTCRCCATTTGAAGAGTCAGCAGTCACTGACTCTTTGTGTTTGAAAGACTTGTGTTTCATTTTAAACAAGAAATAGCCCTGTCAGCTATGTGAGAGCCAATAATATTTTAATGATGACCACCGCAACTAAACCACTGACCACTAAAATGCTCTAAAAATCTTCAAAAAAGACTTCTGACTACACAGTTCATTTCAATGAATGCCATAATCATCCTGTAAGTTGCAACTCTTTTCAAGCAGATGAATTTTATGATGTCATATTCATAAAATAGAAATTTGATGGTGCCATGAAAAGCAAACATTTCTCTGACCAAAGAAACCCACATTTATTAAATTCTTACCTTACTCCAGACAACTGATATGAGATATTAGGGGTTAAGATAATTTCAAGACAGATGGAGTCAGTGGCTTTTATGCATTAGCAAGTAGTGTACATGACTGGAAATAAGCTAAAGAGCTGAAATGCACAGTGTATATATTGCAGGAGCTTCTGACTTTGAATCATATGTAGGTGGGTCCCATAGACATAATCTGTATTTAAACCTAGAATGCATTAGTTTTGCTCTTTTTCTTTGRTCTGAAAGGGATCCAGCTCATGCACACTGAAACTGCACCATTGTACAAAGGTAAGTCTTGAGGGCTTGTGGGAGGTTCACTTTAAAGTGTGTGGCTGGCTTTCATTGAATTATCTGTGTAGAAGGACCCATGATGGTCACTTYCATGTTTCTGAGCAATATCTCTATACTTTTAACTATTAATTGATGTAAAGATCTGTCTGCACCTCACAACTATTTGACCATTGTAACAATAGGTTTGCTCCTTTWTTTTTTGTCTCCAACGTATCTTTACATCTGAACAGACTCAATCTAAACAAAAAATGCTGAAATACCATGTGGTCACAATGAAGGCAATCTATTCTTTTCAGCTACTTTGCCATAGTTTTGTACTCCTAAAAGCATTGGTACTGGAAACTCCAACCACTGTCTTTTAGTGCAGACTTTGTTTCCTCCATAACTGAGAGCCTCAGCAAAAATCTGCCCTTAGCAGGGCACTCTCCTGCGGAGAATAAGAGAATATGTCGAAGTTGCAAGACTGAATTTTTCATCTTAAGTATGTATCAGTTTTGTTGACTGTTCAAAATACATTCACCAAATGTTAAAAAGTTACTCTTCAAATGCATTTAATAGTCTATGAGGACAGGGTGACTCATACATTGCAAAAACTGTCTCATAATAACTTCTTTTATTTTCTTAAGCAGATGTGATGTTACATAAGGGGTGACAAGTTCATTTGATCCCATGAGAGTATTAAAAAACCCCAAAGCTCACAAAAATTGTCTCCAAGTATTTAACTTCCACTTCTCAGAATCTGTCAGTTACAGTTAGTTTCCTTCATTTCCTTTTTTTTTTTTAATAAYTTTAAATATAGACTACACTTTCATATGTTGTTGGGAATCTGATTTATTTCTTATCATCTTATCATTTACAGGAAAGACACTAACACTTTGGAGCTCTATGTTTCAATCAAAGCACTACAAAAATATGTTTTATTGATAATTAAGTGTAAAAGTTAAGAAGTCAAAAATGTGATGCATAAGGTACTAATAAACAGATGCATAACAGAAAGATGATTTTTTACCTGAAAGTCTCTGTACAAGTCACAATTTAAAACCATAAAAGGTTGCTATGACATAAAACATACAATATCTAACAACAAACATTAATATCTAAAATTATGTGAGGTAAGAACTACTCAGAAATGCCAGAACTCATTAAGGATTAAAAAAAAAGCAAACTATAGGTCTGATAATCCTTAATAAAAAAGATGTTTTTTTCTTTATGATTTCTGTAATCATCTGCATGTTTAAAGGAAAATTACATAACAAAACTGACTTTGCTTTTTATTGTTCAGAGAGAAAAAACAGWAGACCTGAACTCGGTACCAAATTATTTTACACTTGATACCTTGCTTAGAAAGAATTTGCAGGGATTTGCAGTCATTCTGCAAAAGGTAATTAATCTCCTTTTACATGCTGACTAATTTTGAGAGGAAGACAATGGATAAGAAACCCAGTGGTGAGAAAAATACTTTTAGAGTGGTATTTTCAGAGCATCRCCATATTTTTAAAAGATCAAATGACATCACTATGACATTTTAAGGTCAAATTTTTTTATAGGACAAATGTGTACATATGTGGAAAATGTGTAGATATGCATAATTTTCCCTGTACTAYCCTTATTCTTGTTTAAAACTACCACAACCAACAAAATTAAAAGTTATTTCTGTTTCTAYAGTATAGGTACATGTATGAAAATTATTCATTATTAGTGGGGTGATCTGCATATAATTCATATCAGCTTGTCTCCAAGTCAAATGTGTGTGCTAAAATACTGTAATCAAGAAGAGTGTTACCTGTATTTTCTAACACTGTATTTTCTTAGCCATGAAGATTACATAAGACTGTGAGTAATATGGTCAAGAGAGGAAAAGGTGTGTTTAGTTGTGTGTAGGAATCATATGAGTATCATAACTTGAAAGAATATACACATACATATTTATATATATATCTATGTGCATGACATTCATGTTCAGTCACAATGCTGGTGCAAACAAGCGTATTAACCAGGACAATATTTACAACTGGTATTTAAATCAATGACTTTTGACCATCTCTTGGAATGGTAGAGTGGTAGAGAAAGACTGTGGTGTCCAAAGTCTACCTCAGCCTTCCACTTCCTTRGAGTGGAATGTCCCTGGCATTTTCATTGTGTGTTATCTGTTCCAGAGATATGAGGCATCTAGTCTAATCTCCATCTGTGAAACAGAAGGTGTCTTTGACAGGAAAATTCTCCTCTGCTCAAATCATCACAATTATGGTCCTCTTTCTCTGCACGATATTTTGAGCGGAATCATAAAACTCAGGAGTCTGACTATTCATTACCAGATGAAGGAGTAGAAATAACAAATTAAAAATATTGATAACATTATGTTTTCATCCTCACATATTTTTGTTTTCTCCTACATCATTAACTCTTAGTGAATAATGGTAAAGCAAAGCATAACTACTGCAAGAGATGCAATGAACACATTTTTTCAAGTCTTAATTCCAGATTTCTAAAAAAAATCAGAAAATAAACCTACAAAGAAAATGTAGAAATTGAAATCCAAATGTGATGCAGCATAAGCAAAGTAATTTTATTTCCCCCAAAACTTATGAGCCTACTAATCCTTGGAATTTTTGTTCTTAAAATATCTTCAGTGGGGTTTTAATTTGCATAATAGCAGTGTCTCAGCCAAATCTGAATCAGGATCTTGATTTCCATGCATTGTACATAATAATAACCAACCTTTGTACTGAATATCTGATAATCTAAAAAGACAAACTGGTAGGAGGAATGAAATTATTTCCATTTTTCTGATGGGGGCTTTGGCCACCAAGACATCAAGTACCTTGGTCAAAATCACATGAATAAGTTTGAAAAAGTCTCAGAATCTGAAGTCTCCTTCTTTGGACTTACACCTCTGTCCATGAAAAACACTATTTTTTCTCCAAATATGCATTATTTAATATTTTGTATTATGCCTTAAATTTTTCAGTTCCAGTTTCATGTGTCAGAGAGTCTCTTTGAGATTACTGTTGAAGTCATTTGTGAATGGAGGATAACTACTATGGATGCCTTTCATAAGTACTTAAAACATACACTTTAGAGATAAAGAATTCAAAGATGTAAAGAGAAAAGAAATAAAACCATTGAATCATTTTTCTACAACTTCTGAGAGATTTTGGTATAAACAATAGTACAAATTATTACCTGTGGAAAAGATTTTATTACAGACAAACACAAAATTGAATATAATTTCTAAGTGTGGACATATTTCTCATAGAAAAACCCTACTATTGAGGTGAAACAAAACAAAGGAAATTTATCTGTGCATCTAGAGGGTGGAAGTTTTCAGCATAATCTCTTTAAATTAGGACTCAGAATATTTTAACATTTCCTACGCTTTTAAAAATATAATATTCTCAGCCAGCCAGAGTTGATATAAAAGAAGCGCATGCATTTTACATTACTCAGTAGGTATTTTATTAGTTTAACTGATAACTGTTTTGAAGGTTTTATATAATTATATATTTTTTTAAAACACAGCTTTAATTGAGAATAAATCRGTTAAGGTATGTGCAACAGAAATTACCCATATGACTATAAACTAATATTCTGATTTTACAGCAAACTCAAGCCAAGAGATACTTTTGATCCTGGATTCCTTGAAAAGGTTCACCTGATGTGAAAAGGTTCAGAATAATATTCTTTTGTAAAAATATATAATTTTTCAGTCAAATGGTATCATTGAGTAAGAGTACTACAGCATGTGCAGCAAATTAATAAGGGGCAGTTTGGTGTGAATCTGTTCTGAGAAAATACTGTGGGCAGAATAAAAAAAAAATTGTAAGTTCAAATATTGTTTTGAAACAGAAATGTTATCTTTAGGTCAGCTGTTATTAAGAAGTATCTAGGAGCTGGGACATATCTATTTACTTGAATAGAAGCGGAAGCAAAGCAGGGAGAACTGAATGAAAGCACATTCAGTGTTCAGGCCCCCATCTGAAAAAGCTTCTGAGCTCATGCATGTTTATTCTGACTAAATTCTAGTTTGAGCTTGAAATCAAGCTCCAATTTAATTCCCAGTGACTTCATTTTTAAATGGTAATTTGCTGCAATGAGACTTGGGCAAGACTCACTTAACAATTGATTAGTGAAATAAGGTCATATACTTGAAAGTAAATGCTCAGAGGGCAAAAATGGAAATAATGAGCTAAATTTGTGGTATGAAAAAAGTGTCTACAGAAAGGGGTGGCTATTGTCATTAAATATAGTATAATTTATTGCATCTGATGATTAATATAGTATGTGATTCTCACATGCCAAGCTTGTATAAATTATTTTACTGTAAGCTAAAGTTGAAGTATAAAGAACCTATGGGACAGCATAAAATACCTCTGACTGTTGCACCTTTCAGGAGTTATCACCCACAAACCATGGTAATGAGGGTACATAACCTTTTTCATTGCCATTCCTAGTTTTGGGATTTTTTTGGTTTTTTTCCCACTAGTAGTTTGGGATTTCATGGTTCTTCAGGAATGACTTTGGTATTTTCAAAAACCTTGTCTGTGCTCCTGGCATAAAGGATAAATGTGCAACACATTTCAAAAACATAATTAGATACTAAACAGGATCACTTCCACTGAGTGATTCAGAAAGCTTTRGTTGTTCCGAAAAATGACCTGCTTCTTAGTGAATGCTAATTGTATTTTCTCATGTGAGAGACCACTGAGAAATACAGTTGCCCTTTGCCAGTACAGAATTTCACTTACATTTACATCCTGAAGAGCTACTTATACAGCTTAACTTATAATTATGAACATCTGTTGCTCACTGATGGAGACTGTTTGAAACAGAATAATTTCATATTGTGAATTTTTCCAAATTAAATTATGAATGCAATAAAGTTCAGGTTTACTAAGTGAAAAAAATTGCAATTCTATCTTAATATATTCTTCCTGTGTTTTGTGAAAAACTCTGGTGCTTTGATTCTGGAGTCCAAGTAAATTTATTATTTCAGTAAAATAGGGTCTGTCTTCTTGTTTTTTTCAAATGTATTTGTGACTGTCCTCTTTTTACTAAATCTATGGTAAACAAACACATTTATTTAGCATAGCATTTAACAAAAAAACTCACTTGACTTGTCACCTACAAATATATGTACAAGAGGTTTTAAAAAATTATTTCTTGCCTTTCACATAGCAGTAGGCCCCAGCTAAGCATATTTTAAAATTAATGAATTACCATTATGATCTGAAACATTGGCCATTTTAACATGGCATGTCTACTCCTTTTTTGCCTTCACTTGTCTTTTTCTCTAAAAGATTCAGCTCAACAAAGATTTATTTACTCTTCTACTTTAAATTTATTGAAAATATACATAATGAAATTATAACAGAGCAATAATCATTGGAACCTTACTGGAAATCATATATTTAATTTCGGTAACCTCATGTCCTCTTTTTATTCTTTTTTCAGAAAAATAGAACAGCTATATACTGGAATTTTAATTTGCTTCTTCATTTTAAAGATTAGCAAAAGATCYTTCTTGGCTTCTCCATTCCTCTAATGGACTCATTCTTATTTTAAATGTATTTCATTCTTATTTTGGTCACTGAAGTTAATGTATGCACAAACTGACAAGCTGGGAGCCTTAGAGGGACTGAACTTGTTGTCCCCAATACAGACAAAAAGTCATGTCTGGGCAGTCTCATTTACATTGATTATTATGTTGTTCCTCCATAGTTTAAATTACTTTTTTTATTGCATCATCTGACTTTAGTGAATTGCTTATGCCTTCACTATATTTGTTATTGGTCAAGGACATGTGGGATAGCAATTCTGCCTGAATTCACCCTCTTCACCTAGCCAAGAAGGCCATTAGAGTCCTTTTACTCACAAAATGCAGAGCAGCTCTGTGCCACCACCAGCAAATCCTAGTTATCAAGTAGGAAAAATCAGTAATCAAGAAGTAGTAATAATAATAATAATAATAATAACTGTTATTATTATTATTATACATTGTTATTGTTATTTTTATTATTGTTATTATTATTAAAATGTGCAATTTCATTGCCCAGACCACCTTCTTCACCTTTTTTTGAACAATTTTGATAGACAGGGTTTGCATGGTCAAGTTTTGGTAATGGGGAGAAAACTTCCTCCGTGTCCAGCAGAGCCAATCATTTGTGCATCCAAAGATGGGTGTGGGTCAATGACTGGCCAATCAGAAATCAGTTAAGGTCCCTGTGAAAACATATTTAAGAAAAAGAAGAAGAAAAAAAAAGAAGAAGAAAAAAAAAAGAAAAATCATTATTGTGTAAGTTTAATTGTGGCCAGAGAAAATGACGGGTGAGAATATGCGAGAGGAACAACTCCCAGGTCAGTGCAGAAGGAGARGCAGGAGCTGCTCCAGGCATTGGAGCTGAGCTGAGAGTCCCCTGCAGCCCCTGGTGCAGACCATGGTGAGGCCGCTGTGCCCCTGCAGCCCATGGAGCAGCACAGGGATGCTGAGATCCACCTGCAGCCCTTGGAGGATCCCACACTGCAGCAGGGGGATGCTTGAGGGGAGGCTGTGACCCTGTGGGGGGCCTGGATGCAGCAGGGTCCTGACAGGGATCTGCAGACCCATGGGAGGAGCCCACATTGGAGCAGCCTGTCCTTGAAGGACTGCAACCTGTGGAGGAGTGACCCACACTGCAGCAGTTTGCCCATGGGATGGACTCGTGTTGGAGAAGCTAATGGAGAACTGTCTCCTGTGAGAGGGCCCCTATGCTGGAGCAGAGAATGATTCCTGTCTCTGTACAGCAGCAGATAGAACAGGTGATTAACTGATTGCAAGCCCCATTCCCTGTCTCCCTGTACTTCTGGGAAGGTCTTTTTAAGTTTTGGATTTTGGTTTTTCTCCCCATTATCTTGACCTGGTTTTATTTGCAATAAATTTAGTTAATGACTCTAATTCTAGCTTGTTTTGCCCATCATAGTATTCAGTGAGTGATCTCTCTCTGTCCTTATCTCAACTCATGAACTCTCTGTTATATTTTCTCTTCCCTGTCCAGATGCAGTGGGGAGTAAAAGAGAGGCTTTGGYGGGTGCTTGGAACCCAGCCAGAGTCAACCCACTACAACAGTGAACAGCTTATTTCATACAAGACAAAGATAAAGAAGAATTTTCTATATTGAAGAATAAGGATTTTGGCAAGATATTATTTTGGCATATTAGGATGCAAGAAGAATGTAGAAGACCAGATGGCTCTTCTCTTTAAGGAGTCCAAGTGCAGAGGCTGGCAGTTAGTTCAGGGTTCTGATTCGTACCTGGCATAACCAAAAGATCTTCAAGACATGAAAGAAGAAAAAAGGCTAGATGTTTTGAGGSCAATGTTTCAAAAGAAATAGACCATCTTTTGCCCTAAGAAGGACAAAAGAACATAGGATTTTCCTCTCTGGATATTTTTTGCCACTACGTAAAGGATTATCTTTTATATTTGTCGAACTGAAAGTTAAACTCTGCTTAAAATAAATATATATGAGGAATTTTGGTACATTTGCTGTATCTTGTCATGTCAGCCACAGCAGCATGCAAACTTGAGCAATGAAGGAGAAAGAACAGAGACTTATGTAAACAGATGTATTTCTGAACCAAAGAGTTTGAATTAACACTGCATGATACATTGCATATTAGATATGATTTTTTTTCCATTAGAAGAGCCTGATAATGAGAAGTGAGAAATGGGTGACATTCTAGTGTGCACAGGCACTTCAGGAAAATCCAGTTATTTTCTTTATTGTCATCTTTTAGAATTGAATTTTTAAATGTTATCTCTATTTTATATTTGGAAGCCTTGAAATTATTAAGAACACTAAAACATTGAAAGGGTAGTAAAAGTAGGTAAGTCAGCACAAAATCTTATTCACAAAGACACATGGAATAACTTCTACACTGCCCTGGGCAAACTCTTGACTCAAGAAAGAACACTTCTAATGCTTGTGTAATTAGTGTCAGACATACTAAATTATGTAAAATTAAGCATTTTGTATGAAATTAAATATAAGTTTAAGTTCTTATCACATTCAGTTACAAAAAGAGGAGGCATTCTTGCCTGTCAGTGTTGATCTGGATTTCATGCAGTTCACTTTAGAATGGCTATTGATTTTGTCATATTTACATTTTAACATGTTCCACAATTTCTGCATAGTCATCAAAGCTTTATCTATTTCCTAGAAAAATGTATAATCTAGGAGAATGAAATGTCTGTATTTTATTACTAACTTTCACACTTATCCTTGAAAAGACAGATTAAATCATATTTTATTTTCCACACTACTTACATGATAAAAGCTATTTAATAGATTTTATGAGGACAGAGAACAGTATGACAACCATTTAGTTTGATCCAGAATAAGAGAGACTACAGGATTTAGTCAGGTTACACATTTGAATGAGTAGTCTTGTGTTATCACGTTTTTTTCACAGGGCTTTCAGAAATTTAAGTGATAAAGGAAAATAATTTTGTATGTGATTCCTATGGCTACTTCAATAATAATAATTAAAAAAAAAMCAGAAAAAAATTAAAAATTGGAATTTAAAACATATACAACATGTAATCTGAACTTCTATAGGGTTTTATACCTTAGTCAACATATGCAATAAAATGAGAAATATCTCTCCATTTAGATAATGGTCAAGTTCCTTCTAGTTTGATAAACAAATACTATCTTTCTTTGTCTCAAATAATAAGGCAATGGCTGTCAGGAAGCAACAGGGCTGGTCCTGAGTGATGGGATGGTGGCCCAGGGCAGGCAGGGCTGTGCCACCCTGAGAGAGAAGCAGAGCAGAGCAGCACGGCCACAGCAGTGCACAATCAGCACTGGACAAAGGGAGGTGATGAGCGAGGTCAGGGATCACCTGGGGAGCAGAGTCAGCACATCAGGGGGGCAGGAGCASGACTGACCCGGGGGACACCCATGGCAGGGTTCAGGCAGGGATGTGACATTCACATCTGAGCCTAACTCCAGCCTCTGAACACAGGGCCAGGGGGTGTGTATGGATGTGCATGTGTGTGTTTAGGGCGGTGTTCAGGGGACGCTAAATACGGCTAACATCCTTCCTGAATATTAAGGCCCATCTGTGCACTCAGGGCCCTGATTTCTCAGAATATTTTTGCAGGTGTCTTCTAAACTTATATTTTTGGTATATTTTATGAAGTGCAAACTGGATCTTGTATTTCCAATGTTATCCCATTAATTCCATATTAGTTTATCCCTCTATCAATATAGAAAAATAAAATATTCAGCCTCAAAGCTATTATGAAAGGTGTTTCATAGTGTTCAGTACCTACGTATGAATTTCTAATATTTTTCTGCTGCATAGAATTAAGGCTGCAGGATGCATCCTCTAGGTGTGAAATTTGTGTACCTGATTGTATCATTCTTTAATAACTTTGCTAAAATACATGTGACCCTTTTATTTATTTAAACCCCTTTCATCTAACATCATGTTTATTTACAAACATACTAGATGGTCTGTGGTTTATGTATCAGAGAATTTTAATACACCTTGAGGTTTTTTCAGTGATTCATACTGAAAAAATTGTATTGTTGTATTTATTTGGTACAAGAAATAAGACAAATTATGCTAGTTTTATGACTTGTTGGCACCCAAAGATAAGGAGAAGTTTTAGCACTTATCTGATCTGCAAACAGTCCTTTTTCCACTGGCAAAGGCAGTCTACCTGCTAAAAGATAAAGCTGATGGAGTTTATGTCCTCAATTCAACTCTAAGACTTAAAATCAATTCAGTTAGGGAAGAGTGATAAAGTCATTCTAGTAAATGTAAGTAAGATACCATGTAAGATAAATAAGTAATGTAAGTAAGATACCATGGATTTCCACATATACTCGATCAAGCTCCTAGTTGCTACTGCTTCACAGGGATCTACAACATGCATATTGTCCATAAACATGTGCAAACATTGTTGACTGTTAGTTACCTCTTCTGTAAGAAAAGTATGTTTACAACCTGGAGATTTTTGCATTTTTTTACTTCTCTTAAATGCTTAACTATGAATTACCAAAATCCCCCCCACACATAACGCATAACTAACGGTGAATATAATGATTTTCCAAATAAATATCAGTACAGAAGAAGCACAGGTTATCTATAACCATGGTTATCTATAACTATGAAAGGCTGTATAAAAATGACAAAAAAACCCATTTTACAAATATTTTACAAAAGCAAGATTTATACTAACCTCATTTCAGTCTTTTATGTGCATCTCTGTAAAGGTGTCATGAGCATCAGTTTTTCTTTGTAGCTATGTACAACACAAAAATACTTTTTGCCTTTCCACACACATGAATTGAAATGGATTATTTAGAGCTAACATAAGCAAATAATAAATAATATACAATGTGTAATATGTCATATACTTTGTAATGTAAGACATATCTATCACATATATAGTGTATAATATACAATCTATTAAACTCAGTAAACTTGTTGCTAGTTAGTTTGTGATTTCTGATTTTTCCACAAACCTTACTTGGAATCATTGAATGGTTTAAGTAGAAAGGAAAACTTGAAGTTCAATCCTCCCACAATGAGCAGGGACATCAACTAGATCAGCTTGCTCACAGCCCTGTCCAAAATKACCTTGGACACTTTCAGAGATCAGGCATGGACCGTCTCTCTGGGTAACTTGTTCCAGTGTTTCACTGGAAAAAAGTTCTTCCTTATAGCTCATCTCAATCTCTCTTCTTTTGAGGTATGACTAAAGTGATTCACTGCTAGTATTTATTGATCATAAATGTATGTGTATGGTGTGAACAGAGAAAATGAGGAAAAAGRAGAATGGGACCAAGGAAAATAAAAGTGGAAAGTAAAAAAATAAGAGAAATAACATAGGAGCAAATGGATGATGCAAGCTTGAAAACAGGAGAGAAAAATCTAGAAGTGATCACTGYAAGAAGGCATATCTCTTTATTTGATGCTTAGCAACTTTTTTTTTGCCCTTTTTAACCAAGGAAGATACAGAAGTAAAAGCAAGAGAAAGAGGCATTTTCATGAGACAAGAAATTTTTTACTTGGTCTTATCAAAGTCAGAGTTAGGAAGCCTTACATCAACTGTTCTGCCTCTGTTTAGAGCCAATATTTCCCTCACCTTTGTCCCAGGCAACAGTGCTTAGTTTTACCAGTTTCTGCAAGACATCCTTTTAACTAAAAACTAACTGGAATCAACTTACCAAAAAATCAGGTGCACTTAGACTCAGTACCTCTAACACTTTCAGAATAAAAATAATTATATGTTTCCAGACCAATTATTCCAAGTGAGTACAACATTACCTAATTATCAGACATCAAACATATATGCTTGCTACTTGATTTTTTCAAGGGCACTCAAGCATGACAACAGCAACACACATAGACAAGTTCAGTGGACTAATTAGCAATTGGTAATGAAAAGAAAATATTGTCAAGGACTCTTTTGTACACAAGCTCATTTGTTGATGAGTGGAAGGACACTCGGTTTCTATTATAATATTAGTTTCTCTTCAAGAAATTATAATAATGTAATTGAATATAATTAACAAGGCAGTTTAGAATGCCAACAAACCCCTTGCTAGATTTGCCGAATTTCTGAATGCAATAAATGTGCACTGCTTCTGAATTTTATAGCTTTTTCAAGATTGAAGACAAAAAGAATAAGAAAGAATAAGGATCCTGCTGAAGTAATATGGTAACTAGGGCTGGTGAAATAGGTAAACAATGTTATGTTTAGCAAAAAAAGTTATTTATTTTAAAAATAAAGATAATTAACTTATTTTATACTTCTTTTCTATACTAATAGGAAGCCTTGCACAAAACATGAAATGAAGGCTGAGGTGTGATTTACTTTTATAAAATTTGATTTGTTGGTAATATGCTATTGCTATATAATTTATCACACAATACCAATTTTCTGACAAATCTAGCTCTAAAAATTCTTAATAAGGTCTTGTGTGAATGTCTCTGCTGGAAAGTCTTCCTTATATGTCTGCTCTCCTATAATGATGATACATTAGCAAGAACCAAGTTTACAAGTCAGCAGTSTTAGCCTTTACTTATCACAAAGCAGGTTCCATTTGAAAATATTATCTTACTGTCTCAACACTGAACATTTGCAAACTCATATCTAGTCAAGTTGCATTAATAATATTGATGAAAATGATGTAACTGGGTTCTTCTTTATAATAATTTTCCGAACAAGCTGAAATTCTACTGTCCAGAAACACTAAAGTATAGAAAAATATTTTTATTTTCATTTTGTGTTGGTACATATTTTATCTCCRTGAACATTTTAGAGATGTTTTGGTTTTTATAAATGTATTTCTTACTAAACAAAAGAGAATACAAAAATGCTGCTGACAACTGCWCAGAATTGTAAAAGGAACCTGAAGGTACATTGTACCTTTCCAATAAGACAAACTGTAGTTAATGTTTGTGAAGAAAAGACCTGCAACAGACAATAGTTTTTGTGTCAAACTGTATGTATGAGGAATGTATAGCCACAGGCAAGTCAGTGTCAGCAATGGCACCTGGGGACAACAATGTATCACAAAGAAAGGAATCTGAAAAGACACTAAGGCCCAAATTGTGTACTTGTGGCTTAGAGGCAGCAGTCAGCCAACAGGAGTGTTTAATTCCTTTTCACATGGGGCAGGAGAAGAAGAAAGACTCCACAACCACTTTCTCTTTCTGAAAGAATTCCTGATAACAGAGAGAACAAGCAACACAAAAGAAAACAGATATCTTTCTATCACACTCAATAAATTTGTGTTATCTATAGTCACCAGGATACTCGTAATCAGGTTTTTCAGAATGTAAACCTTGCAAATAAAATGTAAGCAAATTGTCCCCCTTAAAAATAAAAATCTACTAAAGCACAATAGATGCTGRCATCTAGTTTCACTATGCTGGCATCTAGTTTCACTAGTTTCCAGCATGTTACCAGTTTTTTCCACATGCCCTTGTTCTAGTGAGCATCATAACATGATCCAAAAAGAAAATGTAAAAATCAAAAATTATTTGAGACTGTCCTTCATATAATGATATATACATACTCATATTTCTGTTCTCATAACAGCCAAAGAGGTTTGACGAAACCCCAGGTTTACATGTCCTGAATTATAGGAAAGCTATTTCTTCAGTCAGTGTTTTAGTGGGCTTGGTTGATGAGAGCAGCTGTAGAGGTGGTTTGGTTAGAAGCTGAAACTTCCTGAGAAAAGAACACGACTGTTGAAAAGTACTGACAAGAAAGGACTSACAGAGAAAGGACTCCCAGGCTGAAACTGCCAGCTTGGGAACTCAGGAGAGGAATGATAAACGTCCTTGAAGTACAGCTTGATACACAGAGACTTGACACATCCTGAGATACCACTGACAAGCACAAAAAACAAGGCACTGTAACAGCAACTTATTGTCTGAAAGGGTGGAAGACTGTCTGGAAAAATAAAATTACTCTGAAAGAACAGAAAATACCATCATCTACTGGCTGATAAGGTTAAAAAAAATCAAAATTAAGTGTGTCTACTGTCTGCTCTAAGTAGTATGTCCTATGCCCTCTTATATCTCTATAACAGGGCATTTATTTTCATCAAAAAGGAGCCTCTCTCTCTCTGAGAACTCCCCACACTGCTCCTACTTTTCCTTTCTCAGACTGAATTCTCCACATTAACTTTTTATGAAATCTTGGACTTCCACTGTCTGACTTCAGACTCAGACCCAGGTTGTCACTGAAGTGAGATTCAGTCTGTTACCTTGTTGTACCCCATTTTTGGGGTTCTTTTGGTTTGCCTTCCTGCCTCCTGGATGGTTGGATCTCCATCTGTACTCAGTTTATCCTTCCCTTTGGGATTGTTTTTCCTCTTCTGAAATCTGTCTAATTCACTTGATAGTGATGAAATATTTATCTCCCAATTACTCTATTGTACCTGTTGTTAAATTGCTGATAAGTTGCCTCAGTAATGATGAGTTTCTATAAGAGGATGTGTCTACTTGGTTGTCACTGTTATTGCTTATTGCTACATGATTGATTACTGTTATTATTGATTGTTGACACACTTTTTATTGATCCTATATCAATGAAAGCTAATAATAATTTGCAATAGTTTGAGATATACGTACTCTGTTAATCATAGGTATACTTGTTAGTGGTTTTGTGATCGTTTACATGGTAATGGTGATTCATGTGGTATTTGTGGTAACTTATAGTAGAGAAAATTAAAGCATAAAGTCTCTGTGTCCCTGTGTATTAAAAAATCCTACTAACCCTTTGTTAGAATTTTTATACATCTGAAGAGCAGTAGGACTTTAGATTTTGACAATCATTAGACTCAACAGATACAGGCTTCTTTGTCAAAAGTACTGACTAAAATGAAATGAATGATTGTTTAGACAGCATCACTTCAAACATTATCAAGTACCTAATGAAACAGAGATGTGTTTTTGAGTAGTCAAAAGTTTGAGGGTGTATCAACAGTTTCATAATATCAATAAATATAAGTAATTTGAATACAATGTTTGGGTTTTAAAAGGTAGGAGGAGAGAGGATTAACTATGGATAGGATGGAGAGAAGATTAGCTATTATTCTATGTAGACATCTACTTCTAATGTTGTAAAAATAGACAGGATACACCAAGACAGCATTGAAAAAGCATGTTTTTCCTCAGTCCTAAATTGAAATGTAAGTAAAAATTTATTACAATCTGTAGCTAAGTAAATCACATATTACGTAAGCTCTCAAATGAGAGGTCTAAAAATATTTCTTACAATATAAGATTTTAGAAAACAAGGTTAATATAAATTTTATAAGACATTTAAAACTTTTTGTTGAGGTCAATTTTTGTGGATTATCTAGACTGTGATACTTATGTCTGAAAAGGGCAAGTTTCATTAAGTCTTAATGATTTAAAAGAAATAAAAGTCACAGAATCACTTCAATTGAGCAGCAAAGAAGACATTGTAGAGTATTACCAGTTCTGAGACAATGTCCCATTCAGTACATCAATATACCCAAAAATTATCTACATCATGAATTCAAAGGCAGGACAAAAAATTCTGATAGATATTTGGAGCAAACTTTAACTTATACATTTACATATATATATTGGATATATTTCTGGTTAAATCTGTGGATTTTACGGTTTTGTCYTTGTTACAGAGGTTTTTTTACAGTAACTATATATGTGTGGCTTGATAACACAGTACTCTCTAAAAGGCCTCTGTAATTCTTTTATGTTTACAAGAGGGTTCTAAAAGACTTTTTTTACCTCTCTTCATAAAAGTTTATGGGCATGCACTATTTATCTGACACTACCTCCACTGAAATAAAACCAAATAGATGAAAAAAAAAATCACAAGAATCTATGATAAGGTTAACCATGAGTGGGTGAAGGGAAAGTGGTGGTTGCAGCCTTTCTGGGTTTTAGTAAAACTTTTAATACTGTCCCTCTGCACAGTTTTGGATTGGGATATAATTTTCTTTTTTTTTCACAACAGCCACTATGGGGATGTGTTTTGTGTGTTTGTGCAAAAACATTGTTGATAACACAGGGATGTTACAGCAAATGCTGAACAGTGCTTGCACTGAGTCAATGCCTTTTCCTTGTCTCACCCCATCTCACCAGAAGTAGGCTGCAGGTGCACAAGGGGTTAGGAGGGGGCACAGCTGACCCCAACCGACCCAAGGGATATTCCATATCATAAGACACCATGCTGAGCAATAAGTCTAGTAGAGAGGTTGGCAAGATAGACATGCTTCAGGGACTGGCTGTGCATTGGTCAGTTGGTGGTGAGCAATTGTTTTCATTTATTTCACGAAACACATGACCAATGAGCAAGCTGCTGCAGAGAATGCTTTCCAACGCTGCCTCGGCGGTGAGGGAAAGCAAAAGCAGAGAATTTCTCAGAGCTCATCATGATTTCACTTGATTTCAGTGCTGCAACAGGCAATATGAATTTGTTGAATGTCTTCAATCTATGAGGCCTTTTGGGTTTCATCGCAAAGTACTGAATGATCTAGTCAGTGTTATGGCAGATATTTTGATCATTTACCAATGGTCTTAGGAGGCTGGGGACATCCCCACTRGTTGAAAACTAGTCAACATTGTTCCAATTTACAAGAAAGGCACAAAGAAATAGAAGAGAGTTAGAACAGAATGGAATACAATAGAAAACATCACAGGAATATTTCTTGACTTTGGTAAGGCTTTGACACAGTCTCACACAAAATCATTGTTGCTCTTGGTTTGATGGATGGACTTCTAGATGGATGGACCTGGCTGAATGGCAGCATCCCATGTTGCAGTTCCTAGCTCTATGTCCAAATGGAGATCAATAGCAAGTGAAGTCCCTCAGGGCTTTGTGTCAGGACTGATACTTTTGAATATATTAATCAATGATAGAAAGGGATTAAACAAAGCCTCAGCAAGTGGTTGAATGACACTGAATGATGCAGTTGATATGCTAGAAGGAAGGGATGCAATCCAGAAGGAACCTTGACAGACTTGAGAATTGGTATAATGTGAAACTCATGAAGTTCAACAAGRCAAAGTGCAAGACCCTTTTCTGGATTGGGCAAATCCCCAACATCACAACAGACTGGGGGATGGATGGATTAGGAGCAGCCATGCTGAGAAAGGAGTYGGGGATATTGGTAGATGAAAAATTACATGTCAGCTGACAAGGTACACTTGCAGGACAGAAAGCCAATCATATCCTTAGCTCATGAAAAGAGCTGTGGCAGCCAGCTGAGGGAGGAAATTCTTTCCCTATACTCTACTCTGGTGAGGTGCCTCCTCAAGTGCTGCATCCAACTTTGGGGCACCCAGGACATAAAAACATGGATCTGTTAAAGTGGGCCCATAGTAAGGCCATGAAAATAATGAGAATGATGAAAGACCTCTCCTGCGAGGAACAGGCTGAGAGGTTTGGGATTGTTTAGCATAGAACAGAAAAGGTGGGTGTGGAGACCTTATTTTGGCCTTTCAATATTTAAAGGTGAATGCTTGAAAGATGATTTTTTTTTAAATGATGGCCACCTGTGATAGTACAAAAGCTAACAGATTAAAATTAAAAGCATTGTCAGGCACTGGAACAGGTTGCCCAGAGAAGCTTTGAATTCCCCATCATTAGAAATGTTCTAGGTCAAGCTGGACGGGGCTTTGAGAAATTTGATCTAGAGGAAGGTGTCACTGCTGATGTCAGAATTTTGGAGCTGTGTGGTTTGGTTTTCAAAGGTCCTTTTCAACCCCAAACCATTCTATGATTCTACAGTTCTAAAACCTAAAAATGTGAAGCTCATTCTTTTTGCCCTTTCCACACTGTAATAGATTCCATTTCYATTCTCTTTCTCTGTGTTGTAAAACAGTATAAAAAACAAGTTACAGACTTCACTGGGAAAATATTCGAAAACTATCTTCTGTGAATTTTCTTTTGGTGTCAATTGTTCATGTTAGCAATTTGACTATATATAGTGTATCTGTTATCACTTCATGTAGTGTTTCAARTATAGTTGAAAAGATTACACTAGAATACTCCAGAACTGCCACTTTGACTAGTACTTGGAGCATTACTGTACTGCAGTTTTCACAAATACTATTATTTACATTGATACATTGGTACTTAAAATACCCATTCTTCTCATAATGTGTTGTGAGAATGTATAACAAAGCAGTGCTTCTGTCTAAGGAGAAATTTCAGCACAAGATGCTAGCTGAAAGCCACTGTATCTATCAAACCCTGAGAGGAAAAAAATAGAAAAAAACAAGCCAAGATAATATGTAGAATCTCTTATTTAATTCTTGTGTATGCTACATTAAATTTCTAAACCTCATTTGCTTTAGTTGAACTATCCATTGCAATTCATTTACAATTGAAAAATTACTACAGTAATGTTCAAAATAATTCAAGTTTAATACATAGTTTAACTTTTCTGAGCCAGGYTTACTGCAGAAATACAATCCAGCTTCTCAGTCTGCTATGAAGATCATAGAAATAGCTATTATTCTTGAAGACATCAAGTCCTTAAAAGGAATTTGAATAACTTTATGCAATTATTTTTATATGATATTTCAAATACAAATCTAGTATTATTTTATAATCTTTGTTAATTAATTATTTCATATGTTGTGGTATCAAAAATTAGCATGTAGTAACTACGGAAGRTTAATATTTTACCTTGGGCTAGAATACAGTGAATTTTACTCATTGCAGATTGCATGGTGATATGTTTTTGATTTGTGACCAAGACAGTGTTGAAAACACACCAGTATTTTCATTGTTGTTGAACAGTGCTTACTTTAAGTCAAGGACTTTTCATGCATGCATGCTGCCCTGCCACTGAGTAGTCTGAGGATGCAGGAGAATCTGAGAGGAGACATAGCTGGAACAGCTGACCTAAATTGACCTAAGGGATACCCCATACCACATTATGTCATTCTCAGCAATAAAAGATATGGAGAAAATGAGGAAGGAGRTGATGTTCTGAATACAACGTCTGATTGCCCAGAACTGTTTGTCCCTGCTACATGTGGTGAGTTCTGCTTTCCTTGATACGTCTGATCATCTGCCTGGCGATGGTAAGCAGTGAATCAATTCCTTATTTTGGTTTGCTTTCATGCACAGTTTTTACTTAATCCTTTAAACTGTCCTTATCTCAGCCTTCACCAATCTGATTCTCTTCCCCATTGCATTGTGAGGGAAGAGAGCAAGTAGCTGTGTGGTGCTGAGCTRCCTACTGGGGTTAAGCTACAACAATCCTTTATGGAACCCAAGGTGAGTCTTGAAGGGTTTGTGATAAGGACAGATTTCAGTGTGATAGACTGAATTTATAGCTGCTGTAACTGTTCAGCTATTAACTGCTAGTCTCCTGTGCTTGCCATGGGGCTTGCTTGCCTTATTGTATATAAAAGTCTAGAGCTTGTTAGCGGCTGCTTTCACTATTTTCTGTATTGCTTATCATCTTACCGTGCTATGCCTGCGAACATTTTGATAACAGCAACAACAATCTGCCTTGGTTAGTAGATGGACATGGCATTTTTGCTCTTCCTGTGCKGCTGTACTGGACAGGCTGGAACTTGAATCAGAGCTCCAGTTAAAGGAGCTGTGGATAGGTCTGCATGGGCACAGGGATAACTCATAGATATTTGTGTCTATTGAAAAGGCCATTTCAGAGCATTCYAATGTCCAGAGTTACAGTGTTTGTCTTCCTACGTAGCTGCTAGGAATGAGGAAACCCTGCTTTCCCTTAAAAAACATCTACCTGTAATAAGAATTAGTGAACATGTTCCTTACATTGCTTTTCTTGTGCATGCAGCTTTTGCTTTAATAAGCTTAAGCAATCAGGGAGTGTTCAAGCAGCTCTGTGCTGCCTGCTGGGGTTAACTTAAACAATTAACAGTGACTTTTAAGTTAGAATACTTCTTTATTTTCTGTTTTCCTATTATTGTTCAAATTTGTTGCTTTGTTGAGCTTTCACTCTCTTCATGTCCAACTTCTGATAAAATTGCAATGAAACAGTGACCCTGTGTTAAAGAGATGAGTTAGTTACTATGGTAATGGTTGAATAATTACAAACTAAGAATCTGACTTCATTGCTAAACTGAAATTRTAGATGTTTTATAAGGTATTCCACCTGTATTTAGACATCTCAAGTAAACTTTTGATCTTATCTTCTGTAAAAAACCAACTGCTTTTAAATGTTCACCACATATATCTTTGATTTGAACTTGTTTAACAGATGAATAATGATGGAAGGAAAGAGAAATRCAAGCAATGGCATTTCACAAAGCCTGCTTAGGGATTTTCAGGAAATTTGTAGTAGAGCAGATGTCTGAATTATAAGACATGTAATCTAGGGCCAACTCTATTATGGTGGAATGGTTTAGCATCCTAAATAAATTAATAAATTACAAATATCTGAGTTTGCAATCCTGTTACCACTTTCCATGAGGCATTTTTAAGGATTCTGAGGAAAAAAAAAAAGATAGAGTTTCATTGTTACTGATTGAACAAATTTATAATTCTTTGTAAGTTATTTCAAGTGTCGATGTCTTTGGTTTCMTTTGTATTTTGTTAATATATACACTTTAAAACAACAAATAAAGGTTATYTACAATTTTTAAAAATCCTTTGTGAACTCAATGTAAGTATTTTTAAATTATTTCAGATCATATGAATATAGAAAGAAAGTTAAAAAAAAATTGAGAAGCTGTGTCTATCAAGTACCAAAMAAATGAATGAATGAACGTTACATGTAAAAACTCCTCATTTTGTTATCATTACACTGTACTTAAACTGATCTGCATACCAGGGAGCATTAGCTGAAATGCAATTTTCAGTATAATGAGAMAATCAGACTTAATAGAATGTAACAGGATACAAAGTACTTTGTTCTCTTGTATCAGCTGTGTTTTAACCTTATCAGAAAGTCAGATCAAAACTACTATTCAATAATTTGAAATGCATATAGCATAAAATAAAATACAAATGTCCCTTTAGGGACCTAGAATTAGTGTTTTCAAATAGAAGATTAAAGACAGTGAAAAGATGCCTTTGAATTCAAAGGCTCAGTAGTATTAACACTGATTTGAGTTCTGGTATTTCAAAGTACATGATTCATACTAACTTGAAAAACTATGTTCTTAGGTAAGAAAGGTATTTAARAACTGTTGTGAGATCTTCTTGCTTTTTCCATTTATAGTACAGGATAATCACATTTCTCAATCATTGTATGTCAGATACTGAAAGAATACTGATGTTTTTAACATTGGTATGTGGAAAACAGAAGCAATCTGAATTAAATAAGACAAAACTTAAGATGCACCATGAAAGTCTATTTGTCATCTGTTATCTCCTCCATAACTGAAAATGTATGATTACTATAGGTCAGGGAACAACRTACTTTTCAAGGCCATTGGTGATTTGCTTGCATATTCAGTATGCGAACAAAATTAAGAAAGTATGCTACAATTCTTTCTGTTTTGGCTCTATATATCTTTTCCACAAATAGGCTTTGATTTTCTTGATTTTTCACCTTATGAGAAATCAATACAGCAATTGTCATAGGTGAATTAAAAAATTGTCTTCAAGTGTTATGCCGTGTTTATTTTTAAAAACCTACAAAACTAACCTTCCTATTATGATTGCTACCCCAATTATTTACAAATACTGAGGAAAACYTGTGTTTGGTGAGATTGTATTGTAGTACATATTCTGTAAATACAATTTTTAAAAATAGTCTCTTCCTCAAGTAGATAATAAACTTCCAGATCTGTKTTATAGACTTAAATATCTACGGAGCATTTATGTGAGCAACTGATCTGTTTTTGTTCAAAGTGCTTTGCCAACAGAGAACTTGAATGATGGTTGGGTTACTCAGGCTACCTCCCTACAGCTGTACTTAGCTGTGTATATTGTTTGTCTTACACCTAATTTTTCACTTTTGAGATAATACTGACTCAAATGCTCAATGCTATTTTGACATGGATTCCTGAAGACTAAATGTGCTTTCTGTGGTTACTGATACACTTCACCCCGGCAGAATGCWAATCATTTAACAGCTGCTTTGAACATCTTGTTCTAGGCTCAAGTTGCCAATACGACATTAACTAGGGATTTTCTATTTAAAAGGTTCTCCTCTCATTTAGGCRTCATGAAAGAAGCAAAAGTCTGGTCCTAATGGGAGTTTAGTTCTTTTTACTGAAAACTCGTTTTCTTTTATTATTCTATTAATTATTTCTTTTTTTTAATTTTACTTGTGTCTTCACAGTTTTCTTATTAATCTATCTTTTCTTTCTACCATTCTTTTTTATTACTTTGGCATTAATATTTTTACATTCAAAATACAAGTATTGACTGAAAAGGAGGAAAACTTTATTATCTGAAAAACTACTATATTGTGTCCTCTTACAATAAACATACCTTYCACATCTTACAGATAATTTTTAAAGAAAAGCTCAAGGGAGAGAAAAAAATTTCTAAGTATCACAGTATATTTTATTTGGTAATGAGGATATGCTTAATATATTTTTCATATATTCCTAAGATCCTTTTARATTATCCACATGCGTGTATTAGAAAAGATGATCCCATTAGGAGATACCATCATCTTTTTGTCCGTTGTCTTCAGAGGAACATAAATTCAAGTTACTAAAAGTTCAGCTTCTACTTACTGAATATTTCTTAGCTGTCACAGATATGAAACCATGGCTGCATCTGCTCCATATCGAGCAATCTGGTCTAGTGGGAAGTGTCCCTGCCCATTGCAGGGGGCTTGGAACTCAATGCTCTTAAAGGCCCCTTTCAACTCAAACTATTATATGATTCTATACGCTGTCACTAACTCTTTCATTTTCGTTTTGCAGATTTTACTTTTTACTCCAGAAAGCCAAGCATAGGCACAAAGAAAGTAAACAGTAGTCACTGAAGTTCATTAGAAATATCTGATAGTATATGTCAACAGGGACTTAATAACCAATAATTTATTTTTTTTCCAATAAGTTACAATGTCATCAGAAATAAGAATTGAAGGGGAGCTTTAGCAGATATCACTGAAAGGGTAATACAAAGAAAAAAACATGCTGAAAAKCATCATCATCATCATTGACATCTCCTTCATTTGGGGGAACCCCACAGAGGAAGATGTGTATCCATGTTCCCTGTTTCTTATTACTGCTTTTACCATTTCCTATAGGCACTTTCCCCCTTAACTCCTTTCCGTCTCTCTCTCTCTCTCTCATTCTCTCTCCTTTAATTACTCCAAGGTAACCTTCGTAATTATAGTTCAGGTATGCCATCAACTACACATTCTGCAAATAAATGTTCATATATATGAACTTGTCTTAATAATCCTTCTGCAAAAAGCATGTATTTAGTTAGAAAGTCACAATTATTTTGTGAGCTAAATGAGAAGACAGTTGCAGTATGTATTGTTATTATTTATTTCTCATCAGCCTTTTAATGCAGTTCAAAATGGGCAAGTATTGGCTCTAGCTGACTCAACCAGSCATTTTATTTCACTTTCATGCTTTTAATTTTGTTAAAACAATTTTGTCTATTATACCCCTGAAGCAATAAATCATCCAGCTTCCCTAATTGCCCTTCCTGTCATTTGAGAATTTCAACAGAAATATAAGAAACGCCCGCCTCTTTTGATCAGATCAAAGATTCCTTTAAAAGCTTGTATACTGATTTATCACCAGGAAAATACATGTTTTGCCTCTGTATTTTATTAATTAGTTGCTTATTTAGCTTTTGTGCATTTTTTCAGAAGGCTTTTTCCCTCTTTTAATATTAAATAAGATCATATCTTGTTAAAGTGGAAAAAAAAATTCTTCAAGCTTAGATATCTAATCTATTGATTTGAAAGGAATTTTTACTGTAAATTATGCAGGTATACTTATATATTAGCTTAAAAATATAACTCCATATTTGATTTATATGATGAAAAAAGTTGAGTAAGGAAATAAATTGCTTCCTAATTCTGTTAGGGAAAGATTCAATTCCATGATTATCAGCATTAATTAGTACAGGGCACACACCATACCTTCACTTTAGAATGTGTATTGTTTTGCAATTAGTTTGTGGTCATTCCAAATATTTGAGGAACATGTTTTCTCTTTTTCTTCCCTCCTCTCCTGACTTTTTTACCTGCATTTTACATRAGAGACCTCTTCTTATGACTAAACAGTATTCTAAAGCTGCAAAAATAAAATGCAGCAGTGTTTCTGATTGATCTATAGAAATACATATAGAATACTTACTTTCTAATACATTTTTATGATTCCTTAAAATATGTACACTAAGATAATMCAATTAAACAAAACAAAAAATATTATGTAAAATTACCTGGACTCCTTTGGAAGCAAGGTACTATACCTAGTGGTTTTAGTACTATATTTATGTATATGGTTACAAGATATTACAGAGCTTAAAAATTGCTAAGGTGTATCTTTTGCTTTTTCGGTGTCTACTAGAAAGATGTAAGGACAATGTGTGAATCCTAAAGACATAAAATTGAAATGAAAGTCTGTCAAAAGAAGGGGAGTAAGACACTGTCTAATTTGTCTYGCACAGGTGAAGTCCATCCTTCTGGTATCTGAAGATATTTAAAAACTGGAGAAAATAGAAGAATTCCCTCTACCACTCTCTGAAAGAACTTGAAGCAGATGGATAAACAGAAWAAAGGAATGTCTGAGTATGTCTTGGTGAAACACTATCAAGACTTTGGTCAAAATTAGCTTGAACATTCACTTGATGCATTTGAAAATTCATGTTGAGTAGAAATGAATCAATGGTAAATACAGGGAATATCACACCAAGATGTGTCAAGCTTGGGTTTCTATAACTCCATCCTGTAATAGATCTATTGYCTGCAAACTTGGAGAGCTACCAGCTGCCTGTTTTCAAGACAACCAGACCAGGCTTCCCACAAGCTGACAGTGCAATTTAGCAACAACAAGGATACCATCTTCAGAAAAGGACTAAGCAGTTTAATACTTATTTCAGGACATATTTGAGTCTGAATTGTTTTATTTATTTTCTTTCATGATATTTTTTTCCTCCTTACCAATTTTTTATGACTTTTTTGTTTCCAAAGGTTCAATGTTAGATGAAATAGAAACATAAGAGATAAAACACAAGCTCATTACCATTTCTTCTTTGTTAAATGAATTATTGTCATTTAAAAAACAAGCAGTAATCCACAATGGTACTGAGTCATCAATAATAATTTGTTCCTTCACTTGCTCTTAAGGAGGATCCATTTCCCACTGACATTAATGACTAAAATGCAGCTGTTTTCAGGAAAAATAAAAGCAGGTATCTTAACATCCAGGTTTTCATATGCATTGAAAATGTGGAATGAAAAAAGGTATTTCAATCAGAAAAAAAATCTAGTCATAAATATAATCCAAAAAGTATACTGGACATCTATCTATCAAAAAGAAACAAAACAATCAAAACCCAAACAAACAAGAAAACAAACAAAAAAAACCAAAACCCACGCCCAAAAAAACCATCCCCAAAACACAAAAAAAAATCACCCTCTATGATYGTTTTTGTCATGTCTTACTCCAATACAGTTTTTCCTTTTCCTTTTTTTGCTCATTAATAAAAAGATAGAGATTAAATGACCATTTTCTTACTAAAAGAGTATTGAAAATCTTTTTTAAGCCTCTAAATATTTTGATTTTTTTCATTTAAAAATTTAAATTAAAATACACCAAGTATTAATAGGAAGTGGCACACTTGCAACAAAAATTTCAGATGTTTTATTTTCTTTCWTCATATTYATAACTATTTTGCAAAAGAGATATCATAGATATTACATATCTCTATCTATATTTATTCAAGTTGAGCAATACTTAAGCCTGGCAGAAGCATAAGCATAGTAAATATTTTGTTTCATCTTTCATTTGCTTGAGTGAATGTTCAGCATAAGTTTTCCACTACACTGTTTTAGTGTGCTTAATAAAAAAAATGTTATAATAGATTAAAAAAAAAGAAACTGCAAGAAATTACCTCTTTCATGTATCTCAGAAATGTAAAAATAGTTCATTTTGTGATGCTTTTTTTATATTGCTGAATATGTATAGTAAGAAAATATTTTAGCAAGCATCAGATCAAATAATTTACTTCTAATATCTATTATTAGTGTAAAGCCCAAAAAATCATAAAAATGCAGTCAACATGTACATATGTACTRCAATAAAATAAAAAATGTTTTTTCTTTCAAATCTTTACAAATTACTTAATWTTTTTTTCAAAATATCGTTATATGATTTTAAAAATATATATGAGTTTAAAAATAGTGAATCCTTTCATTTAGAAAAAACAGGACACACTTRGAAGCTGAAGTGAAAGAATCCAAGATTGTTAGAAGGAATAACACCAGAAGATGCATGTGAGAAATGAAGGATACAGATGAGTTCTGGTAACACTCTTCTAGTTTAATGTAATGGTGGTCATTTCCCCCACAGCATTTTAATCATGTATTCTTACTTATGAACAACTACAGCATTAGTGTTCTGTCAGGCAGTTCTATTTTCCATTACTGCAGTCTCTCATAGACATTTTATGATCATCTGTAAAACCAGTTGTGTCTGAAAGAAAGCTGTCTGCAGTAAACTTATTTATTGAAARGTTGTGGCAAGACTCTGCTTTTAGATGTAAAACTTGAATCATCTTTCTTTCAACAAACAAGCTAACCAAAATAAAACTTGCAGGTGTTCCAGATATTGCCACTGACTCGTTTGACTGACTTGTTCTGATGCTGTGAAACCTGCAGCTTCATTCAGTCATACAGACCAAAGAATACTTGTTATGTTTATTCTCAATTCAGAAGGCCTATTCTCAATTCAGAAGGCTCCTTCAGGACTATGTATGGGGCAGCAAACAACCTGTATTTCCTATCTCAGCCCATTCCTTTGAACAACAGTTACAGCATAACATATCAAAACACTTTACAGTACTGATTTTTTTTTTTTGCTCTACATGTTATCATTTTTCTAAAGCAGTAAGAAGGACCAATCTGACTTTTCTTTAYGCCSCAGCACGTGTAACAYATGAGGTGCAGAATGGCTGCGGGGCTGTGCCYGTGCTGGGAGCGCTGTCCCCGGGAGSCTCCGCCKGGCAGCCGAGCGGGGCAGAGAAAGCGGCCGCGGCCGGGCYGCCAGCGACGCCCCCTGCCGGYGGGGCAGATCCCCTGTGCCCGGGGCAAAATGCCCAGGAAATCGGGCTGTGGGAGGAGCTTTAGCACATCAAACCAGGGAATGCACCGCCACAGGCCGGGGTCATTKTGTTTGGCCGGCAGCAGGGACACGCAGCTGCTGCTGCTCGGAAATCGCGCCTAACCTACCACAGGAACGGCTATACAAGTCTATAGACTCAAATGTGAGAATTCATGAATTTTAGATGTCTGTATTAAAGCCTTATAGAACCATAGAATCGTTTAGGTCAAGATTGTTATGTTCAACCTGTACCCTAGGACTTCAAAGTCTACTGCTAAGCCATGACTCTCAACTTSTCCTTTAAATACTTCTAGGGCTTGTGACTCAACCACTTCCCTGAGAAATTCTTCCAGTGTTGACAACCTTTTCAGGTTGTCAGGACTTTTCAGGGAAGACATCTTCCCTTATATCTATTCTAAACCTATCTTGGGGCAACTTGAGGCCATTTCCTCTCATCCTATTACTTGTTACATGAGAGAACAGACTGACCCCACCTTGCTAGCACTTCCTTACAGCARGCGCATATGCTTTTTATTTGCAGGGTGTTTTGACCTTTTTTCTTTAGCTTTTCTCAGACATTTTAGTCTTTTATCAAGTTATAATTTGACTGAATTGTAACCCATCAGTACTATATCACTACAATCCATTTGTCTTTAAAATTGCTTTTTATTAAGAACTTGCATAGGACCAAGGACTTTGAATTGCCATAGAAAATGGTTCAAAGGATTATATATGAAAGAGATCCAAATACTGGTGTAATAAGTTAGGAGAGAAATGCTCATCGGCTATAGGCAGATTGTACCAGAGAATTGAAATATGGATGACAAATCACATATGCAGAAAAACATTCCTCACTGCTCCCCTTACAAGTAAACAAAAATCCTTAGATTACCTTTCTTGTTCTTTTTCCCTTTGGTAGGCTCAGCCCTTTGTGTCTGAGAAATTAGTTTGACAAGGAATTTGAGTTTACATATGCCAGATGATGCTAAGTGGGCAATGAATGTTATTTCTGTCTTGGTGCATGTATTTTTAAAACATACTTTATTAAACACATCTACCTTTAAAATGGAAAATACATAATTTATAAATATATGTACTTATAATGGGAGAGTAGTAAAGCACTTATCTACAAATGAGAAATATTTATTCTCTCTGCAACACAAAATTACACTTCTCCATGGAGGGCTCTTCCCTTTCATGTGCCATATCATTGGCTGTCAGGACTATGCTTGGGCATGATATACAGAATTCCTGTTATGGAGGGTCTGACATTTT
This sequence comes from Cardinalis cardinalis, assembly GCA_014549065.1. Lineage (NCBI taxonomy): Eukaryota > Metazoa > Chordata > Aves > Passeriformes > Cardinalidae > Cardinalis > Cardinalis cardinalis. The sequence goes on from JACDOX010000052.1 coordinate 800,818, forward strand.
CATTTTCTGTACTGATACTGACCTTGCACCTAATGAGAGATGGGGACAACAGGTCCTCACTCCAGGGAGATAATGCCTTGCAAGCAGCCTCCCACACACTTCTGGTTAATCTCTGACTTCAGCTTAGGAGAAAGAAAAGACAGTACAATGACATATTAATATCTTCATCGACAAAATATTTTGTTTTCTTAATTAATGATTCATCAGTCCAATTTATGTCATTAAATCAAAAAGTGTTATTTATAACTTTGTTTAAAATGCTCTACTAAAGATRCTTCCTGTTGAAGGAGGAAACAGACTCAGAGGTGTCCATCAAAAGCATGAGGGGAAAAAACCTAGAAGATTTGAAAGAATGCCTACCACAATTAGAACTGTCAAACACAGGCTGCCCAGGAACACTGTGGAAACCATGGCCTTGGGGTGATAGACAGCCTGACCTAAATTAGTCCCATCTTTGAGTGGTGGATTGGACAAGACAACCTTTAGTATCTTTGACAGCAGATCTCATTCATTCTCTGAACATATTTATACTGTGGTCATTGCCATAGCATCTGAGTGCAAAAAGTGCTAGCATTTAAGTGATAACATGTAAATTTCATACAGGTATACTTGTATTTTACAACATGACATAGTCTAAAGAAATGATAATAAGATACAAGACATATAAAAATAGAATTTTTTAACAGAAAGATTTCTTTCAACCAGTAGAACTTAGGTTCTTGTTTCATAGTCCTGTGTTCTTGACAGAGACCTCAATTTTTCCTAAATGCATGTTCTCAAAAAATAAATCAAATCAGCTTAAAACTAACTCCTTTAATAATATACATAATGCTAAGAAAATCTTGATCTCTGTTAAAATAATTATACTTTTTATCCCAGTAATGGAAACTGCCTGGGCTGATAAATTCATTTTACAACATTAGCAGGTCTGAAAGCCTTTAGATCTATGTTTGTACTTCATTGTTTTTTGTGTCACACATGCAGAAAGCATATTTCTGAGTCCGGTAGCTTTGAAAAACCTTGGAATATAAGAAATAATAAACACTGACTTCTTTAAAGCATTTATTCCTGAGACTTTACAGTGATTATGCTGACAAATATTTGAGGATCATAAAGGAAAAAAAAGTCACTGAATTCTAATCAACATATCATCTACTTTTTTCCAGAATTACTCTTTGTATATTTGTAGGAAAGAAAAATACAGAGATGATAATACTAAAAGAAAATATCTATTTATTAAAAATCATTGTTTGAAATCTAATTTGTAAAGACATTATCACTACGCTTCACTTTTGGAATTTTTGTTTTGTTAGAGACTGAAATTTCTAGTTGTGCAAATAACACTTAATGTAGAAATAACTCCATTACCACATGAAGAAATTCAAATAATCTTTCCCTTAGGAGTGCAAGAAMTCTCTGGAGAAAATGTAATGCACCTCACAAGGTCAAGAAGTGGTCCCATGTGAACCCCATGAGGTTCAACAAAGCCAAATGTGGGGTTCTGCAGCTGGTTTGGCAATCCCTGATACTAATACTGGGGGATGAAGGGTTTGCTAGCAGCTCTGCCAAGAAGGAATTGGGGTGAGAATGAGCAGACAATGTGCACTTGCAGCTCAGAAAGACAACTGCATCCTGGGCTGCATCAATAGAAGCTTGGCCAGAAAGGTGAGGGAGGTGATTCATCCACTCTCCTCTCTTCCGGTGAGACCCCTCCTGGAGTACTAAGTCCAGCTCTGGACTTCTTAGTACAGGAAAAACATGGGTCTGTTAGGGAGGAGGGCTGCTGGATGGGACCATCAGAGCCTGAAGAGAAGGCTCTGGGGAGATGTTATTTGTAATGTTTTGATACTTGAAGGAGGCTAGTAGGAACAGTTTAAAAGAGGGTAGATTTGGATTAGATATAAGGAAGACTTTTTTTTTACAGTGAGGGTGGTAAAACACTGGAACAAGTTGCAGAGAGGTGTCAGATGTCGTATGACTGGAGATGTTCTTAGTCAGGTTGGATGGTGTTCTGAGATTGTAATAGATGTTCCAGAAATTAGATAACAGCAAAAGGAAGAAGCATATTTCAATTCCTCTGGCATCAGTGTCGAAAAGGGGATACAACCCCTCCCTCCCCTTAAGGAAGAATTGCCGAGCATGAAGAAAAAAAGATWAAAAAATCAACACCTAGAAGGCAATTAGGCCTCTCTGTTGCTGAGTGGAGACTTTTTGAGTGGTGATAGTAGCCCATACATTTTAATTAAACATCCTAATGCTAATATCTTAGGTTTCAATGTTTTAAACAGATGACCCTGCAAATGCTGATGTTTGGTCCTCAGGTTCAGACATCAATCCCAGCCTTGGTAGAAACTCAGAGTCTACAATGTATGTACTAATGATGATGCCTTGAGATGCTGATCTGGAACAGAGACTAGACAGAGTTAAGGGAATAAGGTAGGTATTTATTAAAAGGCCTTAAAAGGACACACCTTGGGCAGTACAAGAAYCTGGCCCAGGCTCTGCCCAAGATGGATGCAAGAAGGACAACCGGTCAAGAGTTTTCACACTTTTATAAGTTTTGGTCCATTTACTATTGGGGTTAATTGTCCAGTTGTAGCTTCAGGTTATAAAGTCCCAGCCTCCCAGGTTGCTTTCTTCAGTTTGCCGTTGTTTACACTTTTTGGGCCTGAGGCTGTAATGGTGTCCTTGGTTCTCGGGCTGGAAAAGGATTGTTTTGTCTAACTAAACTGTGAAGAGAATTTACTAACATGTAATATGAAGTTCAGAGTTACACACCAAGGCAGTACAGAATCTGGAAAATATGAAAGCTAGAACTTAAGGCAACAACAATTACTGCAGCCAATGCACTCCCTCATGGAAAAATTACTAATGATTTCTGCAGTGGCACAAAATGGAATTTCTGAAGTCATGACTGGGAAACAACAAATAATCTCCAGAACTCACTCCCCATATAACTCAGCTGTCTGGACAGCTGGGAAAGCAGACAGGAGGTGGTATTTAACAATTGATTAGTATCTGAGTGCTAGTACAGCCATGCTAACAACTGCTGTACCAAACATTGCAAATATAACTGCTACTTTGAAAGCAGCTGCACAATCATTGATGTTGATGCTAGATATAAAAAATATGTTCTTTATGGTTCCCTTGAAAGAGGAGGATAACGAGAAGTTTCCTTTCATTTGGGAGGGAATACAATACACCTTTAGCAGACTCCCACAGAGATATAAATATTCACCTATAATTGTCCATGCTGGACTTGCTGATCTTTTGCAGAGAGACTCACTCCCCAAAGATGTGAAACTGTGACAAAATATATGGATGATATTCTGATTGGAGAAGCCTCCCCTGAGAAGATGGGGGGAGAGGCAGCAGCAATGTGACAAGCRGTAAATAATGCAGAAATTGAAATTTCATACGAAAAAATCTGGGACCAAGTAAAGAAGGGCAAAACCTGAGTGAGGAAATTGAGCATAAAGAGGCAGTAAAAATTTTAACTGAAGAATTAAAAAAATATCAGTCACTGGGACCAGTACACTCACACATCCCTATTACAGCTGAATGGGGTTTCTATATTTTATTATAGCACATATGCTTGGTATGTGTAGAAATTACCTTAATTTTTATGATAATAAATATGACTCAAATTAAAAAATATGGTTTTCTCATCAAATCATACAAAATTTAGTTTAACGGAAGTCTGACAAATGTTTGACCTCAAGTTAGTATGGTTCTTTGTGTAGAATTAGTTGCTTCYCCTCCCTCCTCCTCACCCTTTTCTTTTCTTAAACCTGAACTCACATAGGGAAGGGCAAGATTTCCAGTAGGTGAATATTTATAAGACTAAGTCTGGAATTTGCTTCATGTAAGGAATTTGGACTTCTGCATTTCATATTTCTTGTCCAGGATTTTATTCTAGAATTATATTACATACATAAGAAGCAAATTATAGTTATAATAATATSCTGAGTAATGTATGGAAGGTCAACAGACAGCTTGTATTTTTACCCTTTCCATTTTGCTAATTAATCTATTTGAACAATTTCCCTTTTTTTTTTCTTATATGAAACTTTCGTTTTTGAAATCTCAGATAACCAAATTGGAATAATAATTAATAGTGTACCTAGGTGCTTCTGTATTACYTATATTGTGATTCAGATTTTATCCAGAACTTTGTATTCACTGCATGAGGCTTTTATGCCTGTTTAAGGTACCCTTTACTCTTTTGGATCTGTTTCACTTCTTAATGGACCAATACTTACACAGAATATTTCTATTGAAATGACAAAAATCTTAGCTTTGGCACTTAACAAACTATAATTAAAGTGACACACTATAGTCTCATGAACTTTGTTAAACCAATTAGTGAAGGGTACTCCTACATTTTCTTCTCAAAATAGTGAAATAAATTCAAAAACCTCATCAGCTGGTTGATCAAGAGTTCCAAATGATGCCTACTCCCAATGACATAAATTTATAATTCCCATTGATTTCTTTAGTGTTAAAATATCCTAAAATAATAAATGAGAAAAAATAGTCCACTGAGCTTAATATTTGGCATTAAATTTTTGGTTTTGTTCTTGCTAGTGAAGAACTCTTAACTTGCATAGAATTAGATTTGGAACTGAGAAAAACATGGAGGATAAAAGCACTATGATCTAATTAATACCTAACTGTCCTATTTAAAAAACAAAATAAAAAACCTCACAAAAAGGTTCTTAGGGAATAAACCATTCTATTCTATCTATAAATGTCTTCTGGAAAATGTGTTTTACAGTAGTTTAATATMATGTGTCATAGTGTAGCACCATTAATTATGCTGTGAAGCAGTGAGAGGTTGAAAAAGCTGTATGGGTCTGGTATAACAGAAATTACATTTTTAATAGTTACATAGAAGATAAAATTAGGTTTAAAAAGTCTTCACTGTTTTCTAGTCTCCTACAAGAGTCAATAGTTGAAAAAATTCCCAAACTATGAATTCAAACAACCCATAGAAGTTAGGTAGACCTCCTCCCATCCTTGCATTCTTTATTGACTGTGTGTGAGAGTGATTTGGTAATCTGAGACATCTGGCAACCCAACAGGCATGTATAAATCCCACCTGCAGGTAGAAGTGCTTCTCTGCTTACAAATGACAATATACACTAAATTGTGGTATAAACATGTAATTATGTTATTATTTTTTTGTCTTGTATGTAAGTGGGTACAAAGAATAAACTTGATTTCTTATTCCTTCTCCACTAAATCAGTTCTTAAATCCCACAACACCAAGTGATGGCACTTGAGAAAGCCCTTGAGAAAGGAATGGTATGTTTTATTTTTACTCTGTGTTCCATTTTCTTTGATGTTTTCCTTGTTCTTTGAGAGTATTCAGTATCACCAAAACCTGGGTCAAACGTAAAAAAACCCAATCATAACAATGATTGCACATCAAAAAATGCATGAATGACATCCAGATTGCAAAATGATCTGGCACCAAAAGATTTGGATTGGAATTGGATTTGCTGCATAGGAAAACCACCAGAATTAACCTAACATAAATATTTGTTTCTGCTACTAAGAAAACAGAGTATGTTTAATATAAATAATAAATGATATTGAATAAGTTATAATCCATATTTACTATATGTTACATTTTTCATTTCAGAAAAGATCTTGAAGCTCAGCACAATGATATGCAGTAAACAGAACACACTCATCTCACTTAAGTTGTGAATCAAAACAAAAATTCTGTGGGAGTACACCATGCCTCATAATGATAAAACCATGATACAGCCTCAGATACATGATTATTTGCATGCTATTTCCCATTCTGTAAAGTGAATTCTATTGAATAAAACATGGTGTAAAATGTTTTTCAGGCAACAAGAAATTGCAGAGTTTCTGGACTGCATATGAAGGAAGCCATTCTGCTTTCAAGGACAAAAACTACTGAAAATACATTATATTTGCACCTTTAAAGGAAAGGGGAACATCCTCTCCTTGATATAGAACCTAATAGTTTGGCATCATGCTCTGGTGTCAGTTTCTATGTATACAGAAAAGCATTTAGTATATAATCATTAAATTCTACAGCCCTTCAGGCCCTAATACAGGAGCTGTAGTACAGAATATAGTTTTAATGTACTTTTTTTTCTGTGTCTACTTAGTCAGTCTTATATATCTTCATCTGGAAAATAAGCATATGCAAAACATTTTTTTTGTCTCCAAGCAATTCTATTCTTTATGGATCGTGATTGGAGTGCAGCCAGAAAACTCTTTGTAGGCAGACAGGTCTGTGGACAGCGCTGGCTGTGTCACTTTTAAAATCTGTCCTCCAGGACAATATCCTTCCAGAGGATATTCTTTAGAAACAATGCTTTAGTAAAAACACAGATTTCAACCTCATGAAGTTGAAGAGCATCCGTTCAATATGCTGCTGGACAGTACCACTTCCAAATACAATTATTTTTACCTCTTTTCAACAAGTAATTGCAGTAAGCTGGAGAAATRCTAAAACATTCCTTTTCCTGTTCAGAAATTAGGCCTACACTTGGCATGTTCAGTCACCTTGTATTCTCTGGATGAAGTTGAGAATCAGTCCTCATGCATGCATTCAGGATAAACTATAATTTTCTGCCACTTAAATAAGATGCTAAACCATTTTTTTATTGTCTGGCATGCCATACCACAGCAAAGAGAGATAAGGAGCTCAGTTCTGTTTTCTTGTAATCAAAAACTTTGGCAGAAAACAAGCTGCTGCAGCATATTGGGCATAGACAGCTGAGAGCCTCTATTGACTTTCATCTCTTGCTAGTGAAAACAGTAGGCAAAAAAAGTAGGCAAAAAAAGGAACAATACATATGCATTGTCAGACCTCAGAATAAGTGCAGAACTGCAAATGAAGATTGCTTTATCTTTGTGTTTATAACTATTATGTTTGCTTTGGAAATAATTCTGAACTGATAAATATAGCCACATATTTATTCCTATGTTGCAGTATCACTTTTGGAAGTGAAACTTCTTTAAAGAAGTCTCTATGGGAAAAAAAATTATACCTGAAACAAATAGATTATTCAGTTAATTTACCTAATTTTTAAGCATTTCTTTACAGTTCAATACTATTTGGTGATTGTGGACAAATACATGTAAGCATGTGAGATATTAAGGAGGAACAAATTCAGTCTCATACTAAATTTTTGAAGTCAGATAGAGTTCTTTGACATCAGACTCATAAATCAGCAATTGACCCAGAAGTACCATGATATCACTTTGGCCAGGAGCTGAGTTTAGTGCAAATGGGCTAAGTATGGAGAGCCAGGGTGAACGGGAGAATGCAAACAAGAACAGAGAATAAGGTGTCTTTGTGTGAACCATAGGTCAAGAATTACCCAAAGAGTTAAAACTGAAACTGCTGGAAAGGTAGATCACAGAATCATTAAGAACCAACCTGGCTGGTGATTTGGGCTGACCCTTGGTTTGAAAGGCCTTCTGAGAAAGAGGCTGAAGGAACGTGGTTACCTGGGCATGGAATGTGGCATGAGGAAGGCAGACCCATGGGGTGTCAGAGGCAGGGGGGCTGCCAGGGCCAGACACGGAACCTGGTCAGAGCGTGGCCTTGCGGTCACTGGGAAGGTGTCAGCAGATAGTGCATGTCCAGGTGGGGCAGGAGTTGATGAGGGAGGCTTTTTACTGATACAGACTCTACTCCCTACTGCGGAGGTACCAGTTGTGGGTTTCTCGCGGTCTGGACTGAAGGCACTCGAGACAGTGATTCATGTTCAGACTCAGGTGTTTATTGTTTCTTATCAGTAAAACAGTCTCASTACTGTGAGTTTGGCAGCTTTTCATTAGAGGGGACAAAATGGCTAACTATCTCTTGTTGCAAGGTCTTTTAAGACTAAACTATCCAATTAAGAACTGACACCTAGATTATTTTCCCTTTTAACCCAATAACTGATCCCAAAGAGCTCACAATGAGGACTTTTCTGCCCAATTACCAAATGCCAACTAAATCCAAGAAGAAGAAGGAAGAAGGAGCATGAAGAAAGAACCCAGGATGACACCCTGTGCCCTCCATCTTGCTTCCATCCACAACACACTAAAAATCTCAAAACCTAAACTTCTCACCAAGTGATACAYYCACACTGCTCTCTATAATCTATTACACACTTTTATGGATCCTAGTCTATCCTGAAGTCTAGGAACCTTTCCTCATGAATGAGAGTCAAAGTCAGCTGTCCCCTGGGGGTCAGGACACCCCAGAGCAGACAGAGAAATATTCCCAGTGCCCTGGGTTTCCACATCCTACTTGTCTGCTTAGTGACAGTCATATTATTTGATGTTCAGATCTTCAACTCTTGCTCAGACAAAATTAATTCTAGTTCATAGAAGTAATTTAAAATAGCCTGGCTATTTTTTTAAAATTCTTTCTGGTTTTCAGATTCCTGTGAAATGAGAAGCAGAAATTATGAAATGCTTTGGTATGCAGTATTTTTGTGCTGCTGATATTCTACAGCAATGAGATTCCTTCACAATCAGAAAATTACTTCCAGATTAAAAATACAATAGTTAGCAGTTTTCAAACTGTTATTTTTCAAAGGGAGTTGAAATCTCCTTGAAGGTTTTAGAGAACTGTATTTGCATCAGTGAAGAAAAACAAAACTTTACTATAAACATTTTCAGAAACAGACTGAATTTTTTATATCCTCAAATGAAGTAGCTTACTTTTGCTAAATTTACACTTGAATACTGGAATATCATACTAAGTATAAACATCCTTATCACAGCATCAGGACATTTTGAGCCTGATACAGTACATCTTTTCTTGATTTTGAAAGGAAAATAACATCTGCTACATCCTTATAATGGTTTTCTGGGAATTGCCATGTTAGCTTAAAGCATCGTGGTTTCAATTAATTCGTATTTCCTTGTTTAAAACAAGAACAAAAACAAACCTCTTTGTTATCTCAAATAACTGAATGCTGTGTAACTACACAAATTTTAACTATGCACTTGTGTAAGTGCTACTTGAAAAGCAGATATGTTAGAAAATACAAATCCACTGGAAGAGACTGTTCTTACGGCATTAAAACTTATCATAGGTTTCAGACAAAAATGTTCAGGTAATTTCACATCCATCACTGTGGCTCTGGCTGCTTTTTACTTTTTTCAGGTGATTAGTGTGTACCAGAGATATCTTATGGGTCCACCAGCCTGTTTYGAATAGTTGCATTAGGATACATGGTTTAGAAGAAGACGTGATGTTTGATACGTGTATGAGGTCAAWGGCCCTTACACCTATCTGGCATTCACAGTAGTTGAATTAGAATGCTACAGAGTGAATTCTGCCAGTTCCATTGGGTTTTCATTCACAGATAATTTACTTTACCTCAGTTTCAGTGGTATTTGAATATACAGAATATTTATTTCTGAGTTATATTTTTTTCTAAAACTTGCATTAGAAACTTACATYAATTTATTTTGTGCATACCCAAATGTGCTTGATTTGTGGCAGCATTTCCCATGTCTTTTCCAGCGACAGCTTTCAGTACTCTGAATTTGTCTTCAGCTGTCAGCACTTCTGTCTTTTCCTGATATAAGATTTCAAATAGAAACAACATAAAGTTTGTATGGAGATGCAAAGTCGGGTCCATGAAAATATTTGGCTCTTGTCAAGGATTATTAGAGTGTAGAATTACTGTTTAACGTATTGTTAGAAAGCCATTATGTATAAAAATGTTTTACAGTCTTTGCTTTATCTTATGAAGCCATATTTTATATGTGTTTATAACTACCTTTGCAGCAGAAAACTTGTGTCTGTTCTTGTTTGCATGGACACAGCCCACATGGCATACATTTGTGCCTTTTGCTGTCTCTCGTCTCCGATGATGAAGAGATGTGAAATCTTTCTTTTTATGCTGGAGTTGGTACCAGACACCAATTTTTCATCCTTTGCATGCTGTTATCTTTTCTCATGCTTCTTATCTTTTTTAGTTTCATTATGTTAGCAAGAGAAATAGAGTTATATGTCATTACTTTTGAAAAGAAAGCTAAATCATATTTCAGTTGAGCTTGTTTATTTGACAAAGTGGGAGACATTTTTGGTTTTGTATGTTTGTTTGTTTGTTTGTTAGTTTCCTTTTTTCCTTTCTCCTGAATGAAATTGTGCTGGTTTCAGCTGTGGTAGAGGTAATTTCTTTCACAGTGGCTGGTATGGTTGTATGGTTCTGTRTTTTGGATTTGCGCTGAACACAGTGTTGACACCATAGAGATRTTTTTGTTCTTGCTGAGCAGGATTTACACAGAGCCAAGGCCTTTTCTGCTCTTTGTACTGCCTCACTGGAAAGGAAGTTGGGAGTACATGGGACGTTGGGAGGAGACACAGCCAGGACAGGTGACCCAAACTGACCCAAGGGATATTCCAGACCATGTGACATCATGCTCAGTGCATAAAGCAAGGGRAAGAAGGAACAGTTGGAGTGTTGGTGTTGGTCTTCCCAAATCACAGCTACCTGTGATGATGCCCCACTCTTTGGGGATGGCTGAACTCCTGCCTGCCCATGGGGAATGGTGAATTAATTTTTTCTTTGCTTTGCTTTTTCGTGTGGCTTTTACTTTTCCTACTAAATGGTCCATATCTCAACCCAGAAAAGTTCTGTATCTTTTTACCCTTCTGATTTTCCCACTAGTGGGGTATCAAGCAAGTGGCTGAATGTGAGTTTTACATAAAAATGAAATTTTTGTTCATAGATTTATGTGTCTTTCTCTCCAAGAAAAATTGTCAATCATAAATATAACCCGTGATCTTAGAGAGGGAAAACCAAGATGCAATTGTCTCCTGGTCTCTGGTAGGATCTTCCAAAAAACAAATAAAAGCTGGTAACTAAACCAGCAATAAAACCTTTAAACAAACATATGATTTCTTTCCTGTAGTTGTAAGAATGAAGAGAACACACAATAACAGTTCTACAGAGTTGTTTTTTTTTTTTTTTCAAATCAGTGTGACTATACAGTTCTCTTGGAAAAACCCCTCATTTTACAGAAATATTCCTGGTTAACGTTTTACACATAAATATATATATATATACATATTTATATACACACATATATATACTTAAATGTATATATGATCCATAAAGTATGTATCTCTTGAAACTGCATAGAATATAATGTATATTTAGTATAAAACTCTGCATGATATGTAAAATATAATTTAAAATCAATGAAAAATTTTCTCAATGGAGAAAAATATGGAGCTGGATCTAAGCCAAATTGCTGAATTTAAATTTTGAAAATGGTGTGTGTACATGAGAAAGATTTGAAATTTATTTAAAAAAAATAGCTTTAGATATGTTAAATAACAAGGTAGACAAATAGCAATGATTATGATTGAAATATGATCTTCCTCAATTCACTGGCTGGATGCAAACAATACCAAAACCTAGCACTTATCAGACATGCAATTGAAAACCATTGGTTGATTAGATTTTTTATGAATTCTCTGATAGTCCTTATTTACATTTTTTTTTTTGCCATACTTGTGAATTAAGGAACTAGAATAGTAATTTTTAAGACTCTGTTTGAGCCTCTGAAATGTTTATATATTTAATTGCTCTCTTTTTTTATTACTGTCAAGTTTAAACCAATTTTAGGGTTCAGATACAAAGTTAAAATTATGTTTTGCAGAAATTTCCAGAGGAACTGTGAATGGTGGAGAAGCTAGACAAATCTCTGCATAGTACATAACCTATGTCAGGTATAGTTTTTAAGAAAGTATAAACAAATATGTATATATATACACTTTGCAGTAAGGGGAATTTTCTTTATTCAGGGTATTATTTTTTTTCTATTCATATATAAATATTTACACATTAAAAATTGTATCCTTAAAAATATTCTTTATCTTAACCACAGAATATGAATATGTAGTTTTAGAACTACAGAATTTTTAATATAGACAACATATAATATTGTATATTAAAAGACATTTGAAATTTTTTAGTGAGTTTTTTAGTTACATCAAAGACTGCTTTCAGGAAGATGAGACTGATATTTCAGAAATATTTCTCTAGAAATAACCTTCTCCACTTTCACTAAGTTTTGCTACTAGACAGAGAATAGAAACACCAAATAATTGAAAGTCAATGAAAGGAAAGAATATATAGACAGACTATATTAAGATAATTTGGGGAAATTGATGTGAATAGATTCCAAGACTGAAAAGGAATAAAGTAGCTAGATCTCCACCTTGCTCTAAAGGAAGGAAGAAATCCTCCTTGTTAGTGATGTTACAGCTCTCCTGGAAGGATTTCAGGGTGGTGCAGCAAAACCTTCTCAATCCTGCCCTTCAAACACAGTCTCAGGAGCTGCACATGGGCAGTGTTTGCCTAACACCACCCAGAAGTGCAGCAGACACTTGGGAAGCCTTTGTGCAATATTTTAAACTGGTTTATCGAGGCTCAGCTGTGTTGGTTTGGACTGTGAATCTACAATATTGGTAACTATACTGATCAGTCAGACTATAAAGCTGTTGAAACTTTAACTGGACTAACAGTAAATTATTAGTTTCACATGAGGTGTTTTCCTGTTTGGTTGTAGCAGGACTTTTGAGTTTAACAATGTACATAAACAGAAGGACATAATTATTATAATCAGATTACAGAGTAAATATATTCAATTGAGATACATTATAAAATAAAAAGTAGTATACTTTTTCTGCTGTTGTTTTTCAAAGATATGTGTTGAATTTTAGCTACTCATTGCCATTAGCAACGATTGCTCCATAAAACTTACTAACTCTGACTAGATATGTTTGTGAGTTGGGTGAGTCTTTTAATGTTATTTGAACACCTTCAGGAAATGCTCCAGTGTATGAATGCTTAGAAGCAAAGAAATACCATTTTGTAAGTTTTGGAAAGATTAAATGCCGAGAGTTTCATTAAGCAGAGGAAGGATCCCAGAGGAGCAGAAACCCATTTGTTTAAACAAAACTAGAAGGTGGACTGCCAGGTTTGCCAGCTAAGCATTTGCACCTGGCTGACAATATGTTGATACAGATGGTATCTAATGCAACATTTGGCCATGTTGTGCATTGGCTGGAATAAAATATTTTTCTTTGGGACATCAAGTTAATATTTTAGCTTCATTATATTTAGGATAAAACCCACAATGTTAAATAAATAACTTTACATAAAAGCTACATCTAATCACATCTTGCCTTTACTAGAGAGCACAAAGAATCCATCCAGTCATGAAAAGTAGATATATGACTAAGGTTATCAACAATGACTAATTCACATATGAGGAAAGCCTTTGTTTTCCATTATATTTATTTATTACATTATTATAAAATAGAAAAAAGAAAAAACAACAGCAGACCTGTTTGCTTGTTTTTTAAATTTTCTAGGTCTGTCTGGGATACAGTTTATTTTCTTCATAGCAGCCTGTGTAGTGCTGTGTTTATGACAAAATGGTGTTGATAACAAACCAGTGTTTTATCCTGGTTTATTGCTGAACTGTTTTCACAGCACTAAGGGTTTCCATTTCTTATGTGTTTTGCCTTCTTCTCTTGCCTCTCTCCAGTGAGTAGGCTGAGGGGGCAAGAAGCTGGGAGGGACRCAGCTGTGAAGACTGACCCCATTTGACCAAAGGGATGATTAACATCATATGGCTCCACACTGAGGATGCTGCTTTTCCTAGATAGCCTTTGCTCAGACACTGCCTGGGTATCAGTCTGTGGGTGGTAAGTGGTAAATAGCTGCCTTTGCATCTTTTTTTTTCTTTACTTATAAAATTGTCCTTATCTTGATCCATTTTTCTTTCTTGGTTTTTGCCTTTTTGATCCTCACCCTCTGTCATGCTAGACTGGTTGATACTTAGTTCACAAGGTTGAACCTACCACACTAACCAGACCTTTACATATGTGCTGTACACAAATGTAAGACTTTCATGCCTTTTTTTTTTTWAATAAATTTGAAGGGTTTCTTAATTTTATTTTCATTTTACTGTAGTATTCTTACCTTTAAGCTTCCCATACTTTACACATCTTCCTGTCAGGTCAGCTCCAGGTTTCTAATTGCTCCATTTCTCTGAAGCCTTAAATCCAATAGATAAAATTATCTGCCATTTACTATACAGTTATTTACACTGAATATTTTTTTTCAAATTTCTGAAATGTCACCTATGTATGCCAACAACTTAGTGGTCCTACTTCAAAGCAATTTAACTTTCTCTTCCTAAGGCAGCTTCTTCCCCTGAAGTAAACCCAGTGGACGCATAAGATACAGTTCTAATTGTTTAACAACTGTTTGATATGTCAGATGTAAGATGAATCTTCTTTTGAACATTGATTCCCATGTTAACAGACAAGAATGTCAATAAATTAAGTCTTAGTTTTTCAACATATAAATAAAGTTACCTAATAAGTGCTCATTTTCTTTTCTAGGATTTATTCTGGTTTGACAGGTAAGACTGTGAATATTCAATTATTTTAGCAATAAATTCTTGGTTTGATATGAAAAGTTAGTTTTCCCTTGTCCATAAATACAATTTTGAGTAAAGCAAACAGACTAGCTTAAAATACTGCTAAAGTGATTTACACCAGGAGATGTGTTCGTGCGTGACAAACATCTGAAAAACAGGCTAATAATATTTTCTCATTATCTCTTTCTTAATAGTTCATTGCTACTTGATTTTTCTTCTGATTTTCATTAAAATGGAAAGTTTGGATTCATTTACTGAGACAAAGAGGTTCTTTGGGAGCTAAAAAGATTTCTCCTATGTTTGCAAAAGCTGATATACTGAGATTTTATATGTACATCACATATAAAATATCTATGTAAATCACATATCTTTTATACCACCCTCTTCTATACTGCTGTTGTATTCCAGCTGTTTCCATCTGCAAAATTTTTTTTGAAGCTTATTGTATTTTAAAGCTATGAAATGTACTATCAAAATTAATCCAGATACTTCTCTGCAACATTCAGAAAACTGGGTAAGGAGAGAGAAGAGACATAAACTACCCCCCTAGATATATCAAGTGCTATCACTATKGAACTAATGAGCTAGCTAAATGCATTAGTAATTACAGATCTGAAGGAAAACCTTGAAGACATATTYGGTATTTATATTTATTTCAGGATATTTCAGGAGCTGACAAACAGTTGCRTTACGATTGGAAAGAAAATTGGCAGAAAGCTGGGAGCACTTCAAAGTACTACGGAACTCAGAGAAGCTATGGCAGGAAGAATTAAAGTTTTGTTTTCAATTTCCTTACAAAATAGGTTTATACAAAAGGAAATACCAGTGTAGCAGAAGTATATCTCCTCTCTGAACACAGTCAGTACAGCAGCTGATTGAGGAATCATCCTTCTATTTCTGTGCATGCAGTTTTGGAACATCTGGGCTTACTACTACATTTGAAATAGACCAAGTATGGTTTTAACTATCTTATTTTGGAGCAATTACCTTTTATTTTATTTCTTGTTTTTTGTTTTTTTAATGAAAAAAAATGGAAATGGCCAGACTGGAAAGAAATTTAGCTCTCTACTCCCCCCTCCTCTCCTCAGTTAATAGTAGAAAACCATTTACCTTGTGTTTGCAAGTCTCTGCATATCCTCGTCTTTTTACACAAACTACTGTTTCTCATGCTATCAGGGGCAAAATGTTTACTTTAAAAACAAACTGAATCTGTTAGGTTGGATACATGTTATAAAGTAATTCAGTAATTCAACAATTTTTTTCAAAAGTTCCATGAGACCTGACAAAGAGAGATAAAGATGAAGTTAATTGCAAAGGAAAAGTTTCTGTGTTAATATAAATTTGAACATGTAAAAAGATTTCCATGGAGTTGGATTCTCTACTGAAATTTTACTTACACATGGCAGGACTCCACAGAAGACAAATTGATGTCTAAGCTTAAATCTGCACACAAGAGAATTTAACCAGCTCAGCAAAAGGAAAACCATTTAGTAGCATTTAATTCTCAACATAGCTCTGACTAGAGATTGTTCCCAAGGCAGGTCACTTGTGATAATCTTGTTTTAGAGCGTAAGAGAATTCAATAGTATGGACAGGCCTATTCTATGTTCTTTATTTTTCTAGATGGATTTTTTTGTTAAGTTTGAGTAGAGTTTTTCATGTTCACTCATAATGAAAATTAAACCTGTCTAGCCTTATGTTTTGAGTTTTGCATGATCAGCTGGAGTCCCAGTCTATATTATGATTTTGCTAAGATCTTTGGATCTTAAAGATTTCCTAATTGTGCCGTTAATAACRGACTTCAATGTGTGTTTAGAATATACTCTTAGATTTTTGATGTGATCCATGACAAATAGAATGGACTTCTGTTTTTTATTAAGATGATAATTACAGAGTACACTGCCTTGTCATTCATCTGATACAAAATTAATCTCTTTGACACAGTCTAATATTGACTTTATTATTTCCATGTTTAATATTGCCCATGTCTATTTACATGGCAACAATCATTCTTACTCACATAGCATCAACATTAAAACACAAACATTCATGCAAATTTGCCATACTCATTCAAAATRTTCCTGACTAAAAGGGCTTATTAAGAATAAATCAGTTCTTGTTTATAATGTAACATGAAAAAAAAATTAAAGAGCAATAGAAAGCGACCTGACATGAACGCCTTCTGGAAAAGCACTCTATGTAAAGTTTAAAGACCATTTAACTTAGAGATGTGCTACAGCAATCCTGCACAAGCATTTGGTACATAAACTTAATGCATAATAGGTGAGTCTAGACTACTAGACATAATAGGTGAGTCTACTCATCTAGACTTGTAGATATGAGAATATGTCATGGGAAACATTCTAGTTTGAGAATTTTTCCCAGTTTTTTTGAATGGTAAATCAACAAGATTTGGCAAGAAACTAACAAACTAACTGTAATTTGGGAAAAAGAATTTTGAAAATGAAAATGAAAGGCAAAAGGGCCAGCTGTGTCCTYGAGTGCATCAAGAAGAGGATTGCCAGCTGGTCAAGGGAGGTGATTGTTCCTCTCTACACTGCAGTGGTACTGCCCAAGTTCAGCCTTCAATTTTAAGTATTTYACTCTAAGAAGGACTTACTAGAAGCTATTGAAGTGTGTCCAGAGGAGGATGACCAAGATGGTAAAAGGTCTCAAGGGCAAGACTTTTAGAAGGAGTGGCTGATGTCACTTGACTTGCTCAGCACAGAGAAGAGAGGGCTGAGGGACGACCTCATTGCAATCTATACCTTCTTCAAGGGTGTCAGCAGAGGGTAGGAATTGATCTCCTCCCTCTGGCACCCAGCAGCAGGACACAAGCAAATGGAATTCAGCTGCATCAAGGAAAGCTCACATTGGCCATTGGGAAAAGGAGAGGTAGTCAGTCACTGGAATATGTCCCTCATCGAAGCAGTCATATTATCCAGCCTGTCAGATTTCAGGGAGAATCTGATTGTTCAGATTGCTCTCAGTCCTGTGCTTTAATTTTAGGTAGTCCTGCTACCTAATTTCTGCATTTGATTCCATCAGAATTCAAGAACATTTAATTGCATACAGTAGCCATGTATGATATTGATATCTCTGCTAACAAAGTGTTACTTACAAAATATTTTATTGAAAAGAAAAATGAAAAGAAAAATAGTTTGATTATAGCATACTTGGACTTCTGCCCCTTCCTATGTTTGCTAAATCTATTTGAAGTATACTAGAAGTACAGTACTTTCACATAAGTGTATTCAGGCATGAAATAGAATCATGCATTTTTAAGTAAATTGCTTTCTAAAAAATTTAGTTCAGAATATGCACATAATTAGAGTCACAGCTCTGCGCAGTAGTCAGTCAGTATTATATCATTATTTGCCAACCACCACTTTGTAAACAAGATGTGCCATCTCAGGATGTACATTCCATTTCAAAATTTTACTGGTGCTCACTCAGAGATAAGAGGTATTTCAAACTGAGACATTTTATTGACTAACCTGACGTCAGACTTTGATCAAGGAATCATGTTGACAGTGGGATGTTTATTTCCATGTCGCCTGATTAAAATAATAGAATTTTAGAAACAATTGGAATTGTGTCATTGTATATCAGATAAGATGTTGCATTWGTCTTGTTACTGTGATGTGAACTTATCAAGACTTCAGCGTATTTTTTTTTTTAGAAGCTCTGTTACACAGCAGATGGGATGTCTAACATCCTTTTCTATTTGAAACATGCAAGCTCTAATAAGCAAGAGGGTTAAGAATGTTAAACCAGCAAGCCATACGAAATATGTCACACAGTTTGCTGTCAACCTAATTAATTAGATAGCATTATTTGTTGTCCCCAATGAACTCTGATGAGCTCAATGACTGATAATAGCCTAATTCTTTTGAGGGATTTTCTTTTTATTTTATTCACTTTGATTTAAGAAAGAGTGTTTAAAGAGGGAAAAAAATTCCTACCACAATGTAGGGTTATTCAGAAATACATACTTGTGACTTATTAATATCAGCAAACATTTGGCCTCTTACTAAGGTCATTTTAATTTTAAATCTTCCAGAGTAATGTTTCTTGAATAATTACTATTTCAGTAATTATCTTGCACTTTCATTACACATTTCTGGACACATTTTTTAATAGAGTTCCTGCCCTTCAGACTGTAGAAAGACTCAATGAAATTATGTGAACATCACTAATAATACAGGACAAACAAAATCGTATGGTTAAAATAACATACGGGTCTTCAAATCAATCTTAAGTAGAGAAGGCTATTTTCAGTCGGAAAGACATAATTATTTGCTTTTCTTTTAATTTTCATGCCAGATTTGCATTAGAACAAATAATTTGATGAACTTTAGAAAGTTCTACCTCTCTGCAGCACCTCCCTACCCCACAGTTCCATTTTCAGCTGTGCCACTGGTTCTTAGAGACAATAAGAACCTTGGGCACAGATAGTTCAGGAACACAATAACATTTTGGGTTACTCAGGACACTATGAAGAAAATTAAAAGCTGGTCAATAGAAAAAGCTATTATTAGTGAATGTAATAATTGGAATTCATTACTGCAAATGGCAGTTTTGCTGTTGTTTCTGGTAAATATATTTCACTGAAGTAAAATATTAAATTCCTCAGTGGAAGAAGAGACATAAAATTAAATTGGCTGATCCTGGTAAAGTACATGTCCACAAGTGAAGATGATTCCCATGAAATGCAAATGCTGTTTCTGAATTTCTAGATGCTTTGGCTTCATTATTTGGGTTATGTGCAGTTTTTGTCTGCACCCCTGCCATATCACCACTTTATTAGTTTTGTACTGATAGATTTTTTTTTTCAAATAGGCAGCTAAATTCACTTTGCAATTTTAATTTAGTTAATGTACGTTCTGGTGCACTTCTGAATGTTGACATGCAAATAGTGTTGCATAAACAATCAAATACAAAAGGGTGAAACAATTGATATCCTCTTTGGTAATATTGTTTACACTTACAGCAGTAAATATGAAGAAAGAGAGTGCAAGGACACACACCTTTCTGAGGAACACAGCATTAAAACTTCATAGGCTTTAATGAATCATTCCTCTGTACAGAGTTCAGTCTTGCACATCGTGCCATAACAACGTGTTCTATTAAGCATCCATGAAGAAAAGTTTTCTCAAGTTTAACACAACTGTTAGTTTCATTGGGTGTTGCTGGTAAGAGAAATGCTTTTTTCTGCAGCATTTATCTAACTGGTATTTCAGTTTTCTCTTTTTTTTATTTTTTTTCAGACTGAAGAACTACAGGGGTATTTTTGCCTATTCTACAGGAGGTATTTAATTCCCTGGACACACAGTTATCCTTCTATGTGCACTTATTCATCTGTGTATATCTATRGGGTCACCTAGCAAAAACTKTTTATAAAGGATTCAATCTGAAGTTATATGTACTTTTAATGAATTTCTCTTCAAACTCCTTTCTTTTTGGATAAATTTTTTGAAGCTCATTTTTGTATTGTAATTAATGACCAGATTATCTYCTTCTTTTTCCTTTGGAATGTTTTTTGAAGAGTGATTTAAAGTTCACATCTTTTATTCTGTGTCCTTATGCTTTTCCTGATTTTTTTTTGGGACAGTTGGTGATCTGTCATCATGTTCAGTGAAAATATAGTTCCAAAAGCACATGCTTCCCATCTGATAATAATTAAAAAAACGATAAAGAGTTTAAGCACTAACAAATGCTATTAATTTCTTTGATTCAATATATTTTTAAATCTATAACACTATCTGTCCATTGGTCTAATAAAATATGAATAAAATTTCAGTGGCAATTTGTGCGCCTCTTCTACAATATTTTCTATGAAAGAGTGTGCCTGAAATACACATAATTTTAAATTCTGTACTCTTCTTTACCTTCTCTCTTTTCCCCTTTTTCACCTTATTTTTCTTACTCTGTTTGAGCAAATTTACCTTGGGTCCTACTTCTTTTGAAGTCTATAGCTGCTTTAGAGACTACAATGCACCTGTGTCCTTTATTAAAGAGTGTTAGTGAATGATTGGGCTATGTTTAAGAGCTATAGAATAAGATTAAATGCATTTCACTCTATATAATTTCTCCTTTGTTTCATACAGATACACTGATGTTGATAATTCCTTAATTTTGCAAAGAATCACACAGCTTCTCTAGTCTTTAAGCATTAAATAATGTTAGAATAAAATCCTCAGGACTTAAATATGATTTTTTTCAAAGAATAATTGYAGAGCCAGGGTAAAGTTTAAATCTTGGCTTAAGAGCTATGAGATAAATCTTAAAGTAACAAACTCCACAGATCTTTTTTGTGAAAAGCTTAAATAAGAATTGATTTGATGGAGGAGTTTTCTCCAGCACAAATCTATATTACATTTTAAACTTCTGCAAATATTTATTATAATTTACTAGGGAAGGTCTCAAAAAAAGTTTTAAAAATGGAAGAAAAAAATTGTTTCATGTTCTTCCACAAAAAAATCACCAATGTAGGTCAACTAAAATATTTTATGATTACATCTAAATATTTAGCTCATCCACTAGCAACAACAGCAAAGGAATGGCAGTTATGCAKCTCAGGGCACATTTTCCAAGAGGTGTTGGTGCAGCTGTTTGTGCCAAGGCAGAAGCTTTGACCCAACATATCTTCATAGGATAGAAGATAGCCCATAGCCCAGCTTCATAGCCCAGCAAGTTGCAGTCTGAAGGGAGGGCCTGGGACCTCTCCCTCAGGCTGGGAAAGGTAAATGAAAAAAATTGTTAATGTTAAAATCTAAATGCAAATACCCTCACTGTTAAGGAGTACACAAACATGTGAGATTTTATATATTGTAAGGCTTGTGTTGTTGGGTTTTTTTCCTTTCCTTTAATTGAAAGAACCCAGTCTCTTTTCCAGGTAACAACTGATAGGTCAAGAGGATATGGTCTCAAGCAGTGCTAGGGGAGGTTTAGATTGGATRTTAAGAAAAATGTCTTCCCTGAGAGGGTTGTTTAGGATGGGAAGAATTTTCCAGGGAAGTGGTTAAGTCACTGTCCTTAGATGTATTTAAAAGGCAAGTAGCTGTGACACTTAGGTATGGTTTAGTGGYGGGCTTGGCAATGCCATTCTTATGATTTGATTTGATGATCCTGGAGGGCCTTTCCAACACATATGATTCTATTATTCTATTAACCTTGGTAGAAATTCAGTAAGAACAGTGGTTTCCACTTAGTCTAATTGGCTGCAGTGAGGACATGTTAGCTGTATTTTTAAAGCCTTGAAATTCTGAGGAAACTGAATGCTACTTTCTCAGTAGATGCTCTGTAAAATGCAGGATGAGAGAACCTGAAAGTCGCAGTGACTGCTGTGTTTTACGGTGAGTTCAATAGTTGATGTTTGATATGCAGGTTTTATATACCAGTCTTTGGAAACCGAAATAACAGGGGACCTAGTTTGTGTGACTTCTCTTTGACATAAATTCTGAATCCAAGTAGAAAAAATCCGTGAATTAATGGATATAGGGTCTGATGTTCAGGATTAAGTCAAGATGGAGACAAGTGCCAAGCTTGAAAGTGTTCTGCAAACCAGTTTCTGGAAAGCATAGATRAATGTTTTCTAGTAAGAAAAAACTAAAAGCCACCACAAATAAGCCATCAACTCTTCCCCCCCATAACTAACTAAAACCACAAGTAAACCAGAACAAAATTCCTAGACTGCATTTCACTCTCGTATTTTTTTCTATTATTTCATAAAATATATTTGTTTAGAAAATACATCAGTATCTCATACATTTCATKAAACTTTTAAGGTACTCTCCAGGAGCTTGGAATGCATTTTTCAGTCATTGCAGCAACATTTGAAATAGTGCTTTATCACTGGCTTTATTATTTTTTTCTTGTAAACACTAGACACACTGCTAAATCTCTTTCTAAATCCAGGAAGGAAAAAAGAATATAGTTTTTTTTTGCTGTCTTTGAAAATTCAGGTCAAAGTTTCCTGACAAATAGATTTTCTTGGAGGATATACAGTTAAGATCAATATAGCATCATTAAAAAAAATACATTTCTGCTGAGTCATCTAAAAGAAGCTTAGTAGCCTTTGTTTTTAGCAAACAAAATTATAGAGTCTGGATATACTCAGTGATCTGTGAAGGTTATTATCTGTCTATAAAAGTGATGTGCTGGGTTTCTTTTGTCTATTCGCCTACATGTTAACAGGAATTTTCAAATATAATTGAATTCTTCACCTCATTATAAACTAATACTGACTATAAGCTTTTACTTGGGGTCAATGGGTGGATACCTAATGATTTTTATAAGCTACTTCAGCTTCCTTTGGATGTCCTTATGACACAAATCTTCAAAGTTGAATCCATTTAGGGACAGTTTTCAAAGGTGTTTTATTTTTTTTTATAGTTATGACAACATTTTTGTAAATGGCTACATACTAGCTGTCTCTCTGGATATTCAGATAATACCACCTTATTTAAACAGAGCAAAAAAATTCAAAGTATATAAATATACTCAYACACATTTGTATATACATGYGTGTACATATATGTATGTGTGTGTAATAAAACATATTTTGTATCTATATTTTATATCAATACACTGAGCAATAACATATGTACAATTTATTTTTTTTAAGGATCGGTTCCTCTTTTGATTTGTCCACATGCTTCTACTGGTAAAACCTAGAAAAGAAATCCAGGAAAAAAACCCATCAAACCAACACTACCACACCTGCCTTCCTCCCCTGAARAAAACCTAAAACCCAAATCAAAATAAAAGCCCCTTAATTCTTCTCCTTGGAACTAATATGCACTTAAGGAACAAATAATTATTATTTCAGATATCTGAAAAGAAAACTTCCTAAATTCAACTGATGCTTTTCCCCCTCTCCCTAAAGAGTGCATTATGTGAAAAAAAATAGTTTTTAATAATCAGAAACTCTTGTTACTAGAATTAAGATGATGTAGGAAAAATGCTGTTCTAAAGAATTCTTGGAAGAATACTACCATTGCTATTGAAAACTACATGGCTTAAAATGTGTTATGAACAATTTATTAATGAATTTACCTCCCTTTTTAGGGATATTAAAGCTAACTGACATAGTAGTATTATCATAAAGGCAAAAAGATATTCTCTGCACAAAACTGAAAAGTGCTGTCAGAAAAATACTTCTTCAGGCTACCTGAAGTAAAAGTGGCTTTGCTTCTATGAAAGAAAGGGAATGAAATAATATATAACCCCCCAAAAATCATAAAATCTGTAGAAATAAAAAAAAGATTCAAAGATTATTGCTTCATGAGAGAAACTTGCAAAAATCAGTATGAAGAGAAGGTATAATGCTGTGAAAAATTTGTAGTATATTTTATACATACACTACTCAAATTTAATTATTTTGCAAATTTTAGTACAATTTAATAGAACTAGTTTTCTTCTTATACCTCTGTAGGGCCATTATCATTGATTGAAAAAAAACAAATTTCTTTTGCCATTAAATMCATGTAATGCAAATAAGTTATCACCTTATTTTAGTATTGACTCTTTAATTAGGCTGTCATATCCCAAATGGCATTATTTGATGTGCAGTTTRTAATCTTTATTGAGTGGAAACCATCATCAATTTTGGGTCAGTTTGGGATCTTTGCATGACAACATGTTAGGTAGGATAAGCGAGACCTATCCCCAACACTAGAACATTTTTTTGGTGGGAGGACCTATTTACTATTCCAGCAATCAAGAAATGTCTTTTCTCTGAACATGTGATTTGATGCAGTGAGTAAGAGGAAGTAGGCACTTAACAGAGTAAACTGATGGTGAATTCTTAGTATTAGCATTCTATTGGCATAGGTGAATTCTTGAGTTTAGCATTTCAGTCTTTTTCAAATCTGGAGGAAAGGTGCAATAGTCAGAGCTAATATCATTAAAGAGAAGAAAACATTTGAGTTCTGCATAAAATCTTACAAAAACTCCAAGGAATAACTGAGCTAAAGAATACTCTCTCAATAGAAAGTGAAACATTCATGACCTGGGCTTTTAAAATCTAGGCTTGATCAGTTATTTTTATTGTACAGATAGTGACTCATTTTGGCAAGGCCAGAGACAGATGAGTTACATATATCCTGTTCAACTTTAATATCTATTAAAGCTTGAATGCATTCCAGGAAAGAACTGACTAGGGAGGTTCAATAGCTCCCAACATGGAAGCACCTGCCTACCTTGCTACGTCAATTCAAACTAATTTGCCAATCTGTTCTTCACAAAGTTGCTGATTACATGAGGTAATTCATTCTTCTTTTTTTTTTTTTTGCTGAAAGAGGAAGTCTGACAAAAACAATGTGAAAAATATGTGCAGAGGTACATAATGAAATTAAAGTATTAGGAGTACTGCAGTGCTAGAAATTAAAGTTTCAGGAGTACTGCAGTGCTAGCATGYTTTCCATCTGCTCCTTGTGTGCACGTGCAGCTTTTTGCTCATACAGTCACTAGAAGGAAGGGAGACCTTGTATATTAAAATAGAATTTTTTTTTTGTCAAAGAAATTGTTAATGATATTTCCAACTACTTTTTTTAAGGCTTGTATGTTTTCATTTTTTAAAAGCAGTTCTGGAACAGGCATGCTAGCATTAGTGGATATTAGTCTCCAATATGAAGACTGGATTAAAATGAATGAACAAGTCTTGGAGACTGTCCCAAAGACCTTTTACCTTTAAAAGGCCAAATAAGCAGGAAAATCAGGCATCTTCTAGGTATTCAAAATCTACGTAACATTACAGGGTGGTCTACTTTTTATTACTGATCTTTTAGATAGTGGTAAAAGGGTTTATAGAAGGGTGTAAATGAAAATAGTCTGATCTGTTTAGGTAAACTCTGGAACTGTTTTTCCTTCCATAAGAAATTAAATAGGAGATGGTCTTTGTGATTCCCCTTCTACTCAGCTTTCATGAGACTCCACCTGTAATACTGCATTCAGTTCTGGTGCTCCAACATAAAAAGGACATAGAACTTGGAGCAAGTTACAGCAAGAGGGGAACCATGAAGTTGAGAAGTGGAGTAGAGCACCTGCCCTATGAAGGCAGGCTGAGAAAGTTGGGGCTGTTCAATCTGGAGAAGAGCAGTGGATACCTCATAACATTCCAGTGTCTGGAGGGAGCCTACAGGGAAGCCGGAGAGAGTCCCTTCATCAGGAACTGCAGTGATAGGTCAGGGAGTAATGGGCTCAAACGGAAAGAGGRGAAATTCAGTTTAGATATATGGGAGAAATTATTCACTCTAAGAGTGGTGAGACCCTGGAACAGACTGCCCAGAGAAGTTATGAATGCCCCATCCCTGGAAGTGTTCAAGGTCAGGTTGGATGGGGCTTTCAGCAACCTGGYGCAGTGGAAYGTGCTCCTGCCCATGGTAAGGTGGTTGAAGATCAATGATTTTCAAGRTCCTTCCCAACCCAAACCATTCTATGATTCTGTGATTTTATATTGTAARTGTATTGGAAAAAGTTCCTTGTACAACATTACAAAATTTAAACTTGTATTTTTTGTAAAGACCTGCCTTTCTAGTTTTTAATATGGGGGGCTTCTTCAAACAGAATGATACATCTGTTTTTTTGTTTTTTAGTTTTGTTTTTTTTTTTAACAAGATAACCAATATATTATTTCTTCAGTCTTCCTCTATGAAAAAACTCAATGTTTCATTTAATGAATATTTTTCTTTCTTTAAATTGTGTTCCTCATTAAAACAGACTGAAAAGTACTAATTATATTAATTGCTTCAAAAAGTGATAATACTAGAGTTAAAAAAGATAATACTAGAGTTAAAATTACAGTGACTGATATATTTAAAATGATGATCACCTGCATGCATAGTTAGATCACAAACTGTCAAAAGGAACATCACACCAGTTGATAAGAATAACACAAAGCATGGGAAATATCAGTGTTATGCAATCATAAATATGGGTGATTTTCAGATTTTTAAGTCATAAACACTTGAATTCATTATTAAATCAGATACTGCTTAGGGAAAATGTCAAAACACCTGTAAGTACTGTCCAGAACACTTCTTAAAATGGAGTACAGAACACTGGATACAGTTTTGAATCTCAGCCACCATTGTACCAAACCAGTAAAAACTATACACCTTCCTCTTTCAATAATCCCCCTTCAGTTATTGATGTGAGTTCTGGTGTATGTACTGCACCAGGACTTCTACAACATCATGCCATCTATTTTTGATCAATTACAGTATCCAGTACTACTTATATTTATGTATAATTTATATATAAAATATATATGTTATTATGCTGCAGAATGACAATTACCTGTTGTACTTACTGATGTCACTTTTATTCTAGTCCACCAAGCAGGAATTTTACTGATGACTTGAATGAGGCCAAATGATTTGATGCAGTGAAAAAACAGTTCTCTTTTAACAAGCTGCCAGCCCAAAGCAGAGAATTTTTACCTGATTACATTTCTACTGTTTGCTCTATTTGACTTTACAATAGGTGTTCTCAGTGACTTTGACATACAGCTATGGAGGATTACTTCCTACATTTCAGCAAAGGAACAACATTTTTTAACAATCTGTCAATCATACTGCAGATGATATGGAAAAGAATAGACAGTCTGCTTGCTTTAGGATCACCACAGAAAAAGAAAAAATTAATTTCTGACAAAATAAAATTTTACAGAGACAGTAAAATATAGGTCTGACAGTGAAATAAAAATGAAAGATGAGTTTGGATCTTTGATCTGGTTAAAGAGTTACCAGAAGTGAGAAATCTGGGGCTTCTAAATCTGCTAACAGGTTTATACTTGCCTGCATGTTATCAGCACTGTACTGAGATGGTGTTCCTTGAAGAGCCAAGAGGAAAGGTAGTCCTGACTCCCTTCAGTCCTGAAAAATTCAGCACTGAGGATTAGCACATCAGAGTCAACCAAAAAGCCTGGACTGGAACAAAAATAGAGAAGGAATCAAACAGCTAGGGTTTCATGATCTTGTTTCTCTTTGATTCTTGTAATGGGTATCAGCTTTTGGCATTACCATCTGTGAGTTAGCTTGCTGACTGCTGTCACACAGTTTTTGAGAAAGCAATTTTTTTAATGGGGTGAAAAAAGCCCAGTTAGCTCTGGCCTCTTTCCTCTCATTTTCCTAAATGAGAACTCCAAAGTTAGCATAGGGGTCRGTAACTTCTGGCAGCAGGAACAGAGAACAACACAGCAAGTAATAATTTGAACAGTAAGATATCTTCCTTTTCATGACTCTTTATGAAGGAAACATGACAGATATTGAATCTCAATCTGGGTTTTTCTGTTTACATTATAGAATTTCTGTTATACGTTATTGGTAAAATTAACATCAGATTTTCTGAAGGAGGGATTAAAGTAATTGAGGTGAACACAACCAAAAGTGACAAACCCCCATTTTAGGCATTCTTACAACTTCATAAATTAGTAGTGATTCTGCTGTGATCCGTTCCAAACATGAAAATTAAAATATGAATGAAAGCATGACTTATGCCATTACACAAATATAAACCTATAATTAAAGTAAAAGTTGTAGGCCATAATCAGTAACAACAGTATACTTGTTATCTGTACAAGAAAAACAAAACCAGAAACATAGCAGAAATAGTAAAACATACTTTACACAATTATCAGACACAGCCTTAGTGTACTTCTAGTTACTGGAGATGAATTCATTATCGGGGTTTTATTTCCCATCATATTAAAAAAGTTCTGCTCAGAACATACTTTCTTTGTTGCACTTTTCACCTCTAGATAACCTCCYCAGCCCCCTACTTTAACAGTGTCTTTCTTCAAAGATTCTGCACACTGCTTATGCCACTCTCAGAATTTTAATGTGAATTTCTGAGTATATGGAGTGTTATGAAGCATTAACACTTAAACCCACTGCTAATCCCCACATGCCTTGCTTTATTCTTTTAGATCTGTATATAGTATGAGATACAGAGAACAATAAAACCTTGGAGAGAGAGCAAGGGTCTGTGTGTGAAACAGGCTAAGTAATTATAGTGGTACTATTTGAAAAATGATAGTCAAGGCTGTTTTAAATATAGAAAATTTTCAATCAGATGATTAGCTGTAGTTAAAAAGTAGTTTGGTGTCAAAGTTTGTCTTGAGGCCTTCTATTACTCAGGGATTAATTTGGATACAAAGTGAATATCAAGTTTGCTTCAAGAA
Organism: Cardinalis cardinalis; assembly: GCA_014549065.1. Lineage (NCBI taxonomy): Eukaryota > Metazoa > Chordata > Aves > Passeriformes > Cardinalidae > Cardinalis > Cardinalis cardinalis. The sequence goes on from JACDOX010000052.1 coordinate 829,469, forward strand.
GCAAAAATATGTACATTTTCAACACTTTCACATGCAATTTTGAATTAGTAACACAGTAAAATAGCAAATGCTGTTAATAGCAAATACTGTTTGCCAATCCTGTAACTCCAATCTAGCCTCACGTTTACTCAATGCAGTAGAAAAAAAATAAAAACTTTTCATTCATAATACACACATAATATTGCTTTTCTAAAATGAAAAATAAATATATTAATAATTCAAATCTAATATGGGAAATCAAAGTGCAGTCTGTTGAGGTTATTCACACAGAAATACCATGTTTCTTTTTGTTCTTTTCTTTCTGTTCTGACATGCATATCTTCAGATTTTGTGATACAACCAGAAAATGGCATAGCAGATTTTCATACACTCTTTGTCTTAAAGTCATCATTTTTTTTAATGTTGTGGCTGCAGATCACATCACTAAGAAGAAAGAAACAGCTGCATGACATATAAATGCACTAAGAGCAAAACAACACAGAATCYGTCTCCCATTATTGTCTGATTCTGAGTTAACATTATAATTCAAATAAATTGAAATCCAGTGCTATGTAGCTGAAATTCTTCAGAATAAAGTGTGAAAAATGTTGATTTATATACCTTTTGGTATAAATGTGTAAATTAGCACACATTGTGCATATAAACCTATACTCCTGAAATGTATTTCGTAGTGAACTTTTAAGATTTTCATCTCTGTTGAATGATGGGGGGTTTAGCTTGCTCAAATGAAAAAGCACAATTGATTTGGCTTTGTGCAAAAGAAATACTTGCATAAATATGTTAAAAACTATACAAACAAATAGGCCCTACCTTCAATAAACACCGTGTCTTAATAATGGACATCTGTTTTATAATCTTAGTTTTAACTTGACCTTGAAAACAAAGGAAATAATATACATAAGTCTTATAATTCCTGGAAGAAGRAGCTCCCCAGTTTAATGATGGTATCAGAATTTGAATAAAACACAAAGCAAACAACAATAAAGCCACACAAAAATTTAATCAGCAAAGTAAAAAGGACATTTATAGAAAAGAAGCACTTTTTAAATGGATAATCATAGGAAATTTGAAATAAAACGCATAACCTAGAAAAGCTGACTTTATTGCAGTCTATTAGATATTTTTACTTCTACATTTCTTAGTGCTTGATAAGTAACCAAGTCCATTAGTTCTATTTAAAATAGTTTTGTTGCAGAGAAAAACAAATAGTTTTAAATATGTCCATGTACACTAGAGAGCAGACACATAAGGACCAAAACAAGCTGCAAATGACCTCATAACAACACACATCATCCCAAAAAGTAATGAAGAGAACAGATGAAACCAAAAAAAAAAAAAGAAATTAATCTGGCTAGAACTTCTTTATAGATCAGTACAGAGCATGCATGCTTACAGTGAGCTGTCTCATTTAAGTATAAAATGTAACAGATAAATGAAGAAAAAAGTTCTGAGCAAAATAATTTACATGGGCTGTTTAACTGAGCTTCTRAAATGAAAGAAAAACAAAGGAGGATGAAGTTAACTTACAGTAAGGTCACAGAATCCCAGACAAGAAGTTAGATAACATAAAATATTCCCCTGCCACCAATGAGAGACATAACTTGTTTTAAGTATTTTTAAATGTTGTCAAAGCATAAAAGGTTAGTTAAGTTATAGCTAGGGCCAGAAATTAAGAAGGAGAAATCCTATTTGAAAAGGATATTTTATGTGTATCTTAAGTTCTTATGTTTGAGGTTTTGTGTACTAGTTGTTATACATGGAATAATACAGAGTCTTATTTATTTAATAATTCTAAGGAAAAAGTCCTTTTGCAGACCACAGGAAAAGAAACTGAAATTTCCAACCTGAAGAATGGATTSTTTTAAAATTGAAAGGTTGAAGTAAAGATGTGAAAACATCCAAGTCATATTTGCGTTAAAAACAAAAGTACAGTGCTATGATCTCTTGTATATAAGCTAGTTTATTTTATACTATCTTGTTTTAAAAGTTCTTTYAAACTTTATCTCATAAACTTCTACAGAGACTAAGGAAGTCTTTCAGAGGTCTAGACAGTTTGGCTTTTTCCACAGATACCTTACTTGGATTTTAAATATCAAGTCAAAATTTTGTTACAGTTCTTTATAWGTTCCTACAAGCATGTTTTTCCAAGGAAAAGCCAAGACAATTCCCGTCTCCCTGTAATGCCTTATTTGTCAGGAAAGTATTTGCTATGAGTCAAATATCTGCAGTCCACCTCCACACTTTTTAGCACTAATATGTCTCATCCATTCTATAGGATAAGATCTTGCATATCTATAAAAAGACAAATACATATGCTGTCTTTCATAGAATTACTTCTCCAACAACTCATAAATAAATCAGTTTTCTTCTAYAGAATTTCCTTTTTGCCATTGCAAATACTCAGAGTGACACAACCACTACAATGCCACCTTCCCTTCTCTAACTGGACTCCCTTATGCATGGCTGAATATACAGAACTGTGATAAGCAGCTACCTAGTTGTTTCAAGACTCATATACCTTCCTTTTCTTCCTCCTCCTTCCAAGAAACAAACTCTAGCATCACCAGCATACTTAGCCACTGGCTTATATTGAGGAACTGTGAGGTGTCCCCATAAGTTTTACCTGGGATCCCTCTGGAATCCAGTGGGTGAAGCTCCTTAACTTTGCATGCAACACAGTACTGCTGATTGCAGAGTAGTTTAAGTGGTTCAGTGTAGAATTACAAAAATAATTGCCAAAAAGCTTAGCTTCAAACTTCTCTGCTGCTGTGATATGCTATCCTCTTCCTACAGGCTGGTATTTCCTAGCAATTCACAGTCACATGTAATCATTAATGCCCCTGGTTGAATCTCAAGTCTTTAATTGGGCTGTTGAAGTGCAGACAGCTCAAGCCTCAAGCGACATTTCTTTTATAATTTTGGCATCTGCTGTAGAGATATCTGGCTGCAAAGAATGTTAAAGGACATCCTGACAGGATCTATGTATAGTTAATTCACTCAATCACAGTTATCTGCTCTTTTATAACTGTAATTACTTTTGTTCATTAAATAATTTTTTAAAAAGCAGCTGAAATTTTGTAAGCTTGAAATGAGATTGAACTTGTGARTTGGAATTTCGGTCGGTGGTCTCTATTTAAAAGTTCTAAAGTGTACAACAAAAAATGACATAAYATGCAAACTCTCAGAAAAAAAATGAAGAATTTTCCAGTTTTCCTACTTTCTAGATATATGAGGATAAACATCTACTTATGAAGGGACACTTCTTTGATAACTCCCATATTTAATTACTCTACTATAATCTTCATAGAAATACCAAATTTCTATAGAATGGATAATTAATTAATTAAGATGATGGTTTCTTAAGTTATTAAATGTTTGCTAGACTAGGATCTGACTTATCTTCCTCTACTGAAGCATGCTTATTCTAACTGATTGATGTATCTCTTCAACTTGAAAGTTCCTGGAATTTTACTGTCATGTTATTATCCAAGTGAATCTAGAGGTAATGGCAGAAATTCCAACTGTAGGAGGAGGAAACAATTGCATGTAAGTCTGCATTCCTGTTAATTTTTATACATGTTTTCTGGAAAGTCTTTTGGAAAATATGTACTGACAATCATGTTGTATCAGTCAAAAAAATTTTTACTGATTCTTTAATGTGTTCCAAGAGGAGGTGAATTTCTGATTATTGCCCAAAATGCGTGAAATAAAAAAATTGTTTGTTTGTGTTTTCCAGCAAGTGGTGGTCTTTCTAAAATAAAAAGTTATTATATTATCATTTTCTCCCTGGTAGAATCTGATAAACTTAGATGACTTTAGATGTCCACCTACGACTATTTATAAGAGTACTCCTGAGCATCTGCCACATCTGGAATATCTCACAATATGGTTCGTTTGTTGATTTGAAAGCTCGCAGTACTTCAGCATTTTCCAGATTGTTCTAGTTTATCCTAATCAACAAATATCTGGCTCCCAAATTCTGTAGGTGTACAAAAGAAAGACTGAGAAATGCTTTAACCACTTTAGCTAATAATTCTTAGGGAAACTGTCAAATGACAAAATAAATTTATGATTGAGGAAGGTCTGTCTGAAATAAAGAGAAAAGAAAAAAATAGCTGATTACAGCTAGTATTACTTATTAATCTCTGTTTTCTAATTACACTTAGGAGTGAACCCATTTAGTTTAAGGAGTAAAGATTTCCAGTTCTAAAATTTGTACTAATGTTATGTTAATTACTATGCTTTAATTTTATATAATTCTTTTTGTCTTTCTGTCAAAATGGACAAAAAAATTCCTTTAACTCTTGTAAAAACATTGAAAGAGCCTCTACCGTAAATAGCATGGGACTTACTTTTCAGGAAATGTATATGAAACTTGAAGGAACTATGTTCTTCAATGTTTTCTCTTCTCCATGTGTGTGTGAATGCAGTATTAATGGTAGTCAGTAAGCTAACCTTAGTAAGCATGGCATTTTTCAGAAACTGTGCATGGACTTGTTTTTCTTTGGCCCTAATTCTGTGTTCTGTATATACAGCAAGACTCAGATCCATATGATTAGTGTTTCCTGACCTGTTTTACACAACATTGTATTTTATAGATCAGCTTTCTAAGGCACTCTGTGGGATGCTCCTGAAATGTATCTACTTATCTGACATTTTTGGAACTTTCTTGGTGGTAAGATACTTTGGATTTAGGTAGGTGTTTCACCTACWATATCCTAAATTAGATTTAGTTTTTAGTTTATTTTGATTTTTACCAGTTAGTTCACTTGTAATTCATAGTTCTTTAATTTTTGCCTTTGTGCATCCCCAAGGCAACATACGACTCAATAAAGCTATTTGTTGCTATAGGCAACAGAATTGTTTTTCAATATATTGTCAGACTGATGATATCATCTGAATTTTGATGCTTTGCTGCAATACTGTCTTTATGATTGTTGTCATGGAGGGGGATAAAAATATTTTGACTGGTTGGCACATTGTACATCTGAGCYATCACTGTTTCTTGTACTGCTTTTTAAGATTAAAATGATAAATAAAGGACTAGTCCCATCTGAGTTGATCCCTGGGGAGAGATAATCCTTCAATTTGATAAAGAATATCCCTGTTTGGAACAATTTCTGGGAATTTAAAATGCCAATATATTAGCAGTCACACTCTATTTTATACCATGAGTACCTGCAAACACTATATTTCACAGATTTAAGTAGTGAGAATACAGGGTAAAATCATAGGATTAATTTTTAAAAGTTATTTTTATGTAGAGTTATCACCAGAAATATCTGAGTATTATTAATAAATATTTGGGTTACTGGAGAGAATAAATATGTGAAACTATGTCATAAAATTTAAAGGGGTATTATTGATGTGAATTTTTTTATTGATTTTGGCCCTCAAATATTTTTTTTTCAAATTGCAGCATCAATGACAAGTATGATCACTGATAAAACCCTAACACTACCGCCTCCATGAAAATCTTTTTCCCCTTGAGAAGGTCTCAAACACACTAGTAGAATTGGTTTTTTGCTCCTCTTTGCATGCACTTTATCTTTTTATTTTCCCCCTGAGATATAAATTAATGTTGCCCAATGGATGACTGTTGCTAATTRTAAAATAGAAAGTAATCACAGTACAGAAAGTTAAATTGCATGTTAAATAAATATCTCTCCTGTTGCATCAATTTAGTGAATTGCAGAGCATTAATAGTRTATCTAAAGCTAGCTTGTTGAGAAAGACAAAGCCAGAGAATTGTTGAGGCTGGAAAAGACTGTAAGATTGGTTGCAACTGATAGCCTAGTACTGCCRTGTTCACCACTAAACCATATCCCTAGGTGCCACATCCACATGCCTTTTGAACACTTCCATGGATGGTTCCACCACTTCCCTGGGGAGCCTCTTCCAGTGCCTTCCTTTTCAGTGAAGACATTTTTCCTTATGTTCATTCCCAACCTTCTCTGGGCTAACTTGAGGCCTCTTGTTCTGTCACTTGTTACTTGTGAGAAGAAAATGACCCCCAACTAGCTACAATCTCATCCCTCCTGAGCCTCCTCTTCTCCGGATTGAAAAATCCCRGGTCCCTCAGTTGCACCTCATGAGACTTGCTCCAGACTCTTCACCAGCTTTGTTGGTTTCCTCTAGACACATCCCAATAAGGGTGAAGAACGACTAGCAGGACACCACAGGTGGCAATATCTTTCTACTTAAGTGCTCTCTCTCTCTCTCTCTCTTGTCTCTCACTTCCCTTCCCTCCTCCTATTTCTTTCTCTCTCTCTCTAAGTTGCATTTTGTGTTTAATAAAATCCATAGTGGCATATGGTCTCATTCACAACTCAATTCAGGTAGAGGTATCTCTTATAATCTGATCATAGTACCATCAGAAGTCTCAAATATTGTCTCAGTCTTGTGTCAGAAATTTTGTCCTCAGCTAACAAGGATTTGTTAATCAGATTTTTGCCATTGGTGTTTATTGAAACCGAAACAGATTCCGTGTTTATGGTATATAATGCTGGAATGAAGAAAGAAGAGATAGAACTGAGTTTACTAAACACATCCATTTTAAGTATAATGACAAGATTGGCTGATTTAACTCTTATTTTAAACCTTGCTAATGTCTTAATTGGTAAATATGAATGATTTGCTGGCTACAGTGAAACTGGGCCACCAAAAGCCTGAAGATACCAAAGTCTTCATTAGAAAATAAAACAGAATAAAGAAAGCCTTTTTCCTTGCAGATATAAGAGATAATGATTAAAAGGTACTCATTAAAAGGAAGCCTGTAAATGATACATCATCAACCAAAAACTCAAGCAACCAAAATGTTCTGTTCCTTTTGTAAACTACACCATGTTAAACAAAAAGGAAATAAAAGAAGGTCCRAACAACTACTTTGTCTTTAAATGCTGTTTTTCTCTAGTTTGAGCAAACAAAGAAGGAGAATTAGGATTTTAGGAATTTTTCAGTGGATTGTGAAGCTCAATAACTAGGCTGAAACAGCATGGTGTTCAGCAGATGTTACTATTGGGGAATGGAAAGGCTAAAACAAAAGATGTCGGTAAAGCCTCATAAAGTTGAAGATGTTAATCCAGGATCTCCCACTGAGTTTTGCTATAGATTGTTGCATGTGGAAAACATAAATTATCCTTATACACTATTTTCTAGTTTTGGATTGAGAAGATAGCTGTAGTTTCCAGGAAGTCAGCAAAAATGGACTTTTCCCCTGAACTACCCACCTGCACTCAAAGATGTCAGMGAATTATAAACTACTCTGAATAATAAACTTTACCTCTGTGCATGCCCAGCATAAGAAGGCAATGGAATATCTTTTTTCACCTCTTTATATCATCTTTGGAAAGTCACAAAGAGTAGATAATGCTCAACTGCAAGAATAGKAATTGTGTTTGTTCACAAAATAAGAGTAGTCTCTATGTATTCTCCTTGAGCATCTGTTCAAGAAAGGCCAGAAGCAATTCTTTCATTAATCACTGAATGTCATGTGCAATAAATCTACCTCAACTCAGCATGATATAGTTTTTCCAAGTACTCAGTTCATTTGTAAATGTTATGGGTATGTCAGTCCAATGTGGGTTAGCCCTTTTCTTCATCCTGCTGCTTAAGYTTATTCAGCTCTGACAGAGTTGCCAGGACACTACCAAGATATTGTTAGCAAACTAATTAGTGGTGACTGCGCTATGCTTACATATCAGTAACTATTTTGTAGATACATAAAATGCAATATAGATATACAAAATGTAATCTGCCATCTACAATTTGGCATCTGTAAAAAAAATTGTCATTTACATTTTTTTGTCTCTTTTTTTTTTTTTCATTTCCAGATACAATTAGGAAAAATATGGAACAGTTAATGGAATAGTTTATACTGAGTGCCATCACTCAGCACTTACAGGATGGCCAGGATATCAGACCCAGCCAGCATGGGTTTAGGAGGGGTAGGTCATGTTTGACAAACCTGGTCTCCTTTTATGACCAGGTGACCTGCCTGGTGGATGCAAAGGCTGTGAATGTTGTCTGTTTGGACTTCAGCAAGGCCTTTGACACTGTCTCCCACAGCACACTCCTGGAAAAGCTGCAGCCCATGGCTTGGACAGGAGCACTCTGCTGGATTAGGAGCTGGCTGGATGTCCAGGCCCAGAGAGTGGTGGTGAATGGTGCTGCATCCAGCTGGGGGCCAGTCACCAGTGGTGTCCCTCAGGGGTCTGTGCTGGGGCCAGTTCTGTTCAATGTTTTTATTGATGACATGGATGAGGGGACTGAGTCTTTAATTGTAAATTTGCAGATGACATTAAGCTGTGAGTGTGCATCGATCTGTTGGAAGGTAGGAGGGCTCTGCAGAGAGACCAGGAATGGTTGGATGGATGAGAAGAGTCCAATAAGAGGAAGTTTAATAAGTCCGAGTCCTGCCACAACAACCCCCTGCAGTGCTCTAGGCTGGGGACAGTGTGGCTGGACAGTGCCCAGGCAGAAAGGGACCTGGGGGTGCTGGTTTACAGTCGACTGAACATGAGCCAGCAGTGTGCCCTGAGGGCCAAGAAGGCCAAGGGCATCCTGGCCTGGATCAGGAACAGTGTGGCCAGCAGGAGCAGGGAGGTCATTCTTCCCCTGTGCTTGGCACTGGTGAGGCCACACCTCGAGTGCTGTGTCCAGTTCTGGGCCCTCAGTTTGGGAAGGACGTTGRGRYGCTGGAGCACATCCAGAGGRGGCAACGAGGCTGGAGAGGGGCTTGGAACACAAACCCTGTGAGGAAAGACTGAGGGAGCTGGGGGTGTTTAGTCTGGAGAAAAGGAGAYKCAGGGGTGACCTTATCACTCTAAAACTCCCTGAAAKGTGGCTGTGGTCAGGTGGGGCTGGTCTCTTTCTCCAAGCAGCAGCTGGCAGAACAAGAGGACACAGTCTTAAGCTGCCCAAGGGAAGTTTAGGTTGGATATTAGGAAAAAGTTTTTCACAGAAAGAGTCATAAAGTACTGGAATGGCCTGCTTGGGGAGATGGCGGAGTCACCATCCCTGGATGTGTTTAACAAAAGACTGGATGTGGCACTCAGTGCCATGGTTTAGTGAGGTGTTAGGGCATGGTTTGGACTTTATGATCTTTAAGGTCCCTTCCCTCCCAACCTTGTGATTCTGTAAATATCTTGTATTTTGAGYAGAAGGGCTATGAAAAGTATAAAAGAATTGTCATGTTTTCCAGAATGGTAAGTGCAACAGATGAATAACTGAAAAGAGCAAGGTAGCATAGGACAAGAATTTCTCCTTCATTCCTGATTTTCAATATCTCTGTGCTGAATTCAGTGAATAATTAGCAAGTGTTGAACTTCATGGTATCAAACCACAACAAAAAGCAATTAATAAAGCTGTCTGGGAGTTACAATCCATTTTAAAGGACAGAACTTCAATTRCAGACTTCAGATTATTAACCCAGTCGCAGTACAAACAATTTGATCAAGTTATAGGGCATCATATAACTGCTATACAATATTCAAACGGATGAAAAAGCTATCATCAGTAGATTTATATCTTGTTCTYCTCCACAACTAAAGAGGCCTTGTACTGCCAAATCCCTAAGGACCATAAGTTTGAACATGATGTTTTTCTGATCAGAAACTAAAGATTCCCAAGGGGCAGCTTTGACCCTGGAAAATCTACACTGTAATACAGTTGAGGTCAGGAAATTATCCCTGAATACCACAGGTTTCCTAATCAACTGGATTTAGAAATTTTATGATAACACAATAAAGGAAAATTAGGAATTCTGAACAGAATTGGTCAATTTACAATGCAATTTACTGATTAAAATGTGAAAATGAATTTTTTGGAATTCTATTAGGCGTTTTCTGAGATGTGTATAATAATGGGAATATATGAAGCGCAGATGATGATTTCCAAACAGGAAATAATAGAACTGGGATCAACTATTCCGAGTTTACAGATGTCCCTATAATGCTAGTCGGTGAGGTGTACTGAGAAATTTTGATATCTTCAATGATTTCTTAGTTTCTAAGGAGGCAGAAAATCTTATTAATCTGGGTGACAAGGGAATGGTTTGATAAGGACCTCTGTGCCTTCTCTTGGTAAGTTCAACTTCATTCTTTCATGAGGAAGTCTGAAGAAATTTTAGAAGTCATTTCATGACCTACACATATTCTATTTAAGTGAAAGKAGACAGGCAAAAAAACCCCCAAATATGCCAAAGAAATATGGGGGTAAGAAAAAAATCCCATGAAGATCTTGTAAGAAAAAAATTCTAATAATCTTTGCCAAGTGTAAGGAATCTACACACATTCATCAAAAAGATYCTGAATTATATACTTTTATATTCTGATATCTACATTGAATATAATGGGTAGTGACTGATAACTTTGTGGCAATAACTTCTAATGTGTGCTATTTTTGTAATTAGAATTTACTTCAATTTGGTACAATAGAGTTTGTTTTGTAGATGTCAAATATGTTGCCTTAATCCCTAGGAAAAATAATTAGAATATATTTAGTAACTGGTAAAGAAACTGAATATTGATCCAATATTCTCAGAATAGTTGGAGTTTAATTTTGTATTCAAATATTGAAATATTGTTTAAAATGCTGGTTTTATGTTTTTTTTATCATTGCATACAAAAAATATGAGMTACTTCAGCTGTACATCTGATTTGAAACTTACAATAATAATCTAGACTTCCAACTACTACGAAGGAGTTTTCAAAAGAGATTTTTTAAAAGTATAGAGCATTGAAAAAGACAGAATAACATCTAATATTATGAATAATATAAAATCTTTAACTATTACAACTTTTAATAACTTGATGTACTAGCACCATGCCTACATTTTATTTTGAAGAGCTGTTAATGGTCAAGAAAATATGACAAAATTTATTTGCAGTTGGTTTGGCTTTAACTTAAATAACTGTTCCCTCAACTGAAAATTCTTTTTTTTAATTTTTTTTTTTTTGTTGTTGTTGCTGTTGTTTTTGTTTTGTTTTTAAATCCACAGGCTATTAGAGAATTAGATAGGGTGTCATTAAGCATTATAGTAGTGACTAAAATACATCAATAATTTAAATATTTTCATGATTTTACTTTGTGTTTCAGAGTAAAATTACAGCATAAAAAGGACAAATTCAAATGCAATTTAAGTGATATAATAAGATATTTCTTATTACTGTCAAACTAGACTTCTACATAATAAAATATGTAGAATATAAATAAAATAAAAATTTTCTCCTCCTATTCTTCAAAAGCTCCAGTCCCAAATTAAAAGGTTGGTTTTTTCCTTGAAAAAGAGTAACAGAATGAATAAACTAAAAATGTTAATTGTAAGTTGAAATTGTATGTGTCCAAATTTTCCTCTGTTGCTGTCAATCTTGCTGGTAGGTTCGATTTCAAAACATTGAATATCATACTTGTCTGATGGCAATAGGCATACAGTGTATACATGGTATTAAGGAATACTGTATACTATGTATACAGAATTCCCTAATAACAAAAACCCCCACAAACAGACTTATTACTGTTTGAATTGTGAAAGTTCTGAAATTTTCAGTAATATGCACTATATAAAATGTTATACTTCTAATAAAATGCACATTATATTTTGGTGAATAATCATTAGGACTTTTTTAAATCTATCTCTTCATAGTTATGCCCATGGCTTGGTCATCTYTTAGTCTATATATGTGTGTTTTGCATTAAGTCTACTCAAATATGACATGACTGCAAATAATTTATAAACCGATCTTTGAATCTGTATTTAATCCTTGTTTTATGACTTAGATTGTAGCTTCTATGCTTCTGGAAACAGCTTTCACAGAGTTATTAACAAACCAACTGATAGAGAAATTTTCAGCCTCTTGTGGTTATTGAAAAAGAAAAAAAAGCCAAAACACTGAAACAGAAAAATTACTCACCGTGTTTTACTGACCTCATTCCCTTTCGGAATGCCTCAGGCAGATGGTATGCATAGATATGCATTATCTGGTTTTATCCAAATCAATTTCTTGATGGTAGGCAAAATCTTTATTCTTGAACTTATGTCAGAGACAAGAAGATATTTTCTGACTAAGCTCAGAACCCCATGGAAGGCAAAATTGAAACAGTGAAATAGCATAGTTTTAAGGCAGGAAGACTTAAGTAAAAGAAAAGGCTGGTGATGGGAAAGGTGGCTCAGACTGGAAATAGTCTCTTACCTATAGSTTTCAATTGATACATCTTGATCTCATTTTTGGTAGGATCCTAATAACAAAAGTCCTGTCTTTCCAATGCTTCAAACCCACCAAAACACAAGAAATAAATTAAAATACAACATTATTGATACCTCCAGAAACTAAATTTTAAATATTTATTTTCTAAGAAGACATTTATTGGAAGGAAAAAAGTGAGCTAGTGACAAAGTATAGGGATATAATAAAATATATAATATATTATATATAATAAAAGATATAATGAGAATATTATTTTATCCAAGTATTTAACTTGTCTTTTTTTAACTTTGCTATTACTTTTGGTGAGCTTTTGTCTTTTGAAATAGTTAGCAGCACCCTTGTCTATGCACTTTTTAAAAAATTATATATAATTCATACTGAGCCATGACACTGTTTATAAACTTTAAAGGCAGAACTATTTTATTTGCATGATTATTTTTTAGTTTCCTTCTGGATCCTGAATCACTTTTCTTCATTTTCTTTGTGTCTTCAGGCTCTTTATGAGAACTAGAAATACACTTTTTCTAGTGAAAACTGAGATTTGGATACTGTTGATTTTCTTCAYGCACTGGACTATGTGACAAATATCCAATATTCATATATTTGTAAAGAACAGCAAGAGTCAACAACACTGAGAGCAGAATCWTGCACTTGGGTTTTCTTCTGTTGTGTCAGATAAATGGATGAATTTAAAAAAAGAGGTAACATAATATCTTCATTCTGGCTGGTATGCCCTTCCTAAAACYGAACAGGATAAATCAAACATTTAAGGAACATGAGATGAAAATTTCTCTAGACTTGAAAATACTTCTAGGAAGACCCTGACAAGTGCCAGAGTGCTGCTGAGCAGATGTAGTTAGCATGGACTCCAAAGGCATTCCAGCTGCTGCACTACAGAGTTATGTAGGCTATTTACTTTTTATAGAAGCAAAGTAAAGGAACAAGCAGGATGTGGTGCACTGCAGCAGTAATGCTGCATGTTGTACTAAAAAACATTTAAACTACCCCATGATTTGTTACATTAAATTATAACTGGAGGCAAGCTTCCACTATGTTTCCTATGCCACATGAGGGGAAAAAAAATGGTATAAAGACAATATTTTGAGTGTGCCTCAAATATTACTCAGAGGTGCACTAGAGATTCAGAGCATATAAGTGGGAAGCTGTTGTGAAACATAATGAATATAATGGCATACAGGAAAATGAAGTGGCAGTTTGCATCTTTCTTAAATATGGTGAGGAAAAAAAAATACATTTTTAACAATGTTTAAATTAAAATGGATTAATTTTTCTTTCACACTTTGAAAGAGTCCCCAGGACCTTTGACCTTCCATGGACATCTTAGAGATGTTATTTTATGGCAACCTGATCACTTGTTTCTCAAGACAAGGCATAGTCTGAGTATGTGTGAAGAGGAATGTGAATGGTTGTATACTCGTCTTCATAGTTTGGAAATTATTCCCAGACACAGCTTTTCTTGCCTCAGAATCCTTTCTGATGCCTGCAGGTAAATCCAGATTCTTCTGTTTCAGAAAATCTTACYCTGATATCCTGCCTGATTTTTGTGTTTCTGTTCCAAACTATTAAGTGCACACAAAAATGGCAAAATAGCTGGTTAGATGTTAYCTGTGTTAAAAATTCATTACTCATTCCTCAGAGACCTTGAAAAAATTGAATAAAACTGCTATGCATTTCAATCTTGTTTTAATTTTTAAACCTTAAGTTGATACATTCACTAATATATGGGTTATCTCTTCTTCCTATTCTGTAACTATAAAGCAAACAATACATTTTGTACAAGGTTTATCTACATACTTCTACAACACTGCAGTATTCACTACATTCTATACAAAATGTGGTTGGTTTGATTCATTGCTTGGTATAATGTGAGTTAACTTGGGACACATTCAGACATAAATTTTTTTTATCTGGCAACAAATATGTCCTTTTTGATTAAAGTGTGCTAATAGTTCCCACTAATACTTTGTTTTCTTGGGTTCACATTGCTATTACCATTTAGGCTGACATTTACGATATGCCCTATATGGCTTGTAACTTAATAAAATTATTTAATAGGTTTCATTTTACTAGATTCAATTATTATAAACTCACTAGAGTTTTMATACTTTTTTTTTAATTAGGTCAGGTCAATTGCATAGAAAGTAGAAGCCAGTAAATATAACAAAGAGCATCTTCATTTAGAACTCCGCAATTTTATTTTCCATTGCTTATTATTTCCAAAGTTTTTATTATTAACCTTTAAACTGAATAAAAATAATGTCACACAATAGGCAACTAATTTCTCACTGTTCATTGCTAAACTGTTATTTTTCRTCAACTTAAATTTTATAGGTTAATTCAAACTTCCTTTGATAATAAAAAATATTTCCCCACATTTTTATGCATATTTTTATATCAGTATAAGTTGGATTACAGGAGTGAATTTTAGTGCAAATAAGAATATTTCTTTGATTTAACTATGAGTTTGTTTGGATAGAGTGAAAATTAAGTTACAAAKTGAACCTATTAAAATGAAGATAGATCTTAAATATTGCATTAAAAAGTATATAATRGGTGATATCTTTCAGAGTAGTAAACCCACAAATCAAGATGTTATCTGCAAAATGGCTTCAGTGTCTCCTTTTCATTTGAATTTGGACCTTATCTCCCAAACAACACTGGRTTGTTCCTTCAGGCAATAGCCACAGGAAATCACAATTGCATTTTTAGTACAGGAATACTAAAAAAGTGTCATTGAAAAGCTGTTTATCTGCATTTGTTTTTAAACACAGAATGTTGTCTTTAAAATCAGACCTGGAGTGTGAAATATTACTTATTCTCCAAAAGAAATGATTCTATATTCTCCAGATAGTCCAAATTGTGAATTTGTGATGCAGTCGTGTGTACTAAATACCTTCAAACATGAATGAGAGGAAGAAGAGCATGAGTTCAAGCAATTCACTGGACCAGAAAGATCTGTATATGAAACACTTTAAGTGTAAATGTCTAACAGGCACTGCAATATAAGTGTTTGAGCATATTGTGTTTCAAATCAAGATACAAGTAATTCTCCAAAATCAAATTAATGAGTTGAGATTAACAAATTAARTATTGTTACTGAAAAGCCACATTACTTGCTCTTTTTTTTTTTCCCTCATTCATCACTTGTACAATGGTTGTGAACTGTAGCTTTTCCAAACCTCACATGTGGGAGGAAACATTCTCTGCTCACATATGTCAAGGCATTACCAATTCTGACCATACCTAGTTCAGTCTCCCCAGGGCTTTCCCCAGCCCTGCCCATGGCTTAGAATCCCATAGCATCCCAGACCAAGTCTAGCAGTCCCCACTCCAGTCATGCCATAGAAGTGCTTAGTTCCTGAACTGTTATCTTGGTTTCCTCAACCTGTTATGTTGCTTTTATCTGATGATGCACTGGACTATTAAACAGGAGCTGTTTCTGTTCTCACCAGCTCTGTGCTCTCCTGTTTCTAGCCCCCTTTCTCTTCCCACGTYCCCAGGGAGTAGTCCAGCTCACTGTTCCCTGACACTGTGTGTATGAACACAGATTTACCTAAAAATCCCAGGGGCATTCCTACTCCCCCCTGCTGGCAGCTCTCCTTTAAACCTGGGTTTTCTTTCTCTCAGTTCAGTTATCTGAATTGGTGCAATGGAGGTCAAGACAATGGCATGGTTAACAAGAAGAGCAAGGCAGCTAACAACAAGACCATTCATTGAAAATCTGAGAAAGAAGAAGAACCAGAACTCTGAGTGGTAGCTAACTCACTCCTAAGCCTGAYTTATGAAAGTTTTATTCACATTTTTTTCTTAGAAAATTAGAGCTAGTGACCTATCTAGTGATTACTATGACTGACAATTATGTGTGCATTTTAAACCAAGCAAAAAAGACTAACAAAAAGGTTCCCTACCCTTCTGCCCCAAAACAGGAATGATGAACATATAGTTACTAGTAAATGGCTTGATTTTGTCTCCACAKATTGATTTTACCAGCCTAGGAAGACAATTTTTAGATCACTTCAACAGCATTTTCACTCCACAGAAACCATCGCGTATCATAGCTACCTCCATGAGAAGTAATTCTATCAATATGAGTATACTGCAGATTACACTTCAAATATACATAAATCTCATGCCTGCCTTAAAAATATACACAGTCCATCAGTATGGATAAATAAAGTTTATTCTTTACATTGTCTTTGCTCATAGTTMTTTCTAAGTCCTAGAGACTCTCTGCTGAAGGCTGCAGAGCACCACTCTCTATAAAGCCCCAGTCCCTACTTGGTGGGTTTACTTAAAAGGGGATTAAAGTACGGCTTTTCCCTGAGTTAGGGGCACAGGAGAAATGTGACATTGTTCTCAGAAGATTAAAAAACAAGCTTGTAAGCTTTATAAGAACAGTGTATTAGCATAGAATTTTCTCACRGCAGCCCTCCCAGAGCTGTGCTGTGCACTGGCAGCTGGAAAGGTGCTGCAGTGGTTTGGGTGATGCTGGGCAGGGCTGGCGCAGCAGCAGAGCTGTCTCAGCCTTTCCCCCTCCCCATCAAGGGCTGGGAGGGGGAAAGGCTGAGACAATAGCCTGGGAGGCAATAGCCTGGGAGGGGACACAGCCAGGCCAGCTGACCAGAACTGACTAAAGGGATATTCCATCCCATGTGATGTCAGGTCTGATATAAAAGCTAAGAGAAGAAAAAGCARTGGAGGAGGGGCATTAATTACTTATAGTGTTTGCCTTCCAAAGCAACTGCTGCACATTTTGAAGCTCTGCTTCCCAAGAAGTGGCTGRACATCACTTGAGAATGGGGAGTAGAGGAAAAGCTTTTTTCCTCGTTGCTTATACATGCACAAACTTTAATTTTTGTTTCAGTAAACTACCTYATCTCAACCTAAGAGCTTGTTTCCATCTTATTTTCTCTCCCCTGTCCAACTAGGAAGAGGAGTCGTAGAGTAGCTTAGTGGGCAGGCACCTGGTGTTCAGCAATGGTCAACCCACCACTATCAGGAACTTGGCAAAATGTAAAGCTATCATTAATCAAAAGAAACAGTTTCATAAAGCATTAACTTAGCAAACTCTAACCCATTCAACTATAAATTGCCCACATTTCAAGAAGAGGAAATTAGGTGTAGAAATGGAAAAAACAAGACAAAGAACAAAATAGAGCTACCGCCTCTTTGATCCAGTGTGGTCTCACCTACCTTGAAACCCAAGAACRAAAGAGACACAACCCTGTGGGTCGCTGGTTTTTATCTGCTTTAGCGTCCTGTGGCCACCCCCTCCTAGGAGAGGCTTTTGGTTTTATCAGCACTCTATGGCGAGACTGGGGCTCAAGGGGTAGGTGTGGGGTATTGCTTCAGGTGTGCCWGTGACTGACAGCCATGCTGGGCTAGAGGCTCCAGGGTGTGGGGTGTGCAGTACTGCACCTCTCACTTTACACAGAATTTGCCTAGATCCTCCTCCACCCACACACCTGAATTGTTTTTACCCTGTAATCATWTTCTCCAGTCTCTGTCTCCCTGTCTTTCATAGTCCATTCTCTGCTCTGGATCATGATCTGTTTGGTCAGTGTAGTTCAAGGCCCATTTAAATTCTTTGTGATGGTTTCATTGACATCAAATAGCGTATAAGTAAACAAATTTCAGACCAATAGTGCAGAGTACTGGAGTTTGCATACTTAAAGAACAGAGGAGGGACTGAACATCATGGCATCTTCTGTTTGCTTAACACAACTTTCTAATTGTTGCCAGATATGTGTAAAATCACTAAAGGCACCATTTTTTGTAAGGACCTTTTCTTTCTCTAAACTTTATTTTTGCTCTTCTGGTTGGTTTGAAAAAAAAAAAAAAAAGAAAAGTAAATAATATGACAGAACTAGGCATTTCCAAGGATTTTTTTCTACTTGTATTCACATTTCCTTGGATCACTGCAACTTTGCTGTGAAACGACAAGGTGCATTCTAAAGCTGAAAACCAGCAAAGAAAGATAAAACAGAACACAAATGGGCATGAGAACTAGCTGAGATAGTGTATACTGTTACATTTGAAYTTTACATTTGGTTCCTGCTTCTTTTTCTCTGAACTAAAATGTTCAGCTGAAATGTTTCTTTGGCACCAAGACAGTCYTTTTTGTTCATTGTTTGTGATGCCTAGCACAGTGGGATGTTGGCTTGTGACACTGCCTGTTAGACAGCCCACAACACAATAGGAATTATAAAGTTAACTTAGCATTGCTTCTAACCCACTATGTAGACAGAAATGGCACATGTTTTGGGATTAGTTATGAATATTAGGAGGCAAGAATCTTTGCTTCTTTAAAATAAAATATGTTGCTCTCCTGAGGAAGAATTCAAATTTTAAGGAGCAAGAAGGACTGTCCCCTAYCCCTCTCCTCTCTCTACATTTGTTCAGCACTTCCAAAGTGGAAGTATTTTTTCATTTCCTTTAAAAATCTTTGATATTAACACAAGCAGAGGAGAAAAACAGGTAGAGTTAGAGCTGCCTCTGCCACTGGTCATGAGTACAAATTCCTAAGCCATCAACACTGGGAATTTTAGGATGCTTCAAATTAGAGAATATGGTTGATCATGTCTTCCTACATTTAAGAAAGAACCTAGCAGAATCCTGTCAAGTTTTTTTTTCTTAATAGTATAATATTTTTTCCAATACTCTTATAGACAAGCATTTCTGCCACACATATGCAGAATTATATATTAGTTCTGTATTATACCCTTGCACTATACAAGTACAATGACAAGGCTGTTGCTCTTAAATAGCCACTGTAGGGTGGTGGTGATGCATGCAGCAGAATCACATCAGCTAAAGAGAGCTCTAGCACTCAATTCTAATCATGCCTAGTGCCTCTGGTCTGCTCTGGGGGTTGCACACTGTAATTAATTGCAGAGCACTTTACTGCAGGGACATGGTATGGGAGCCAAGGACTAACATCACTACAGAAGCATTTGGCTCAATTTTTCTATTGACTATTTGGAAGTATTGCTTCTAACAAATAGTTCATCATAGGAAAAAGCTTTTCTGATTAAGCAATTGCAACACCAGATTTAAACAGTTTTCAGAGCTAATGCATTTTCATTTTACAGAAATGAAAGCAAAAAGGATCAAATTGATCTGTGCTTCTTCATCTCTTAAATGTGCAATGGCAGAGGCTGTAGATCAGAACTTGCCCCTAACAAAGCACAAAGTGTGCCATAAGGATGAAAGTGTCTCCAAAAATCATTCTTTGACCTCGCTATTACAGATAGTACTTATTTATATTTTTTGCTGTCTGTAATTTCAGTATCACAGTAGTGTCCACCAGTGTTCTACAAACAGTGTTTTACAAATACTTCCTAATCTGATGAATTGCCTTTAGCTTCACGTTCATATTGCCTTGTCCAATGCGTTTTTTTTCTATCATCCAGTCCTCTGACCAAGTATAAGCTACTTCATGACCTTGGCTCATTTATCTTTTCTACTACCCTTCTCAGTTCACTTTTTCTCTTTTTGCTAGAATGGCACACTATCTAAAGTTCTGCAAATGATATATTAATATCATCAAAATTCTACAGTGTCTGGACTCAGTAATATCTAGAAGACTAGATACTAAGGACCTGTTCCCCTTTATTTAGAAGAGAAATCTGTGGTATGTACCACGTCATATAATCTTAGAGTCCCTGGATGTGGGGTGAAGGAAGAAGAAATAAAAAGTCCCCTAGCTCACTGCCCCACTGTAGTAGGCTTTTGACACTTTGTAAAGGCATAAGTTCAGAACAGAATGGTGTGGAGTGATTCCTAAAGGCTCCTCTTATAATTTAAAAGGGTATTTCAAGTCTTCAGTATGTTTCAGAAGGCAGCAGCACTTTTCAAGTTTGCAGCACAACACTTGTTTTAAACTGAAATTGTCTATCCTCAAATTTTAGCTGTTTGCATTTGTTGCTCATGGTTCAAAACAGCACGTCTTTACTTTTGCAAGTCTTAAACAATCCCAACATATTCATTCAGTATGACTATGCATCTCAGGAAGGGACTCCCCACACATTTTAAGGTACTATAAAACAACACCAATCAAATAGCAACCAATAGAATGATCTGTCCTACTCCTTCCCTGCTCTGTCACTTGTGTCTTTGCAAATTTTCATTAAGAAGGTCTGAGGAAAAGCTGCAAATGAAACTACCACAGATGGAAAAATTATTTCTGATCAGTTTCCTACTCTGAGGAAAAAACAATGGGTAGAGTATAATGGAGCAYAGGGAGCAAAGACCTGCATGTCTCAGAGGGAAGACTTTTTTTAAGTATGTATGGAGCTATGAGTTCCTTCTGAAAGATTGGTTTTGTAAAGTGAGCTAGAAAAGTAAGAAAAAGCAGTTTTGCACCACCATGAACTTATGATAGCCGAACTGTTTTTCTCCTGTGTTTATCCCTAACATCTAAGATTTTATTTTTATTTTATAGTATATTAAGATAGCAGTAATATGTAAAGCAAAACAGTGTGAACATTGTTTATGCCTCAGTAAATAAATAACATTGATTTATATCAATTTGACTAGAACTAGGAAAGAATCTGCAAATGTGTATTTCATCTGCTAAAATACTGCTGGAATTTGAAGTTAGAAAAAGACCTTTAGAAAAACTAGAACACTTTCCCATGTGATCAAATGAATATATGGAAATATATTTAAAAAATATATAGAGAAATATATTTAAAAATATACAAAAGCAAACTCTTACACATAGATGATTTTAATATTATCAAGGCATTTAAAAATCAGGAAACATTCTTGTTTCAGCCTACAGTGTTAAAATTACGTAAGGCACAGACTTCATAGGAAAACTGGGTGAAGGAAAGATTCTTATGAAGTATTTTATCATGTTCTACTGAGAAACAGAATGAGTGCTGTGGTGAAAGAACAGACTTTTTCACCCTGTGTCAAACACACCTGCAGACAATAAAAGAAGACTGACACTATTTTCCACTCATGCAATCTCTTCATCATCTTCTTAAGTAGACAACACTGAGACAATGCTGTGACAACAAATATTTGCTATCTTCAATTAACTGATGCTATTGGATTAGTTTATTTTAGCATCTTGTCTCCCTCTGTTCAAAATGGTATTTCTGAAATTTTACTACCATCTATAGCTTCTTGGGCTTCAATGGACTACATTTCTTGGAGAAGGGTAGCATTGCTTTTGGTTTGTAGATTATAACTGAAACTGTTCCCTGAATGAAGCCATTTACTTTGAGTACACTTGCTATATTTTTCGTATTGAAATACAAATTTTCTGGYGTAATATAATTTAGAAAAAATATCATGCCTAGTCACAGGATTCTACAGCATTTGTCTGTTCAGCTGTAACTTTGATTGTATGTATTTTTCTTTGGGGGTGGGTTTGCTTTTCCATGTAATGAATGATTGCCTTTTGTTTGTTTGCTTCTTCTACTCTCCACAAAAGAACCACTGAGATTTCTACAGAGGAACTTTTAGATGGCATGAGATGTGACTTCAGGTCAAATCCAGAGATTATTTACACCAAAACAATAAAATGTATTGCATTTTATAGTGGTTTAAGTCTGGATCACAATATTGAAGCTTTTATGAAAGGAAACCACCTATCATCATTGCAGTACTAGAGATCCAGCCTTCCATTGTATTAGTTATACAGACAAATCCTCCAGCAATGRACTGAATATTTCCTTTTAACATTTGTGTGATGTTCAGTAGACCATTTACAGGTTCATTTTATTTGAGAAAATGTACCACATTTATCTTATCCTGTGCAAGTCCTGCATGTCCTATGACAGTTTTCATTTAGATGGTTATTATTCACTTCTTTTTTGACTTCCTATTCTTTGCAGTCCTGTCTGGTGATGGAATTTCTCCCTTTAGTAATTCTTTTCCATTTTGTATGGACTCCATTCCTCTGCATGATTGAATTTATCCTGTTTATATACAAACCAATCTTGGCAGGTTAACTCTTTCAGTACTTACATCTGCAGACACCCAAAGGCTGCACACTTTTGCTTCTTGTCTGTTTCCAAAAAATTTATTGGGTATGTGCAAAGGGAAATACTGCCATTTTTATTCTGGACAAATATAGCTCAAAGTCACAGAACATTAAAACAGATGAGCCTCTTTGTCAGTTTTGAAAATATAATAACTATTTGTTCGACTGTGGCTTTTCTTTTGAGATGCAGCACTAGCTCCTTTATACGTCTGTGGTGCATGTAAATTATTGAGCTTCACGTAACTTTGACAGTTCTTGCTTTTACATGTAACTAGTCAGTAATTAAAACACACAAGTCTGAAAAAAGATTCATCATACTATTTTACATTTGATTCAAACTTTAAGCCTTAATTTGTGGTTTTGTTTTGTTTGTTTGCTCAAAGTTTCTAGCCAAGGTTTTTTAATGCAGCCTAAGTTAAGCTTACGCTTTTTCACAGACTCTATTAAAAGTACAGCAAGCCTTAATTTTCTCTGTGAATTTACTTGATGTTACACCAGTACYACTTTCAAAATGTTGCTGGTATTATTTTTTTTATGTGAATCCATCCGTGTGGTAAGCGGTCAGAACAGGATTTCCATAAGGTTTGGATCACTTGTTTGACCTGCAAGGTAAACTGTGAGCAGGTTGGTAAACAGGAAAGTGAGTCATCTTTAGCTCTGTGAGGAGACTGGACAAATCAATAAAGGGGTGCCATGGATGTATGAAAGCAGGGGATTGGATTCACCTCAAGTTTTCATCTCTTTTTCTATTTCATGGAATTAGGTTTTCCTCACCCCACTTGCATTTATCCCCTCAAGACAACCCATTAGTTGAATTCTGTTATGAATAGCTCTAAGTTTCCTTATTGATCACAAAATTTGGTCTTCTTACCTAAGCTTTTTGTTCTTTTACTTAGCAGTTATGTAGTTTGCTACTTCTTCCAATTATCCTTTGCTAAGGATATTTGGCCTGGTTGMTCGGTGTCAGAGGAGGATCAGGACCTAAAACTCCCTTTTGCTTTACTGTATTTCTCTTTTCTGCTTCCTCATAGTTTTGGGATGAAACAAAACAAGTTCTTTAATGAAAATCTCTTCTATTCTTCTGACTACTTGTATTCCATTCCTCATTTCTCTCATTTGGCATATGAATTTCTTAGCTGTTGTACATTTAGCACTTCCCAATCTGTTCTCAACTGTCCAGATGTTATTAATTAGATCTGGAAAATATGATGCAAAACCCTCTCTCTGACTATTAGCTGGAATTTAAATATGAATGAGGATCCCTACTTGACCTTGCTGAGGCAAAGAGCGTTAGTAATTCTGCTGGGGCTTCTTACAGCTGAATTTAAGGACTCTTCTGCTAAATGAACTTGTGCGAATTTTTTGAGGGAAAACTTTCTAATTGCATACAATTTTTTAAAATGCAAAAATTAGTATTATTTCAGTAAAGAATTAAAGTATCATAATATTTTTTTGAAAAAGGCAGGTAAAAGTGAAAACTAATATAAACTTKATGGAAGGTATAATTTGTTCAGCTTTGCCCTAATTCTTGCAAGCATACTTTTAAAGGGAAAGTCTGAGAACGTTTAGGTTTGGGTTTTGTTTTTTTGTTTTTTGTTCTGATTTGGTTTGGGGTTTTTAGAAAAGAACTTTAATTGTGGGGAATGCTGAAAAGTATTAAATAATTCAGGTTARGCTTCTTGTAATGATGTTTAATGTTTTGCTAAAAACGTACCACTATAATATACAGAGTACTTTTTGATAAATGATCTAATATATGTTTATTAAATGTAAAATATAACATGTACATTAACGTACATATCTACTGAATCATTGAGGGAAATCTTCTTTCCTAATGTAGACCAGGCGTGGAAGTTGATTTGGTGATCTCACTGTGCCAAAAGCATGAAGGGGGCTTTCCCTGACCTTTTTTAAAGCTGCAAAAGCCCCTGGMTCCCAAAAAATTCTGCAGTTCAGTTTGCAGCTATCATTTTGGGAATGATTTTTCAAATCTTATTGGATACAGCAGATGTACATGCATTTAAGGTTTTTTTTTTCCCCGACTTAGAATAATTCAATGATAGACACATCCTGCTACTTTTTATTGTCTTCATTTCATGTGAGATCTGGGAGTAATCAAATGCTCATGATTAATAAGAATGTAAAATTGTCATTAATAGTTCTGTTACTTCTTTAGTGCTGGGACACATTTCCTGTCACACCTTCTGGGTGTCACTTTGGGTATTTTAGGTAGTGATGTTAGAATAAGCAACTTTAGTTGGCACATAGCTGTTTTCAAGGTTTTCACGATCTAAGCTAATACATTAGCAATGCAACACAAGCACTATTATTTCTAAAATGTGATTACTTTGATTAATGTGAAAATATATTATTTTTAGGCTCAGAAATGTGTTAATCTAGAAATCATCACTAGAAAATGCCTTAAATCCAGAGAAAATGTGAAATTGGTATTTTTGTCATTCCATTCAAAGATACATTATAATTTCAAACTTATTACAAG
Organism: Cardinalis cardinalis; assembly: GCA_014549065.1. Classification (NCBI taxonomy): domain Eukaryota; kingdom Metazoa; phylum Chordata; class Aves; order Passeriformes; family Cardinalidae; genus Cardinalis; species Cardinalis cardinalis. The sequence continues at coordinate 854,193 of JACDOX010000052.1, forward strand.
TCAGTTCAATACTTCAGCATAATGTTAGTGTCCCGTTATCTGTGTTTCAGGACAGCACATTTTTAATATCCTTCTTACTCTATCACTGTTAGAATCTTGCCCTGTTCTTTTCTTAATATTCTCCAATTGTCCTTTTTGTCTGTATGYACATTAAGTCTTAATCACATAGTGTTGAAGACTGCTGTGGCTATATATAGACTTTCATATTTACAATATCAATACTGGCTATCTGCAGACATAAAGATTGAGATTTCTCTTTTTTATCTGTGTATTTATTTMTGTAAAATAATTAGTGTATACATACCTATGTTACTGTACATATACTCATGCTTCATGATGATTCTTTCCTCTCTTGTCAGGTTCACAAATCATAAATCAGAATTTCAACTACATTATGAATATCACTTCAGATATGACATTGACTAAGATTTYTTAAGGATAAATATTTATACACTAAGTATAGTGTATTATACATTATAACTTTTCTTCTTATTTCCTCAGACTTTTTATGTCTTTAGATCAGATAATCATTTTTTCAACATAGTYGCATTAAAAATAATATATATAGATTAATACAACCATTATTTTTTTGTATCAGACCTGTGGAGGCTTTTTAATCCAGACCCCTACCCAGAGAAGTTTTTATTAGGTTTGTTGCTCAGTGCTTTGTCCAAAGAGAGAGGTTTCAGAACTTCTTGAGAGTTTGTCCAGCTTTCTTAAAAAAAAAAAAAAACCAACAAAACCACACACCCAAACAAAAATGAAAAACACAAATCCACCTTACTATCTAACCAGTATTTTCACCTTTAAGGGGAGTATAGTCCCATTTTCTCTTTATTCTTTGATCAGATAGCTGTGCACATATATAAACACATATCTGTTCTCCTGAGCTTTTTCTTTTCCAAGCTAAACAGACCCAGTTCTCTCAGCCTGTCCTTATGTGCTCTGTGCTCCAAAACTTAAGTCTCTGGGCAGCCTCTGATGGACTTATTCTAGTATGCAAGTATCCTTCTCATACTGAGGAGTTCAAAACTGGACACAGGATTCCAAATGGAGTCTTAGAAGYGCTGAATAAAGGGGGAATATCTCTTTCCTTATCCTATTGACTACATTCTAAATACAATCTGGGATGCATTGAACCTCCCTCACAGCAAGACTACATTTCTGGGATATTTTCCACTTATTTTTCACCTGGATCCTAGATTTCTTTCTGCAGAAATGCCCTCTAGGCAACTCTCTCCCAGTCTCTACTGCTTGCCTTGGGTTATTCCAACCTGGATGAAGAATGTTGCATGTGTTTTTATTTATCTTCAGGAGGTTCTTGTCAGCTCATGGCTCCAGTGTGAACAGGTGTCCCTGTGAAGAACAGCCTCCAGCAAATTGCTTGCTCTTCTCATTGCACACAAACTTGCTGAGAATSAACTTCATTCCACACACCAATCACTGAATCCCAGAGCAGGTGATTGTGGGATATAAGACAAGYATATTTCCCAGCATGGGTTTTCTATGTTCAGAAAGTAGTACAGATATTTCACTGGCCTCTTAGGAATAATGCAAATTCAGCATAGAAATGTCTCTTATTAAAAACACTAAGATGGTATTAGATATAAATTGGTGTAAATTTGACATTTCATTGTTTTTGCTGAACAAAAATATTTTTAGAAGTTCAGATTTGGTTGCAGTTAGAAAATATTTTTAGATTGTTCCTCTACAGCATGAAAATCTCTTAAGAATTTACACTCACTGAAACAGTCCTGGTGATACAAAGCTTAGTACTGAATTAATTAGTTGATCATGATTTAGTATATCAAATAGGATTAAATGAAAATGTTGTAGAGTTTGGGTTATTCTTGTAAGAGTTCATTATTCTATTGTTGTTGCTTTTTGTTTTATTCTATTAAACCCAAGCTTTTAGACTCTGTCTTTTAACCCTTTTGGCTCTCAGAGCCATAGGGACACAAGCAGGCCTTAATGACTTAACAAGGCACCTGCAGGGCTGTCCATCCACACCCTGGCCYGTGCACCCAGGATGCCCAGCTGGGCAGTTCTTGGTGAGCTGTGCCCAAGGTGTGCCTGTCTCCAGCCTTGTCTCTCCTTGCTGTGTGACTTCCTGCCCAACATGCAGGCACCTTGTCTCCTGAGGTTCRCTGTCACTTGGTTCCAGGCTTGTCTGTGGACCTGTCTCTTGCTGATCCTGATTGGATCCCATKAATTGGACTTCAGATCTGCTTTTTTCCCTTGTCTGGGGCTGTTGCTGGCCCACCTTCCAGAAGCTGGCTTTGGTCAGAACCTGTGGAGCATGGCCTGCATCGGGGTCACCAGCTCATGGCTAACCTTCCCTTAGGGAATGATTTCACCTCTCTTGTCTGTGCCAGTAGGGTAAAAGTCTATACCAAATTCATCCTGAAGGGATGTTATTACTATATTTTTGGCCAAATTTTAATTTTATTTGGTCTTTTGCACTTGTATCATCCAACTAATTTTCCATTTAGCATAATTGACATTTTTCCTTTATCTGTAAGGGCTTTCTGGCAGTTCACAAGCAGAACACAAAACTAATACAGTACAATATAAAATGAGGCAGATTTCTCTGAAGAAATCTGTCTTGCTACAAAAAGTCTATTTTTCCATAGGTCCTCATACCCAGTGCTTTAAAGACAGCAAAAATGAAAACAAATTATCAGTACAATAAAAATAAATTCTTTTTTATATATCTCTGCATAGAAGACAGGAAGGGGCCTTGTTGTCAGCTGAGCTAAAACAGAATGAGTGTACAGTACATATAAAGGGCCATGTTTGATTTTATTGCATTTTACATCCACTTAACTTACATTTTGCACTGGTAGAGAAAGACATAAACAGAAAGCCAAGACTGAACTGAGACTCATATATCRAAATAAATTAAGTTGAAGCTTCGAGAAACTTCATCTGTGGTTCTTGAAGTATTTTAAAAAAATTCAAATTCCTCAATCTTTTATGCACTTCCCTTGAAAAACAGATTGCTTTGTATTATGAAGACTGTATGAAAGTAATATTGCAATTTCTCTTCTTTCTTATCTGAAATAAGGAAAKTCCAAGTTTCTTTTTCCATGTGCATTGTAAAGAACACACCATAACAAGAAGTGAATTTCTTTCCCCATCTTATTGAATTTGTTCCTATTTTACTTTTCATTGAGAGTTATGTGACAGGGTTAGAGAACAAACCTATTTTTGAGAAGTAAACTCTAACTAGGTCAACAGGAAAGAGTGATCTGAGCTCTGAAGCAGCCCCTCCTCCCTGGTTTACCTCGTATTAATCTCAAAGGACTTGTTATCTTCTCATAAACAAAGAAACAAMAATGAGATTTGTAAAGAGTATTTCAAGTCTTTTCCATTATAAATATTTACTGACCTTTCTAGATAATTTTTTATAAAATGCTATAGCAGCATTTATGGCAATTTTCTTATTTATGTGTATTTGTAATAACAGTGTTAAATCTATTATTTTTTAATTTATTCTTTTAAATGTTTTTAATTACTGAACTCAAGTGTTAGGAATTAATTTTCTCAACTTTCTATTAACCTTCCTTGTTATCTCAAACACCTTATTACCTGATAGCTATTTTAGTGGTTATTCACTTTTTATCTAGTACAGCTGTTCTACTGTTTATGTGGAAGGGATTTGAGCTTTGTGWTATTGTAATGTTCATCAATGTAAAGCATTAAAATATTCATCCTGAAGGTCAAAAAGACCTTTTAAAGATAATACATAAATAGAAATACAACTGTTTTGGTGAGGTGGGGGTTTGGTTGTTTTTGGCAGTTGTGGTTTTGGTTTGTTGGGGTTTTTTTGTTTATTTTGGGGGGGCTGTTTTTTAGTTGTAGTTTTTGGTTTTGGTTTTTGTTGGGTTTGGTTTTTAGTTTTGTTTTTTTTCTTCTTTTTCTCCCATTTTAAACAAGACTGTCCAGAAAATTGCTCTCTTTTTAGGACTTTTTTTTTTTATTTTTCTCAATGTGATTGCAACATTAGTTTTAAAACATGGCTCTTCTCTCCAGCCACTAGGCTATGAAAATGGAGATCTGGCTATTATGTCTCTCAGCTAGTCAAAATCACTTAGAACTCTTGTTTAGTCAAATACACATATTTMAGACTGAAGGAGATATAAGGATACTTCCATATTCCTGATTATTTGTAGCTGATGACCAAAATGTTTGGCATGATGAATAATTTTTTTCTACAGTAGAACTTACCATGCTGAAACTGAGAGGATCTGAAGTGTTATTTCAAGGCAGGAAAAATGCCATGGCTTAGAACAAGGCATAAGGCAGAAACAAATTATGTGCTCTCTGTTTCTGCAGTTTTTTCCTGTACTTGGCATGCCAGACAAACTATGCAAGTTTCCTGGCAACTCTATTGTGTTTTCAGTTATAAAAAGTCATTATAAAAATACCTCATTATGTTATTGGTAAATACTTTATTTTTAAAAACAAAGTATCTTTTCACCCTTTGTSTGAATACTTGCCCATCATTCCACATGACATGTTACTTCATGTGAATTCTGGTCAGGATATTACTGCAGATGGGAATTGATGTCAGGTCAGAGAGAAATGGTGGAGAGGAATTGATATTCATAAAAAAACACCCAAACAAAAAAAATGCATTGTGCTTATGTAACAAATGAGTGCCATGGATTTCTGAAAAATAGATTGTCCTTATTCTTGGAAAATTAGTGAGACTTGTCTCTTTCCATGCTATTGTCAGTCCTATCTGGTTGTGTTTGCTTGTTGTGCTTCTGTGCAGTGTTCAGAAGAACTGAGGTTGTCTGGGACTATGGCACCCTAAATGCAGGCACTAACATAACACAAACACAGGGGTGATGCTTAGCCATTTTTCTGCAAGCAGACTAAGCCTGAATGAGTACTCTACCTGTTGTGTATATCTTTTATTCAAAAGAGAAAAGAAACAATGCAACTTTGTCTTGGTTCCTGACTTCTTCTTTTACCCTGTTTCATCTATCCCAGCTCCATGTGCCTTGGCATCTAATGTTTTAAGACTCTGAAACCAYTACAAGCCCAGCACAGAAGTCCTTTCTACTCTGCTTTGCAACCTTGTCAGCCCAGGCCTTGCWGGGCTTTTATATCCCAGCTTTTCAAGCTGTGACAGTCTGAGTTCTTTAGCCTTTTATTTATTGTAGACATACAGGTCTTGGCAGCTAAATTTCCTGCACATTTGGAGATCACAGACACAGAAATAAGTTTCAACTCGCACAGTATGCAAACAGAAAAGTGAAAAGAGTTATTGAAAGTGGAGTACAGAGGGATAAAAAGAGAAAACAAACCACAAGCAGAGGAAGGCGACTGGAGTGGCTGGCAGAGTTGCAATGCTGGATTAGGTCCCAACAGAGGTTGATAAACTGTTCCTACGTCTTCCTGCAAGTTGTTCTCCTGATCTAGCCAGGAGAGCAGGAGGGCTGGACAGCCTGTTTCCCAGACCTTACACAGAAATGTCAAATAGGAAGCTGCTAATGTGAAACAGTCAGGGAAATAATTGAAGGGTGCCTCTCCTGGGTCCTGCATCTCATTTCAGGAAACATTAGTTTGAGAGCATCTATCCTGCATGAGTTGCAGAATGAGCAGGATTCAGGGAGATACTAGGGGATGTAGAAGTCAGTGAAAAAACAGAGCTCTGCTGGGGATGCATTTGATTCCTCCCAAGTATCTGCATCCCCAGCTGAGACAAACTAAATCAGGAATATACAGTTTTAGTCCCTAAATGAATCCTAATAATCTTAAGTGCTCCAATATACAGTTTTAGTCCCTAAATGAATCCTAATAATCTTAAGTGCTCTTTGCTCCAAGAGAACAAAAATAAGGAATTCTTAGTCCGCTTCTAATGCATATATACACAGAGTTCTCTATTAAGAAATGGATTTTTGTTTTTTATCTCTACAGCTTTCTAAGTTAATCAAAATTCTATGCAGACCAGAAAACACAGATGTATTCATTAAATGTTTTGTTACAGACAAAATGACGTAGCTCAGAACATTACCAGCCTGGCAATTTTTTTTTAATCTGAATGGTTTGAGCATTTTTACTATTTTGTGTTTTTAGGAATACTGCATAAAAATGGAGAAAGTCATCCAACAACATGGAAAAAAAATTCTGTGTGGGAATGGGCTGGTAAGCCCTCTAATTCACCAATTAATCAATCTTATATTTTAGATTTCATTTTTCTTTGTTTAGGACTGACTTTGATGGATACCATATATTTTCACAATCCTTTCCACAGACCAAGTGATTGTTCATCAGGACATCTTTTAGAAAATTCTAAAGTAGTTCTCCAAAGATCTCAAGTAACACATATAATTTGGCTATCAATTTGATTGACGAAAAAATTTGTAAGGTATACCTAGAACAGAAAAAKCTCTTTTAATYATATTAATTATTTACAATTTTATGACTTTTAAATGCTAATTACTCTGTTTTGAGGTGTTTTGTTTGGAGTTTGAGGTTTTTTTGTTGTTTTTATTGTGTGTATGTAGTTTGGTGCAGGGGTTCTATTGTTTGTYGGGGCTTTTAGTTGTTTGTTTTTTAATTTACAGATGTCTGGAACTGAGTAAAGTAGAAAAATATTGCATTTATTTTAAAATTGTAAATTCATTTTCCTTCAGATATTAAATATGTTTCTTTAAAAGCAAGGTGTTTTTTTAACCAGTAACAATAKATTATATTTTCTGCTCTTTTTTGATTGTTTGTTTGTTGTTTGTACGGAAGACGTTTAGACAACCTGAAGCAAGTTTCATTACTTCAGAACTAGATTCTTAAATGTAGTATATAGCTACCTAAACCAGGTTTATTTTGGATGGGAACTGTCACTGAGATTTTAAAAATAAAACCCCCAAAACGCTATTCTTCCAGTTATGCTGTCATCGAGCCTTGGGACATGCAGGCTACCTAGATAATGTCCAGCCTCAGTTTTAGGTTCTCTAGTAAGCTACTCTTGTGCTTGTGCACATATCCAGACTTTCAGAGTCCAATTAGACCAAAATTGATCCAGACATAAACTTCCTCTGGATGCAGAAATCGGGCATTCGTTCACCAAAACCTCTTGAAAGAGTAGAGCTCAGACACGGACTGTTCCTGAGCACATAKTTATTGGGTTTTATGTGTCAATTCTCTGCTCAACTGGAAAAACCCATAAGTGGTGATCTAATTGTTAGAAGTTTACATTAATTTTTTGACAATAAGCTCTTTCACTAAGTTTAAATGAATACAATTAGAAGAACACTGCACATAATRAAAGTATGACAATTACAGTCTCAAAATTTCAGTGAAATAGTCTCTACGTTTACAAAGGGGAGAAATTTGCATCCTGTGCTRTCCTCAAGGCTTTTTTACTAACTAACTCTACTTAGCAGCCAAGTTCCTTGGTCTCATCCTGATATAACATGCTGATTATGTTCATATACTGGTAGCTGGTCTAGGTTCTTGATGCCTTTCTGAGAACAGAAATATATTAAACTTTCTGATATTAGTTACCCATTTACTGTGTTTTCCATACCTTGGACATTAGGACATGATATAGTTAAAGAATAATAATGAAACAAATATWTGGATATATTATTTCATTAAAAAATAGAGATCTACTAGTACTCTCTTACGGCTATAGTTTCTGTCTACCTAGAGAAATACTTTTTTCTTTTTTAARCAGTTGTCATAAGATCTTAGAGGCATATCTTTGAAAAACTTAACTCATTTCAGAAATCATCTCAAACTCTTTTAACACCTTAAAATAAAAACAAACACTGGGTTTTATTTGCATCACAGAGATAAATAATAAAACTCCTACTGCTGATAAAATCAATGAAAATGCTAATAATTTCTCTTGTTTGTTTGTTGTCTGTAAGTTCTTAATAGAAGCAACACAACAATTTGCATATGAAAATAAAAAGAAACGAGGAGTCTAGAATTTGCTTTTGAAAAAGAAGTTCATATGGCCTAAATTACCTCTGAGCTTCTTTGAAAAACATTTTGCAGTTCATGACTAAACAAATTTTCTAGAAACAACTATTAAGAAATAYTAGGGATAAGCATTTGAGTGATATAAAATCCCTTTGACCATAGTGCTCTGCGTATGTTTGGCTCTTTGGGGTTTTGTCCTTTGTTTAAATATGATTGTTTGCCTTATAAAAGCTGTTCACAGATGAAAGGGTTTTCACCACACAAATTTGTTGGGAAACCTCCACAAATGCACATACTCCTCCACCCCCCACCAACAAATTTACATAATTCCCTTGTCTAATGGATCGTGTTGAAGGGTAAAACTGTAAATTTCTTAACTCTATATCTCATCTATATGAGATATGCTCCRGCAATGAACAGGCTGACATCTATAGACAATGAACAGATCTATAACAATAAGTACTTTATAGCATAAGAGATCGAAATTTATGTTAAAATGAAAAGGAAAAAGTTGAACAATTCTGTTCACTTTGTAATAGCAGATTTGCAAGTGTAATTTAAGTATCCCTGTATAGCTTTTTTTTTTCACCAGAAAACCATGCTACAGTCGTGTTAGTTTTTATTCACGTATTCCACAAAAGCCAAGTTTTGAGCTGACACAGCTCTTTTAAACAACTTAGTCCAAATTCAAGTACAAGATTTTAGAGCTTACTAAACTCTGATCAATATCTTGCTCCAGTCTCTCAAGGGTCCTTAATTTTTCTTGCCTTACCACAACAAGAATGATAAATGTCAGTAGTAGATGGCACTGAAGCGTCAACACTCTATTTGTTTCACCCTCCTGCCCACAGATATTCTTAGTTATACAGGATTCAGATGTTTCAAACTGGTGAGTTTTTTCACCACCCCTTTAGTTATTCAAAGAAAGATTGTCAAATAACTGATAGAATGGTGTTTATTCTAGACAGAAGAAATAGTGTAGAATGTCGTAGAATATGCAAAATTCTTTTTAATTTAGACTGAAAACATAGAATAGTGTTGGACTAAAATGTGAATTATCTTGAGTTGTTTTAAATAAAGAGGAAGTAGATATACTACTCATTCATTTTTTCCCAAACAAGTATTTGTCTCCAAAACAATATTTATTTACAATAAATATTTATTTACAATATTTATTTACAATAAAYATTTTTCTAGAAGATGTGTAACAAAGTCTGTAAATGTTCTAGCTCTAACATCACCAATCAGGTTTAAGTGAAACAACATTTAAAATAAGTTTATTTTTATTACTATCTTTATACTATATTTCTTTATTGTTCTTTATTTATTTCTCTTTTCCAGACAAAAGCAAAATAACAAGGCATTATTTTATATTTTGTGAGAAGAAATTCAATAGTTTTAAATTTTTTTAATTGAAATTTCAATGCATGTTTGAACTTTCTAGTTCTGAAATAGAATATATTTAATGAATATAATTAATGAAGAATATTCTAAAGTGCAGTTATGCTCTGTATCATATAGATTAAATTTTCACTTCCTAATGAAAAATATAGTAAAGATACACAGTGTAACCTGTACCRTATTAGAAGGCAGCAAAGAATAAAAATTTTCAAGGTCACGAGTCATGACAAATACAAAATAAAGTAATGTTAGCATTTAATATTATTTGGAATTTGGACAAAATTTTCAAAGGCCGAGATGAAAGCAATCAGTTTTGAAATAAAATGTCAAAAGAATAGTGAGTTTCATTGTGTAAAAAGGGATGAGAAACACATTTAAACAAGTGGAAGAATCTTGAAAAGTACGACATAGAGGTGATATTCTTCCATTTGGCTGTATTTTACTATAAGGGTCCCTGACAAGTATAGTAGATCTTTGCAAGATGTGCATGACTATTGTGTGTTTAAATAGTGATAAAATACCAAGTCCTTCCAGCTTCAGAGAAGATGAAACATATATCTAGATTATTTCAATACCTCAAGAGAGTTTAATTTATGTATCTTACTCTAGCACTTACTGTTCCTTGAAATGTGGTAGCTCAGGTTAAGTACCTAAAGAACAGTGGTAATTTAAGAATTTATTAACCAAATTAGGGTTGAGCGCCTTCAGGAATGAGCTTTTCCAGATCATTTTTTTGTACATAGGCAACTGACCTTCAATCTACAGATTCCATAACAAATGTGTATAACAAATATGTTGATGCATCCTTAAAGATGTGACCAAGAAACGTAAATCAAGTAGTATTGATGTACAGTGGGACATCTGCATGCAGTGAGTTATTCTGGAGGTTTCAACTGAGATGAACATTTGTTTTAAGAATGTACCTATTTATGAAAGAATATTTCTTTTAATTGTGAGTGTAATATAATGGAGGTATAGTATCACAGTAAAAAATTGGTATATAGAACATAGTTTTTAATATTTTCATCCCTTGTAGTATTCTTGTATTTTCTATTGTAACCAATAAAGCCCCTGGAAACTTTGCATACATTGTTGYTTTTGTTGATTTTTTTCCCCTTTCTTTTTGTTTCCTTCACACTCAAGAAATATGTAGTTTTCCAGAGTAAAACCTTGTAGCATTCCAGTGGGCATATTGTTAGATTTCTTAGAAGTTGAATATTGGAGAACTTCAGAAAAGAAATCTTAGAACTGTTAAGGTAGAGAAAAAGAAAAGCCTCGAAGGGAGAGAGAGTAAGATAGATGTAAAAACAGAGAGATTCTGAAAGTCTTAATAGAAATTACTGTGACTGAGAGAACTTGTTTCTCATCCTGAGAATGTAATCTTGACAAAAATCAATGAACAAAATGATAAAAGAAATTGGCAGGAAAGGGTACTCATATGTGTGTGCAACAAACCAGAAAATATGTGTGTGCAGTAAAACAGAAAATGCTGGCTTTCCTGGGCAAGTGGAAGAATTATCATTACTCCCTTTTCCTCCCCAGAAGAGTCAAGGTGCTGTATACCAGCAAGCTGAGCTGGATTCTGAATGAGAAAGTTTTGAGATAGGTTTTAAGCATCTTTCTTTCCTTACTTGTCTGGTTGCACTCCTAGTTTGAACAATTCGGTTTCTCCCTCRTTGCACTTTGAAAGAGTAAGTTTCAAGTCCTCTTTTTCATCTTGAGTATAGTAGTTGAATGGCAACTATTAAGGAATATATTCCAAAACAATCTCTAGAAAAAATTTGTTCCCTATTAAACTCTTTCTATTGCTCCAGTTTTTACATTATGAATGGCAATTTTGTTTGCCGATAAAAGGTGTATCTTGCACTTGAGCATAACTAGAAGAATAGGAAGGTGAAAAAACTAATAAAGATCCTGGATCAGCCAGGTAAACACTTAAAAAATCTGAATTAATTAATACACTGGGCTGTAAAGTGATGAGATGTTAAACTTTATTACAGTTGTAAATGCGTTTAAACAACTTCTTACYTTATATTTCTATGATTAAGGAAACCAATTGCAGTAACTTTTAAAAATTGGATTTGAAAGCAAAACTCAACATAAGTTACAAGTAAAATTTGCATCTTAAAAATGTAAAATCAATAAAATCAGTTAATGATATGGTGCAATATCAACCATCTCTGTATTACACAGTATTATTTTTTCACACAGAGTAAGACATGGTTGTATTTGACACAATGACACTCCAGATATGTATCTGTAAATATTAAAACAAATAGAAACTATTTGGGTTTTCTTAATTAATATTTTTGTTAAAAAAACACAGTAATGCTGCTCTGCTTATTGAAGTGAATTGTATAATACATTTGTAATTTCATAGTCAGCAAACCTAATATTATTGCTACTATTTTTAGAAATCAATTATAATAGGTTTTTTAAGATATTTTCTCAGACCCAATAACTCAAATCTGTGTCAAAAAAATTACTATTAGTTGCTATTTAATAAAATGTCTCGTACACGAGCTGATTGTTTGCAAACTTGCTGACCTTGCATATAATACATGCAAATGAGATACTGCTGGTTTTTTAAGTAAACTATATATATACAAGGAGACAACAATAATGAATTCACCTGCTGACATTTTTGGTATTGACAGGCCTTTCTAACCWCAGATAGATTCAAAATTCCAGCAGACTGAATCAATAGCATACATCATTTCTGGGGGAATACTTGGAAGAAATAGAAATCTAATGTTTACTATTCCATTATGAAAGACTTCCACTTTAGAGCAGCTCCTTTATTTGCTTTAGCAMTGATGAAATGTAATTTACTTTAGGTCTTTCATGCTGTTTTGCATGAAGAAAACCACCAAAATTGCATTCTTGGTATCTTGTGGCAAAGCCTTATTGCATGCCCAGCAAGCGGCAAAGGAAGAGGTTAGCGCTCATTCCCTTTTTATTTGTGATATCTTGTACCCTACTTTGCAAAGGGAGAGGTATTGATGTTTGCAAGATAGTTGATTTCACTCATCTGTGTTTCAAACCAACTGTACTGTTGGAGTGAAAAGCATTAATATCTCTGTCCCATCTAAATGCTAAGTTATTTAATTCTCATCAACATGCAAATGTCACTAATTTTCACTAACACAGAGTGCTCTATAAAGGTGATTAGAAGCCATTTTGTCACTGAAGAGAAAAACAATATGCCTTGGCATATATCTTGACCTTTTAATTGAGTTCATCATCACTTGTAAATCATATGTAGTATTGTGACCATGGTGCAGCAGAAACAGGGAAGGCAGGCACATTAAAAATATGTCTGGTAGATGTGTATGGTTAGCTTAACTTCAGCTTGGATAGAATAAACCTGTGAAGTATGAATGAAAAAAKGAGTAGCATTTGTTCAGTTGTTGATGAGTAGCTGTTGGTGATTTTGAAAGCTTTTTATCTGGATACCAGCTAAGCACTAGGGAGGATAACATTTCCKTTCTGAAATGGTGTTCTTTATTTCCTGTGTCTCGTGGACTCATTTTCTAGTTTCAATCTGGCCTGAAATTTTTCATAGAATATTATTTTATGCCATGTTTTGAGAAAAAAGTGACTAAGCAATGTCGTCTAAAATTCCTTCTTTACATCCTTTTGTGGTGCGATACAAATACACTCTGAGCAGTATGTTGTAAATTCAAAGATGTTCTACTCCCCTGCAGAATAAAAAACAATAGTCTTTCTAAAAAGCATGACACATCTTGCATAAATACCATTCTGCAAGGATGATGGTGTGGAAAACTTTTATTTTTATAAGATATTTATATTATAGAACAGTCCTGACACAAAATGGAAGAGGCTCTGTTCATGTGACTTTAAACAGAAGATCCTACACAAGAGATTTTATCAGAGTCCATAAAGTAGAACTGTCAAAGCACATTTCCTTCTTCTTCAGAAATTAGGTATCCCTTCAAATCAGAAAAAAAAAGGTTATGAAATTAACTTATGTCGCTTTAATCAGAACTTAAAGGCTTTCAGCCATAAACTGAAAAATTAAGGTCTAGAAAATGCTTTATGGAAAATATTGTTTATTTCAGCAGGACTCAGGTTTCCTWGATAATTTCCTAAATTAAGATGAATAGATATATTCTAATTAATAAATTTCAGTGTAAATAACTGTATAGTTGAGTACAGAATATTCAATTACAGATATCTTAACTTTGACACTTCTGAGTGTAAGGCAGAATTGTCTCACTTCATTTAAGTTTACATTTCCAGCGGAGTTTTTCACAGAAGTCAGGCAGCTGTATGTGTTTTTGAGAAATCTGGTCTAGCGGAAGACATCTCTTCTCATGGTGAAGGGTTTGGAGTTAGGTTAAAAGGCTGTTACCTTCCAACACAAGCCATTCTATAACTCTATGTAGAAGCAAGGATGCGAAATGGTGTGAGAGCGGTGACAATAAAACAGAGTATTCAGGTCAGAGAACCCTAATAATAACTCTAATTGCATGCTCGTAGGGATTTGGAAGCCTGCTAAATTCACACTAATACTTAGTCCTCAAGGAAATTAGATTCTGTTCAGCATGAGAATTTATTACAACTGATAAGAAGTATGGGAACAAAACTATGATAGTACTCTTAATAATAAATTAAGCACCTACTAAAACTTGAAGATATTTTTAAGGATGTAGTTAATTATAAAAGTTTATTTTGCAAACTTTGCAAATGTGTTGTAGAATACAAAAGTCTGGATTATTTTGAAAGAGAATTTCATGATCTATCCGCCCTTGATAAAAGTGAAGAAAAACTTCTTTAAAAGTCATAAAAGAAAGAATTCACACTTTTAAATGTTTAGGGAACTTTTAGTCACAACAATAAAACTAGTACAGAAAAATATAATGCTACACTTTATTGCCATTCATGAACTGAACCTGTTAAAACAGACAGCTCATGGTGATCCCAAACTAGTGAAAAGATAACATCAACATTTAAAATATATACATATTCAGATAAAGGGTTTCAATGAAGTTGGAGGAAAAAGGATGATAACTTTGTGAAATGTAAATCCCACTTACTTTACTAACTACCTCACAGCTCTCCTCAGCTTCTCAGTTTGCTTTTTTGCTTCTCTACTGGTTTTCCTCAATTTTGCCAARGCTGTATCAGAGTCTTGAAGCACATTTCATTCCTTGCCACTCCTACCTACCCTAAGCACTGCTGTTTCTTACAGCTGTCACTTCTGTACCTCTTTGCCTGAACCTTCAGCTTCTTCCAGCTATCGAGCTTGGACTTGCTATTCCCTGCTCCACCAAGCAGGGCTGGCTGCTCCCCATCTGTCAGTAATGAATGGACTGCATTACCTTTMATAAGCTTGCAAAAGTACCAGTGATAAATACTGCACAATTAACTGTTGTATTTATAAATGAAAGATAAAGAGAACACTCAGGTTTTTTTGTTGTGTATGAATAAAATATTTTAGGTCTCACTGATTTTAGAGCAAATCTCAAAGTTATAGTATTTCTCAAAAGCTCTCCACAGAGGAATATAAGGAAAGGATTGTAATTGAAGGAGGAATTGCTTTTAAATATGTTCTGTTCTAGAACATATATATGTTCTGGAACATATTATATTTGTTGTAATAAATAATTATTATTGATAGCTCTGATTTTACCTTTTTTGTGGGGGGGCAGAGGGCTGTGGGGAGGGTATTGCTTTTAAATGTGGCATCCTATGAACCATGGAAAATAAATCTTTGGTGAGGAGACAGAATTTTTAGTAAGAAAAAGGAGTTATAGTCAAATTCAATTTTYCTATTGCAGGACCTCAGATTTTCTTGCTGATACCACCAGCATCACAAACACTCCCCTTTGCCTKGCCCTTCAGCCTTAGTAGTGAGAAACTCTTCTAATAATGCTKTATTATGCAGAGAAGTTTATTAGTTTTAATATAAATTATTTGATCACCATCTCTTGACTGCATCAGTCCATGTCATTTTCTACGATTATTTATTCAGTATCAACATTCAGTTGTCTCCTATTCCTACTGTAAATTCTTCACACTTCTAAACCGTTCTCTGGAATGCCTGCAGAATTTGAATTATCTGAACAGAAGAACCTTAAATAGAATTATTACACAACAGAACTCAGGTAGTCTAAAGCCAAGTACACACCACAGCCAATTCTCTCCTTTACTGTTCCTGTGCTTTACAACAAAGCTGCACTTTTAAACCAGARATAGGCACCAAGACATTCAGTCCAAGTTTTAAAGTAAACAGCTTCATAAGATGCCAACACAACCATTCTAGCATTTGATCTGCACCATTTCTAATTGCAGCAAATTACTTTGGTGTGTCACATTAGATTTTGTGTTATTGAATTACAGTTATTAATTGAAATGAAGGAAACTTCACTTTTCTTCAAATTTCTTGGATATCAAAATGAATGCTGCTTAACTGTTGATGTTATTTTGCTGTTTTTAACCTGAGAAGCTAAGAGAAATAGATTCCCTTAAGTTAAAATAATAATAAAATACAGATAAAGCCAATGACATGTAAAAAATACACTATATGGGTGCAAGTCAAGTCAGATATTTATAACTGACACACCTCAAGTTCATTGCTAAAGTCATCTCCAGCTAGAATCTAGGTCTCTATATATATTTAATGAACATCTTGCCCAGCCTTGAACGTAATAAATAATTTATTCTCTTTGAACTTCCCATGGAAATGGTGTTAAGAGGTAGTCTTTTCCTACAAATGGCACTGCTTTACCATTACTAGAGCTGCTCAAAACAATACTATTTATGGAAGAAACACAAGTTCCAGACAATTAAATGTCTTTTATGTTTCAGAGAATATTCAGAAGTGGGGAAAGAAGCAGATGGTTATGATACTAAATATGGYGTGTAACATTGTGATCTGATGACAGAAAAAAAAAAATAGACACACACCACCCTACCTCATCTTCATCCCCTGCTCTCAGTTTCAAGCYCCTTTCCTCATGAGACAAGAACTTAATCGAATTTAAAAATGGTCTAGGAAGTAGAAAAGTCCAGTAACCACATTTTTGTTTGTCTTTTGTTTTGTTCTTTTTTTACCTAGATATGTAGGAAAAAATAGTATGAAGAAGCATGACGTTGTGGAATAAAATCTTAAAAGAATGTTAAAGCAATGTCAGAAAGAATGAGGACAGATATGTGCTCAGAGGAAGTTATGTAGTGCAAGTGCACTGATCAAAGTGGTYTCAACATCTGCTGTAGGATCCTTCATGTTCCTCAGCAATCCACACTGTGGATGATAGGAGGGGAGAGATTAAAGATTAATGTGACGTCATGGAGAATATAAAGAAAGTTTTTACTTGCCCAGTATTTTATTAAGTGTAAAATACAAGTTTATGGAAAAACCAAAAGACACACAAACAGGTCAGAAAATATGTTAAATAATTTAAAGAAACTTGCGCATTAGARGATGAAGAATAAAATGTCAAAAATTATAAAGAATAAATTAACTGTGCTATATAGGGTGTCTTCTCAGATGTATGTTTTTTCCTAGTACTTTCTGAAATGTATTCTGCTGTGTAGATCTTCCACTTCCTGATTGTGTGGTGCTGCTCCTGACTCAGCAACAGGATGCAAGAAGTGTCTTTTCTCTCCACTACTTCCAAGGAGAAGTGGCTTTTCTGTGGCATGCTGCAGTTTACCTCTTATATAGACACCATGGCCAAGAAGATTCTTATGTTCTTGTAGCTGTAGCTTATGGATCTGAGAGAAGTCACAGGTAAACCGACACTTTTTTTTTCACAACATTTCATAAATAGAATCATCTTTCTGGGTCCAGTGAATTAGTAGGACCACTTAAAGCCATACCTTTTAAATTCTAAGGATAAAAGACGGCCAACACAGTTTAATGAAAAAAAAAATTAGAATAACGTTTCTTTAGAAAAAGAAGGAAAAATGATAAAATAATAAATGAAGAAAAAAAAGATACTGCATACTGACAAGAAAAAATTGTCTGGGAGCTGTTGCTCCCAAATCGCAAAGCTTCATACCTAGGGATCATCAGGCTTCATTCCTGATGTTCAAACATGAAAGAAATAACCATGATCTTGGGTTAGAAGAGACTATAAATAAAACATTATGTTATCATTACGAGGTACCACTGAGTAGTTGTTACACACAGCACTGTACCACTAGCAAGGATGACCCTTTCAGACCTTGATTTGCTCTGTTGAGCCTGAATACTGCAGGATCCTCCAGACTCTGAGGTTTTGTCACCTTCTGTCTATTGTGTGTCTCCAGACTCCTGCATGTGCCAGACATCATCCCGCAGCCTGTTTCCTTGCAGAGTTAATCTTCTGGATCTTGATCTGAAAAGGAAATGCAAAAGTAGAACCGCAGGAAAGCAGAGGGTTTATTATGTGAGTCATACTTTCACTAATGATACTGTGCCCCTTCACTGAATAGTGTTTACTATCCAATTAAAAAAACAAGCAAACAACARCAACAGTAATTTTATGATGTTTTACTTGGATACAGTTYCATTCAATAAAAAAGGTGGGTAAATTATCAAAGGTTAAATGCAAAAATTTATAAATGATTAATGCCTTTTTATTAAGGCAAGACAGTGAAATATGAGTAAGACCATTAAATTATTTTATAGAACTGAAGCCAGAAATAGTCTTCATTTACCTTTATTTGTTCTAGAAAAATAAAAACTGTTTTATCTCTCAGAGAATCCTGATGAGCATTTCCTGCACATAAAGGCAACATCCACCGAGTACAATTGTATTAGTATTATGAACCCTTATGACTTTATGAGTAAACATAAAYAATAGATGAAACATGTCCAAAACCACTCTTAAAATGTCCAAAGCCATGCTAATGAAAGTGTTTTCATGTTAAAAACATCATATCTTCCTGCAAATTTTCAACTGGAAGTTGTTCCCATATCATTTTAACCAAGTCCTGATACATATACTGTGTGGGGGAATATAAAATAAATTGAGACAAATAGTCATACCAACTGTTAATAAAGATATGTTCTATCTTCTACCATAAAATATTAACTAGACTTGTTTAAATTCATTATTAGCAGTACAGGTCATGTAAGAGTCTATAGCTCAGATAGGGTTTGGGTCTATTCCGCAAATCCAGTTCATAATTTGGTARGAGAACATGGATGACATTGAAGAGTTTTTCTCAAACTTAGTGATTTGCAAAAATATTTTTAGGACTGATTAAAATGTAATCTCCCATGTAKCATGAAAATAAGCAAATTTATAGCTGCTTTTACATACCTTCAGAAATTATGTACATCAAGAAATGGGCATTTGGCATTGTTTCTTACGTTAGTTTTGTTTTTCCTGTTGTTCACTGATTTTTTTTAAGAAATTAGGTAACATTTTGAGTATTCTATTAAAACAGAGTAAATATGTAAGGAACTTTTAGTAGTGGAATTGAAGAATTTAATTATTAGAGTTCATATATAATGAAGACAGACATAAGAATGTACACATACATATATGTAATGATTTAAATTATAATTGCTTTTAACAAACTTTAGATAATCCTTCTAAAGGTTTCAAAAACATGACAGCAGAATTATTCCAACAGCAAAGATAAAAATCAAGGGCTACAAATATAAACTATGATTTCTTATTGATCCAAAAACTTACTTTTGATTCAGGCAATTACTTCTCTCTTGAACAACCTGTATTCAAAATGTATCTCTTTTTATATTTGCTTAGAAAAGAATCAGATAAACTTAGGACATTTGTCTTGCTTAGAATCTATTCTATTTTTCTCCCTTTTTTTTTTTCCTCTTTTTCTTCCTTATTTCTTCCCCCTTTTTTCTTTTTTTTTTTTTTTTATTCTTCCTCTTCCCTTTCCTCTTCTCCTTCTCCTCCACCATTCTGGGGAATATTTTTTTCAGTTTATAAGAAATACAAAGCCATGTTTCTGCAAGTGATTTTACAGTCCACCCATCTGCAACTGGCTGTCCTCCAATTTTGTACAAAATTAACTTCAGGGTAAATTGTTCACATATGAAGAAGTAAGTTCAAAGTAAAGGTGAAAGGTTATTCTAAAAGACTTTTTGCTCAACAGGAAGGTCAGTTTACCTTTGCATGCTTTGGGAATTTGATAGGTAGTCCTATTGATTTCCTTCTACCCTTCACCATAAAACCACTTGCCATAAAAAGGTTATTGAAGTCTCCTAGATCAAAGTCATCACTAGGAACTCGGCAAAAACTAGAGGAAATGTTTTCAACCATCTTGATATCAGTAGTAACATGACACATCACAGATATCTGAGCATGATCTTCTCTTTAAGCAAATTATACTTTCCTTATTCTTCCCTTTTTTTGCATTCAGGTCAAAATGGAAGGCTTGTATAGTGTCTATTCTCTTTTAATAGATATTAAAAACTCCATTATTCTGGATAAAATTTTTCAACTCATTGTAATAATTAATTTCCCATATTTTTACCTTAGACTTCTGTCTTTACAGTGTTGTGATTCGTGCTTTAATAGTAATAGCAATTCATCAGGCAAAAATCCATGAGATATAAATTGTGTTGTATTTCTAACACATCTGTAGTGGTGGTGAAGAAATTAATAACTAATTTAGTGGAAATTTGTAAGAATGCAAAAGCAACAATTTGGCAAAACTGAAACAAACTTTAGAGGTGTATTTATGGTCTTTCATGGCAATTGAGAAGTTTTGTGGGTGTACTATAATCAGTCAGAAAGTTGCTTTATGCACACCTACGCATTAGACTATAGGAGTCTATATTGTTAACATATATTATAAAAATGTTTAATGGGAACATCTCATCTGAAACTGACAGCTTTCCTCCTCCAACTTGTTACAATATATGTGAATCTCATTTATGCATAAGACAGAACCTATGTAAGTGATATTTTAAGATTGTGAAATGCATACTCATAGGACCAATACATGAACTCCTGCTTAGCATACGAGCTATTTCAATAAATATTATAGAGTATATGCTTTTCAAATAAACTCCAAAAGTTTACATATGAAAAATACTTCATATAAACAAATTTATGAGAAAAAAGGCTTGGCTTTAGTTAAGATGCTGGTTTTCAAAAGAAAATACAATGCTGTTAATGATAAAGTCATTTTAGGTCACTAGTGAACTCCTTAAAACAAAAAGTTCTTTTTGGTAGAATTGGATGGCCTAAGGTGATAAAATAGCACTAATAAGGAAATAATAAGCTAAACAATTGAAAAAGGTTTTTGTATACCTTATTTAAGTCAATAGTAACAATAAATATAAACCAGTTTATAGATTTGAAGATAAAGCTGGAAAAATCTCTCATAAACCGTTATTCCCCTTCCATGACAAACAGTGAGCTAAACAATATTTAAATGTACTCAGCATGGATAAATTAATAAAATGTTTGTTTCTCTTGAAACATCTGTACTTAACCACTACACATAGCAGGAGGGCAATGAAGATGGTGAAGGGCCTTTAGAAGTGTATGAGGAGCAGCTGAGGTCACTTGATCTGTTCATCCTGAAGGAGACTGAGCAGAGACTTTGTTGCAGTCTACAACTTTATCATGAGGGGGAAAGGAGGGGCAGACACTGATCTCTGCTCTGTGGTCATCAGTGACAGGACTGGAGGGAATCGCCTGAAGCTGTGTCTAGAGGTAGTTTAGGTTGGATTAGGAAAAGGTGTTTCACACAGAGGGTAGTTGGGCACTGGAACAGGCTCTCCAGAGAAGTGGTCACAGCACCAAACCTGACAGAGCTCAAGCGTTTGTACAATGCTGTCAGGCACATGGTGTGACTCTTGGGGATGGTGCCGCGCAGGGCCAGGAGCTGGATTTGATGATCCTTGTGGGTGCCGTTCAACTCAGCTTATTCTGTGATTCTGTGGTTTAGTTCATAAACACTACAAGAAAGAAGAAAAAACCAAACTAACCCATTAATGAATGACCAGAGTTAAATTTAGATACACATAAGCTTGGTCATACAACATTGATTTTCCAACCATTCCTTCCTAAGATTATGGCTATAATAATATCTGGATGGACTTTTCTGTCATCATTACTAAAAAAAAAAAAAAACCTTTTTTTTCCTCTAAAACTACTTAGTAACTTCACATAGGCAGCTTTTGGATTTTATTCCTTTCCATGAATTTCCATATGAGACATTCACTGAAAATATTGAGAGTTCTCAGCGTATCTATGTCTATAATTTGCTGTAAATGTAAATTTTCATGCTGAGCTGTTGTCTAGTGCATAAGAAAAGCAGCAGCTCATATCTAAGAACAMTTGTTTTCCTAAGCGATCCTATTCCACTTCCATATCCTACTTTCCCTACACAAGAAGTTTCTGGAGTACTTTGAAGACAACTTCTAGATCAAGCAGCTGTTTAGGAGAAGTATTTCATTGAGCCTCTTACTTAAAACCAAGGGAAAACTGGTTAGAGACACGAAGGTTGGGACCGGACTGCAGTAACTGTGAGTCATGGATGCTAAAGTCGATGCTCACGAAAGGTGGGAGCAAGGTAAATAGCAATGTCACAGCCCATAGCCATCATAGACAGGGACATTCTTGGAAGAATCCCAGGGGAGGATCATTTTTGAGAAAATGGAAGAGTTAGCAAGAGTTAGTTARGTTTTCTAAGGGGCACCTCTTATCTCAGAAGCAGTCCACCTGGAGAGACAGGAAGTCAGGAAAAAGTTGCAGAAGACCTGCAGGAATGAAGAAGCTACTGAAAATTTCAAAACACAGGGAAAAGAGAAGCATGCAGGGAATGGAGGTAAGCACAAAAGAGTTGTTTTTGTCTATATCACAGGTGTTTCTGCTGTTAGAGAACTTGCCAAAACTCTTCTTCAATTTTCACATCAGTAGTGTCTCATCTCCACTCAACTCAAAGCAAGGTCAGAGCAAGAATGCTTGTCAACAGATCATATAAACATGCTTACAATTTTACGATCACAGTATTACAAGCATAGATATATGCCATATAAGCCTTTTCAATGAGTCGTTGTATAATCTACTCTATTGGGTTTGCATGGCCAGACTTGTAGCGAGGGGGCTACAGGGATGCCTTCTGTGAGAAGCTGCCAGAAGCTTCCCCCTGTACTGCAGAGGGAATGCCTGGCAGCTTCAAAGACAGATGTGCTGCTGGCTAAGGCTGGGCCAAACAGAAATGCTGGTAAGACCTCTGCAATAACATATTGAAGAAGAAAGAAAAAAGCAAGAGAGAAAAAAGAAAGAAGAACAAGAACAAGAACAAAAAGGAGGAGAAGAAGAAGAAGAAGAAGAAGAAGAAGAAGAAGGAGAAGGAGAAGGAGAAGGAGAAAAGAAAGTTATTCCACAGTTTTAATTACAGTCAGTGAAGACATGGGTGAGATGGACTCATGCTGGAGAAGCCAGTGGAGAACTCTGTGGAAGAGACCACAACTCTGGAGCAGGGGAAGGACTCCTCTCCCTGAGCAGCTGGAAAAATAACTTGTGATGAAGACCATAAGCCTTGTTCCCTGTGTCCCTGTGTCACTGGGGAGGAAGTAGAGCTGTGAAGGAGGGAGGGGTGAGGGAATGTGTTTTTAAGGTTTTATTTTACTTCTCCTTATCAAGTTCTGATTTTGTTAATAAAAAATTCAATTGATATCTTTAATTCAAGTCTATTCTGGCCATGATGGTATTTGGTAAGTGATCTCTCCCAGTTCTTGACTCATGAACCCTTTTTTATATTTTCTCTCCCCTGTCCAGCTGTGGAGGTAAGTGATAGAGCAGCTTTGGTGTGTGCCTGGAAGCCAGCAAGGGTCAACCTGCTAAATTTCAAAAATTGACATTTTTTTAACATTTACCAAACCTATAAGGCAAATAAGCATCCATTACAGAAATCATATTAGAACAAAATTCCATTAGTACCTAATTTTCCTAATTTTTTTTCCATTCTCATGACATCAATTCATTCTCTTAATTAAATTTTGTAGTTATTCTCAACTGTTAACCAAAAAATATCAATTTCACAGGTGATAATGAATTTAATTTTATTGCTGTGATGGAATAAGCTGATGCCATTCATGTCATTCAGTTAGGAAAAAATTAATGTACAATACACAGGTCTCAAAAGTGGAAGTAAATTCTGCTGATGGAATGCAAAAAAAAAAAAAAAAAACCACAAAGAAAAAGAAAAGGAAAAAGCAAAAAAAAAGCAAACAAACTAAACCAAACCAATACAGTTGTTTCCTAGTTTTGGATAAATTACTATGGCTGGAACTCAAATTCATGGATTCTGAAACATCCACACCAGAATAATTCTATCTTTATTTCTGTGTATGGGGTGTTCCTGAGATAAATTTCTTTGCATCATAAATTTAGTCTACAGGACACCTATACATTTCTGAGGCAAATAAAAGTTTGCAGTTTGTTGAAAGAATATCCTAAGGGTTGTTCATGAGCACAAAATGTCTTCAGGGCTGGCAGGAACATCTAGTTACACACTTCTTACTGTTATTGCCAATGGCATTCTAATGAACAGCTTGTCTTATCAGCAACCTGTTCTTTATTATAACAATAAATGGTACCATACAAGGCATCATTCTTCTCTGCAATA
Source organism: Cardinalis cardinalis (assembly GCA_014549065.1). Classification (NCBI taxonomy): domain Eukaryota; kingdom Metazoa; phylum Chordata; class Aves; order Passeriformes; family Cardinalidae; genus Cardinalis; species Cardinalis cardinalis. Next base: position 878,115 of record JACDOX010000052.1, read on the forward strand.
AGCATTAGGATAATATATTCCTTTTGTTCAGAATCTGCAGGGAGAAGGAATTCTTTTCTTCTTTTATGTTTCAGTCTGGGGTTGTTGACTATGCATAGAGAGCTGTAACAGCATTTAATGAAATCTTCCTTGGAAAAAGAAAGAGTCCCATAAATTCTAAAGCAGAGCTATGCCAGAAGCAGAACACCTGCCACTGACTCCTTCCAATGGAAAACAGTAAAAGACTCACTGCTTGTAGGTAACAACTCACTGGAAGTAAGTGTTCAAAACCAGTTTTTGAATTTGTTAGCTTTGTGAAATATGACCTGATACAGCTACTTGTATGTGCTACATTGTACCACCAGCTTAAATAAATTAGATATTTTGGGTGTTTGTTCATTTGTATTTTATTTCACATACTCAAGGATGTTGTTCCTTGAGTAACAAATTATCTTATTCTGATGTCCACTTTTTAAATAAGAATTTTGGCCTGAAAGATCATAGATTTAAAAATTTAATAATCTTATTTCAAAGCCCCAAATCAGTTCCAGAAGAAAGAATGCTTGATACAGACCAAACACATTTCTGTATTATCTAGAATTATTTTACTTGTATAGTTCCCAATTTGTTCAATCATACCTGATTCTAGCAATATTTTCCTTACATTYATGCTCTGATTCTTTCCACTTCACAGCAGTATTTTCCAGTGATGTGTTCTCCAATGCACCTAATATGTGAAAGATAATCACTGAAATGTAAAAGACATTAACCCACTGCCTCAGCATATATAATGATATTTCTCAATTCTTGCTGTTCAAAATGTATCAAGTACATTCAAACCTGATCACATAAATTCTCTTCAAAATATAAACACACCTTGTGTTTGTGTATGAAGAAAAGAGCCTAGGGAGCTATGTCAAGGACTGTATAGGCTTCTTTTGCCAATTAAAACTATCTGATCAGATAAATTATTAACATAGATACATAGGAAGCAAATTGTGAAGCACAGAATTACAAGAAAATATTAGGTTGGTACTGTTTCCAAAACATAAAATAGAAACGTGAGAGACTGCAATTTGGAGATCTCTTTATGACTAGGTCACTTTATATTATTTCTTTTCTCATTAGTTGCATTACATAGATAAACTTGCCAGATGGAGCCATGACCAATACAGTCCTCTTTCCCAACTCCAGGGCTTAACCTTTGCAGCCTTTTCTCTCAGCTATGAGTGTTTTCATATATATCCTCCTTTGATCCTCCTGTGTCAAACTTGCCTCCTCATGAACGCTGAATTTCTTCTTTCCAACCAAATTCCTCCGGTTACCCTGCTTTTAACATTTTTGAACYCTTTGCTTCTCTTCATTATTGATCCTTCCTTCTTATCAGTTGATCCTAGCCACTGCATCTCCAGTGGGTTTTCTTCCACCTTAAAAAACAGTATTGACATACATTTGAATGTGACTGTTTCATACAAGGAGTACAGCAACTTTGCTCTTGATCCTTACATCACCTACAGACATACTAAAATATTTCTGCTTCAGTGTCTTTATTTARCTCAGCTCCCTCAAACACCTTCACTTGTAACTTGCCTAAAAGATGTCATGACAAAAAACTTTCAGTCCTGTCACTTGTAGTCTGAGGACATTACACCAGGTTACGTCAGGGACATCAGCTGATATACCACAAGAGGAAAATTCTACTCTACTACTTTTAATTCCCTGGTTAATTGTTTGCTAGTAAATTTCACACTGAAAGTAAAATTTGATCTTGGTGTCTCATGGTTTTAAATGTTTGTAACTTTCCAATGCACTGTGTTTTAGGAGATTGATTACAAACATAACTAAAAAACTTCTTGCAGACCTCCTTGTTTGAAGAAAGCAAAAAAATTGAGCAAAGTCTACACGTGATGTAAATTACTGTAGTAGAAATACTTAAGTTTTCCTTGTCTCCTAATGTAAGAAGTAAAGTTTTCATAGTCTCTTAATGAATGAACAGTCTGTGATTGCTCAGTGTTCTTGTTCTTATTCCCTTACTATATCAATGACAACTTTTTCATTTTTTTCCCCCCAACTRTTGAGAGAGATGTAACAAGAGTCTGAGATTTCCCTCTCACAAAGGTGAGCATTTCAACAGGCATAAAGTTATGTAGTTTAAAAATTTATGCACATGACTGTTATTCTTGGAAATCTGTTTTTATAAATTGTTAATATAAATTAAATTGCTAATTATTATTAATTAGCACATTCCTTTCTACTGGGAAAATTTTCACTTCAGATGGAGAACATTACAAATGTGTTGAGATAAAATGGATTTTCAGAGTTAYAGGACTTCAGCAGCAAAGTCAGCAGAGTCATGGAGGATGGGACAGCATAAAAGTTGTGAGTTCGTTTGTTTGATTGTTTCTTTGTTTTTAATTTTATTTAATTTTCTTAGGTTTGACAAGACCACCAAGAATGTTGGAAATAAATTATTTAATTGTTATRATGTATCAACCTTGCAAAATAAAATACATTTATTTTTACTTGAATGGAAAGATTGAGGGAAATTCTTTATCAACAAAATTCTGTAGCGTCAGTTTGTGTCTGCCTGTGTAGTTGAACCATATACAACAGCTTAAATGAGAATAAAAATTTTATGCATTTGTTCTAATTTGCTAGCTTCTTAAGCAGTGTGCAGTGGTGCACAAATGCTATTACAGTAAATGTCTCAATAATTATTGTTAATGTGATTATTTAAACACTCAGGTATGGGTTATTGCATGCTAGTTACACAGTATTTCCTCACTGAACTTCAACACTTTCTGATTTACCACCCGTGTTTCAGAAGCTCCCTGATATGGCTAGCAGATCTTTAAGAAAATTAATGTGTAAGTGGGTGCACAGAAAGTGTAGAAGGTGAATTTCTTCACAGAGATTTGAGACTCAGAAACTGACATAGTGTCTTCAGAAATTTCTGTACAAAATTCTTTTTCCATGCGGTTCACTTTGATTTTATCCATTCAGGGAATCTTGCTGAACCACTGTCAAAATTCTCACACAAACTGTCTGTTTGATTTTTCACTAATTCCCCTGTGCTGAACATTTTCTATACACAAAGTAAACTTCTTCACTAGCTGTATTTCCCATGCTTCAAGAACTGCTATTTACTATTCTTGACTAGCAAGGATTCAGATTCAAACACATCTTTCTGCTGTGTAAAATGGCAGCAAGTGCAATTATTAACAATCCAAAAAGTCAGAATTATTGTAAAAATTTGCCTCAGAAATATTTTACTGTTTCAAATAAATTTAAAGGTATTTAAACTATGTTGTAACAGCTGTTTCTTAGGAATTAAAAATTAGTGATTCAAAAAATTTTTATGAGTTTGGTGTACTAGTCACACTCAGTTTCTTTGTTGAAATGTTCCTTAGACCTTTTGGAGTCCTCCAAACAAATCACAGATACACATAAAGTTTAAGGATTTATTGCTGTAAGGATGTGTTCTGTCCAGCTATTTTATATGCATATTTTTGGAAATTGATTTCATATGGAAGAACCAGACATCCAACAAAAGATAAAAGTTGGCCTATTCTGCAAACTAGGCACATAAAGATCTCTGAGTACAGGGAGAGCTAAGACAAAAAAAGGAACTGTACAGCAGTTAAGGTCAAACAAATTGAAGAAATCTAACTCAAATACTTCTGGCTTTAACAGTCTCAGAGAAACTGCTATTTCAAGTGAGCACACAGTCAAAATGTTAGAATCTCTGTTCCTGGAACAAAATGGCAGTTGCATTAAAGTTTTTAAAGCTACTCTGGGCTATATTTTTATCAGAATTTTGTTCCTTGGTAGGAAATGAAATCAAAAATTTCCTGCATTTGCAATCAAGAATACAGAATATTGATGAATGAGAATATTTGAAAATATGAACAAATTATTCATTTAAMATTTCCTTTAAAAAACAGTAGTTTAGTAATTTTTCCTTTTTTTGGAAAGCTGTCTTCTTTTGTCTCAGTTTTTAAATCATAATGATAATTATCATGATAGGAAGTTTTTTTTATTTTCCCATCTTTTTTATATTATTTGCAATCTGAGGTTTAAAACTCGAGAAAACTGTAGCATCTGCCTTGGTCTATTGAAGTCAGAGATTTTACCATGAAGGAAAGGTCACCTAAAGCAATCCAAATAACAGTGACCAGAGACGTTATATTTTCAGAAGGTATAATATTAAAGCATAAGCTGGGCAGCCTTACTGCTGCATGGAGATAGCTCAGGGGATCTTTGCCAGTGCCCAGAGGTGAGATGAGTCCTAGCTAAATTCCGTCTCCAACAGTCCATCAGTGTTAGATAATCCTGTTGGAGGCACTTTCTGACTGCTTTTATAATCGATTTCTGAGAATCTTTAGATGGATCACAGCTTTTTCCTATTTCTAAGGCACTGTCAGGTTTTAATATCCCATTAATTTATGCATGAAGGTTAATCATAAATTGGCCCAAAACCTGAAAAACTTTAAAATTAATTTGAGAAATTCAGTTAATAATGATGCACTGAATGAATGAATAGCACATGGGGACTTAACACAAGCAGACAGACAAGAGGGAATCCTTGTGTCTTTCTTTTGTTGTTTTTTGCTTCTAGAATTACAGGTACTCCTTTATAAAGCAGCTTGGGACAGGCAGGCACTTCAAGACTCTGAGACAGAATATTCTACTGATGATAAATCAGGAATGGATAGGATTTAAACAGATTGGAAGGAATATTAGCATTGATAGAAAGGTGAAAGAAACTGCATTAACAAGCAAATTCTCCAAATACAATGGGAAAATACTTTATTTGTCTCACAAATGAATGCAGTATTTCTACATTGCTATATTGTAAAGTTTTCTATGTTTCATGCTCAGCACATTATTTCAGACTCTCTACTTGCAAGTGAGGATGAATTACCTATTGAAGATATCCAAAGAAGGTATTTATTTTTAGAGATCTCAAGAAAACCTGATGTGAGGCTAAAGTTAATGGTATTTAATTTGAAGAAGGACTTACAGCTTTTGAACTTTGCTCTCATTACTGCAGATAATAGATAACAGATTGGATGATTAAATAATAGCATGGATACCTCTTTTCATTCCAGGTAGCAGCTATAATTCCTCCAGAGGTTTGGATTAGGCATGAATGGAGGTCTGTTCCTTGCAATTCAGCTCTACATAATCAAAAATTTATAAAATAGCTATTTTACTATGACTTAAAAGATAAACAATATTTAAAAAGGAATATTAAAACAAATTATTCGGAGACCTTATGTATGAGATCCTCAAGATGGATCTTTTATATGGATTTATTTTTTTAATCAAAAATATGTATCAAAAGAATTTGCAGCTATTTTAATAAAAAAAAAAAGAGGAAATTTACCTGAAACTGCAACAAAATATGGAAATTGGTAACATAGTAATGCTGCTTTAATTTTACGAAACAATCACTTCCGTTCATATAATGCACAGACAAGTTTTAGTGCAGACTGCATAATTACTCAACTTTTTTTTGTTTTTGTTTTTGATGCTGCTGTTTTCAAATGAAGGCATTCTATGTCAAATCCCAAGACCTTTTCTTTCTGTCACTATGGAGTAACTAGCTGGATGCCTGTGTTGCTGGTCTGACACAATGCAGATAATTATAATTCTGTCTAAATTTCCAAAGAAAAATAGAAAATTTTCTTGAATTCAATTCAAGAAACTTTCATTCAAGATGCAATATAAGAGCTCAGGGCCAACCAGCTGTTCAGTGGGAGAAGAGGACACAGTACCTCAATCTAGAAGCAGTTGGAAATGTTTTATGTTTTGTATAGCAATTCTGCTATGTCTTAATTAAGAGTAAATATYGATTTAATTGAAAGTAAAATATTAAAAGTTGCCTATAAGAGAAATCCATTTTTCTTTTTATTTCTATAGCATAATGTGAAGTATTAACATAATTATAATAATTTATTATATAGGAAAATATTTGTTAAAAGTATTTTCAGGAACTTTTCTTGAAATTGTAGTTTTTTTGGCAACTTCATGCATACTAGACAGATATGTTCATTTATTCTGTTTTATCTGCTGAAGCCTTTAATTACAATCTACTTGGCTTCACTTCATGATGACAATTACATAAGATTAAAAAAAAAAATTGCAGGGAAATTTCTGCATATAGGTTGAAATGGTCCAGTATAATTTTGTGTTATGTCTGTGTGTTTCCAAAGGACTGTCATTTTCCCAGAAAGGCTGTTTCTCATGCTTGATTAAACTGGTTTCCCACAGTCTTACATCATCTCTCTTGCACTGAGGCTTATACTGGTAATCTAAATCCAGCCTTATCTCCATATCTGTTTTGGAAAAAAAAATCTAATTTATTAATTTTTTATTTTATTATTCAGGGTGTGCTACTCTTGAGATGGCTATTTCTAATTTTTTCTCATGATCTTTCAGAACTAAAGCTTAATGGACTGGAGCTGATCTGAGGCGTGTTTTCTCTTTCTTTACTTAGCTTTTGATGCATTTATTTTGTTGGTTCTTTACTACAAGAAAGGTGCATTCAATTCTGCATTCTGCTCACTGAAATTCACATATCTTATGGCAACAGAAATGGTCATCTTCCCRTAAACTCAGGTGTCCCTAGCAGCGCCTTTCCTAAGTATATTGCAAACAGATTGCAAAAAACCACTTTTTCTTTCATCATTCAAAAATAGAGGGAAGTGAATTATGACTGAACATTTCAAAATTAATTTAAACAACACAAAGCAAATGGTATTTTGTTTTTTAATAACCTTTGGGCTAAAAGGAATTGTAACATATTGGCAATGTTTGAAAGCTGATATTTAAGGAGACCTCTTTTTAGCCTTGTATAGGGGCTCCTATATTTAGGAATATTTGGATAGATATTATGAAAAAGAAACAGTATAGCATGATACAAAGGGCTCCTAGTTCTTTCTTTTAAAGTTATTTTTATTAAATCTGAAGTAGAATGATGATGTCCAAAACCCATTTTATTTTCTGTGCTATATTTTTCACCTGTACCATCATGTAGGTTTTTTCTGGCTTCTCAGCACTGAATATATTTATTGGCTAATATTACCATACCAAATTCAGGGAAGTGTTCTCCTGAGGTGATGACCCCCCAATAAATAACTTCAAAATCAGTACTATAGGATATAAGTAGTGACACTGTGGATTTCTATCATACCTCAGTCTTTTTAAGTTCACAAGTATTAAAAAAAAAACCCCTTAGCATTGATTTTGCATACACTTACAGCATAATTTTCTAAATTACACCTCAATATTAAAAGCACAAGGACATCAAGCTCCCTGTCATATACATGGTTGGCAGGACTCCTGTTAAGAATCACTTTCCCAACAGAAGGTCATGGTGCTAATGCAAACTTCTCTAAGTTTTTTTGTTTTGTGGAACACTGGAATTTCTCCTTTTCGCTTCAGTAAATCTAGAATCACAGACAAATAATTAATCTTGTCTTTTCAGGAATTTATAACAAAGCAAAATGAAATGAAATAGAATGAAAGCAAAAAAGTTTATTTGCCAGAAATGCAGGAGCCACTGTGAAATAATCATCAGCAGAGCAAATAAAACCCTCAGTAAGAACATGTTATCCTTCCCAGAGGACCATGTGAAAGCCATGTTTCTCTGAAAAACCCTGTGCTGTGAGCTCATTACTGTACCTGGGCAGCCTGCTATTACTGACACAACAATCTTTACTATGCCTGAGCTATTTATTAAGAGAAAGAGGCACTGTGCAATAAATGACCTGAAGACCTTGAGAGAAAAAATTTATAAAGACCATTTCTTACTGTTTTTTAAATAAAAATGTGTCTGTATGCTAGAATACAAGTCACCGTTATGGTGACTACATGGAACATATAATTCAGAAATGTATTTAAATAATTTAATAGTCATTAATAAAATTATAAGGGTAAAACATGTGTTTACCCTGCATTCTTCAATGATYGCAGGGAAATGAATGCAGGGGCAACTTTCAGAAAATAGCAGTGGAAGTCCTATATGTGCCTTATAATTCCACCTGCAGAGTCCTCTTATTGTATCATGCTGTTAATCTAGATTGCCTTAATTAGAAGTTTGAAAGCTGATTTTATTAAAGGCTACAAATACCTTCTCAGGAAAAAAGACGCGAAAAGAGCAGGGTTGAATTGCTGTCGCCAGTATGGCCTGATCTGCCTGATCTGCTCTCCACTGCTTCTCAATGAAACAATTCATCAACTTTCAAGTAAGCAATATAGATGTAAATATAACCACRGACAACCTAATTTCTGCCATAAGTAACAAAGTAATGTGGATATCTGAACCCTATGGAGACCCATGAGCCTATGGGGAAGAGGGTGGTGGTAATGCTCTGGAGGGACATGCCGTAGGCATTCCCCACAGCTTAGGGTGAGGAAAGATACTTCCCCCATGGTGCTCTCCAGCACTATGTTAATTTGTCCCAGTTCTCTCTGGCCCGTTGGCCTGTCCTACCCCTTTTACCCTTGTACGTTCAAGTTCTAGTAAGTTCTCCCTGCCCCGTTACCCCATTGCTTTAGGAAACCCTGCCTACCCACCCTGGCATTCCCTATTGGTTCATTCCCAGTGTACTGCCCCTGAGCCCTCAGACCATTGGATCCCTGGTGCTTTCCTCTGCCCTTCTTTCCCTGTATTTCTACCCTAGACCCTCCTTTGTCTTTGGCCTCTGGAGATCTTCAGCATCGCCTAAGAAAACATGCTGGAACTCCATGCCTGGACCCTCCCGTGTCTTCACTGTCAGACACTGTCTGTCTGTCTGTGTCCTAGTGCTCTCGTGGCTCCTACCTGCTGGTACCAGATGCTCTTGGAGAAGGTTGCATCCATCACAACTGCGGACCGCAACAGAGCCCCGCTGAAGAGAAGGCTTCCCAGGGAGCAGGCAGAAATATGTCACCATCCACACTGAAGCACTCTCTTCTGAATGCCAGGACATTTTTCAAAAAGATTGCCCTGTTTATGTCCTTTAGCAAAATTCCTTGTAGTATCTTTAGGTCTGATTGTAAATTTTCTAATAGATTCTTTTTTCTATTCCTTCATTATTTTTTACCACTTCTAATTATTTTACCATTTTCATCAGACTAACAGTAAAAGGAAAAAGATTTGTAAAGCCCTATAAAGGAGTTGAATTCAGTATCATTTAAATATATTTAGGTTAACAACACGTTCACTGTATCTTCCATAAGTCACAAACTGTCTCAAGCCTTAAAGGTCTGCAAGTGCTGCTCTGTCTTGTATCCATGGTCCCATAACCTTCATAATATTCTTAATGGCAAATTTTGGTTTGTTTTACTCTATGTATGTTATTACCCTATATAGAAAAAAAAAAMCCCAACTTTAAATAAATCTACTAATATCTACAGTCTCCAGCTACTTCTCTTGTTCTCAGACAAGTGGTTATTCTTGGATTGTGAGAAACTACTGATTCTCCTTGGATCTACTTAAGGATGCCAAAAATGTTTTGGTGGAGTACATGTTATTATATCAACTGACATACCCTGGCTTTTTCTGATGTTTATTGGGATRAATCATAGATAAGAATACAGCTGTGAGACTGCTTTGAAATAAACCTGGACAGATTGATTTCTCTGCAAATGGGGTTTCTGTTGATACCATGATATAATCAAGTGATTGGTGGGGTTGTCTGACAACTGCAGGTCTTCTTTTCCATCTTTTATTCCCCTGGTAGTCTTTCATTTACCTTGTTATAGTTCATTATTGTATTTTCCCATAGCTCATATTTATTTCAGCATTATCTATCTTTTTATGGCAATTACAACACCATAGATACAATTTTACTATGCAGTATTTTTTCTTGTTACTTGTGCCTGAGGACATGCTATGCTCTCTGATAAAAATGACAGCTGTTATCAGTTATGGTAAGGAAATAAAACGGTGGAATAGGTCATGTCCTTTTCTAGAAATCCATTGGAAATTTTTAGCAACAATAAATCTGACTACTGGAACTTAAATCCTATGTCTATGATAATGAAACCACATGGGAAATTTTCATATTGGGAAATATTTACCCAATTCAAATCACTTTTGCATCTGCTACTACCTCTACACATGAAGGAGAACTTGTAACAGCCATTTTGAAAAGTGTATACTACAAGAGATAATGTATTTAAAATCTTGTTGCAGTATATCATGATAATAAAGACATATTTCATATTTGCAACGAATAGTAGACATGATCTGGTGCTAGATTCTGGAAAGAAAGATGGGTGAGACTTTGTGTACAATAAAAAACCAGATTAATTTAGTTTCTGGAAAAAAATAAAATGTTGGAACAGATCATTCTAGARGTCATTTCCAGTTCTGTAGTCACCTAGGATATGATTACTGGATGCCTGCAATAATGAGCATTCTTCAAAAAATAACTTTTGAAATTCTTAGAAGGTTTTCCAGTTCACTTCAGTGTCCTCTGTATATAATTGCCTAAGTCTTTGCATTCTTAATGTAAATTTAAATGCACTAAAACTGCAGCAACCAATTGTGTAAGTGATTGCATGTATAATTGGTTAATGTAGGAAGATATAGCACAAATGTGTAAATGTTACCTAATGAAAAATTCCTAAAGATTTGAATGGATTTAAACAGTTTCTTTGGAAATTTTATAGTGTCAAAAGAAGCAAAATATTAAAAGTCTAATTTAATTCTACCTTCCTTAGAAAGGGTTATATAGAATCTCATTTCATTACTTCTTATGAAGGAGACATCAACTATGATAATAATTCAAATGAGCTTTCAGCAAATAAAGGCATGAAAATTTTCATAGATTTTGACATATATTAATTTTAAATATTCTAGGGTGTATGTTTACATTGATTACCTTGACCTTGATTGATTATATAGATGTTGAATATGAATTAATGAACATGTGAGTTGAATATACTAAGGATTTGGAATATTAAAGGATTGCATAACTGCTAAGTATTATGACGTAAATAAGTTATAAATTGCTCTCTCACTAAATGCTGCAAATTAATTCCATTTGATTGTGTACATATATATCCATAAATCTATGTATATATGAGAAAAGTTAATATTTAATGAAATTTATGCAATGGAATTTGAAATATTAACGTAGATCAAAGGCAAAGTATCAGTAACATATTGTCTGAATAATAGTAAAAGGAGCAGAGAAAGGGCAACTATTTCCACGTGTCTAGTTGTGATTATGGCCTTTAAAAATATATCCACATCAATTTTTTGTGCTGCCTGACTCAAGGACCATCTGTTTGGATGGCAGAATGCCCATTCAGAAGTTGGTGGAGCTTTTGCCATTAGGCAGAGATGCCAGGTATCAATAGGATTGAGATGGAAAGACCTGCAAGAACACTGCAAAGGACATCTGTTCTCCAGGAAAAGAGGAGAGGAGTCCATCTTCTGTGACAGCCCCACTATACTGACACCACATGCTTCCTTGCACCTATTGACACCTGTTCATAGTTATATGCCAAAATAGCAAGAAAAAAATGAGCCATCTCTGAACAATGGAGAATGGGTAGTACGGGCTGTTAAAGGCCTCTGTGGCTGCCAGGAAAATAGGTTTCACTGTGGTAAGCATTTGGGAAACCAAGGAAGACCATATGGGATATCAGAATCAAAGTCCAGGCATTTTGTATACCAACGAGCCCCTGGCAAACAATATTTCTTGGAAACAACAAAAATTACAAAAAGCAGTAAATGAGGAAGTTCTAGAATTCGGCTTTTTGCACTTTTTATTAGAAGTGCAAATTAAKGATACTAAATCACTAGAGGCATGGGTTATTCCTCTGAGTGCCTTATAGAGAAGCAGCATAACTTCTGAGTTCATGAAAATTGTGGATTACACATTATTAAATGTAAATGCAGCATAACTTGCTGTTTAATCTTGTCACACTGTCAGATAAATAACGAAATTAATCATTCTTCCAGATGAAATAGCAATAGGACACTTACATAAAGACACTGAAGTTGTTGTAATGTCCTGTACATTATAGTTGTAGTATAGGATTTTTATATATCATCTCCAGCTTTAAAGATTAAGTATATTCAAATTTATTAACAGTTTTGTCAGGGAGAGCACAGTTTCTTTGAGACAAAGTTGTGGGTACTGCATACGTACATAAAAAAACTGTCATTCCAGTGCATAAAAAAAGAGCTTTTAGTCGTAAACACAAATACAAGTGCTTGCAATTCTACCTGAATACAAGAAAATACTTTTCTGCCGTGAGGGTGGTGAAACTCTGGAACTGGTTTCCAAATGAGACTGAGCCCCCAGTCTGGAGATACTCAAAAGAATGACTTTCTCAAGCTGACCATGATTGAGCAGATGGTTTGGGAGAAATGATCTCAAGACATTCCTTCCAATCAAAAACTTTCTGTGAATTTTGTGATTCTGTGAATATTAAATTTTGTGAATAGAATAAACAATTAAGATACGGGTTTGTCAAAAATGACAAATCATCCAGATTTCATTCCATAATTTTTATTGCATTTTTAATTTTTAAATATTTTATATAATTATTTCAAACTTATTCTAAAGTTTCCACATTCTTAATATTGATTATTGCCTAGACATATTTGGAATTATGAAAATATTATTAATATTAATAACACTCATTAAACTTATATAATATTAAAATATTTTTTCCTCCATTGTTATGAATAAGATAGATTTTTAATTGGTTGATTGAAGCATCTTAAAAAGGAAGCCATTAAAAAGCATCTGGTATTCTGAGAGAGACTTCTTCCACAYGAATTTTACTTTTTGTAATTATTTTGGAAATATGACATATGAAAAAAAACCCAAAACCTTGAGCTCTGTATCCCTCATTTGTGACCAAAAAATAACGTGATTTTTTAATATATAACATGAAAGAAGCTATTTCTAAGGTCATAGAAATGGTTTTCTAATAAAAGTGTGAAAATTTCTGCAGAACTGCTGCAATGACTACTAACTTAGTAGTGATCAAGTTGTCAAGCAGAGTTTAAATCTTGCATGCATGTGGTTATTATGCTCCAACGAGTCTTTMTGACTTTATCAGATTAGACAAACTTCCACATTTCAGAAAAACATGGCTTCTTGCATGTCTGTCAGTATGACTCATGAGAAGTTCTTTGCCTAATTTTTTGTCTTTTCCTCATATTATGTTTCAAACTGACAAAGATAATTTAATGAACTGTAGATCTTTACATATATTTATTAAATGGAAATGAATTCAAATAGGAGTTGTATGTTCAGCTATTCATGGTGATAGCCATCGTGGTTTAAGAGGTCTCTCTTGATTCCAACTTCTTATCTCAGGAACAAATAATCTCCCAAGGATACTTGCAGGAGATTCAAGATGACAGGCAATGTAGTAACAACATTTTTAACTGGCTGAAAAGCAGGCATATTTCTCATTCCAGGGAGTTTCTAGACAGAACCTGCATCTCCCAACTGAGAGGCTAAATTTGGTATATAGTGCATCTCTATTAAGTTTTTATATTATATTCCACAAAGTTCATGTTAAAAGATAAGTTTTTAAGCTCTATTAAGATCACTCTTGTAAGTAATGCTTTAATGACAATAATACCTGCAATGCAAATACTAAAGAAGTCTATTGCAAATGAAAGTCTATTTTATTAAATAGAAAAGCTTTTATTTTCATATAATAAGCCTTTAAAAATATTTTTCACTGCATAGTACATAATTTACTAGAATTGGTTAGAAAATATTGATTGTACAAAATATGGTTTTTGTTCTGGAACTAAAACTGCATTTTGAAAAAATTCAAACTTGGATATGTATAGTAAAAAAGAATTATTATCTCTGCTACACTCAACATTGTGTAAATTGACGGTTATTTTATTTCATTCTTTACACTGGGAACTCAGTACTACATGCAAGAAATATTTCCGCTGAAACAGATTCAGGGAGAATTAAAAATCTGTAAGGAACTTCTGCTTTGAAAAGTCAAGCTGTTCATAGGAAAAAAATAACATCTCCATATTTCTAGATAGAAAAATAAAGCTTGCTGAGAAAGCTTATTGTTTAATGCTCTTTTATTCTGACTCAAGTGTTACTTTATATATATGTAGAAATTTTAAATTGTTATTTCACAAAGGAAAGACTATACAAAAGTATTTAACATAATAATTAATATTATTTTCATAATTAAAACATGCAGGAAAGAGTATAAAGTGGAAAATTCTAAATTCCTAAAATGAGCTAGGCACAGAATATTCACCTTTTGCATTATACAGCTGATATCTAGGTTCAACACACTATTATCAACCAATTATATTTAGAGCTGCTCAGTGAAGCAGAAGAAATATAGAGTTTAATATGTGTGTGAAATCACTGTCAGAGTATTAAATAATATTTTATATTTTTCTCCATAACACATTTACAACAAAGATTYGCATCAAAATTTTGCCATTTATTTTTAGTCCGCATTTAATTAAATATATAAATGGTAAAGATGCAAGGTATGATTATCTCATCTGGTAGTCTTAGTTACAGTTTTTCTATGGTAGATCAAAAAGGAAGATCAAAATTAATTTGGTCCAGAGAACAGGATTATACACATACTATGTACTCACTGTACATAAAGAAAAAAAATCTAAAAATGACTATTTAATTAGCTTTTTTCAAAGATTATGTGTCTGAAATGTCTGTTACATTTTAGATATGCAGATAATGAGTACAGCAGCTGAGTATAAGAAGTTCAGAATTAACCAGGAGGAATGTTTGCAAGTTTATAAATTAAACAAAACCCACATGGGATTTTGATTTCTACCAAATGACTACAACTCTCATTTGTCACTTCTTGGCCACTTTAGATACAGAGATGACCTGGAACACTGAAAATATTCCTTCTGTAAGTTATACTTCTGTGCAGTTAGATTCCTATCTTTAGTGAGTAGCAGGTTAGGAAAATGGACTTTGAAATGTGACCTCCATAGCTGATCCTCACATATTTCTCCCTTGAAATTCTATCTTATAGGAAAAGGAGTCAGATGTCAGTAATTTAACCAACATCCTTCTGAATAACACACAGTTTTTTCTGACTTGGACTTACAGATAGATACTTTCTTGGCAGATACATTATTAGCATACATGAACATATACTAATTTTCTCATATAGAGAAACTTTTTTAGTATTAATTTTTCATCATGATACAAAGAATTATTTTTTTTTCCTGTGCATTGTTTTAAAACTTCCTGCCTTATTTAAAGAAAGCTGTTTGGYCAAGATAATATCTCCTGGTTCTTCATCAAATTTCTACTTAAATGGTATTTGTTTTCCTTTTTTCTCAAGTTCAGAGCTATCACAAGGAAATTTTTATATTTTAAGATGAAGAATTATTTAAATTTTTTTTGGTTGCTGTTTTTAAAATAMATAATTTTATTACTACTTTTGCTCTTCCTCTGTCTGTTACATATTTACATGAAAGTATGGATAATCAAAGATCAAGACAAATATCAAACTTCTGAACTATATCACCTGTGCTACAGAAAATAATCTTTCTGCAATTGAAACCATGAACAGAGCAAAGATTAAGAACAGTGCAGCCACAAGCAGGATATACTTCATAATTAGTGTGGTATTAAATTAAATTACTTAGATTTCTGATGAATATTTTTGGCCTTTTTAGGGTCAATAAACAATGAACACAGATATGCCAGACCAAAGCAAAAGGTAAAGATTAGTCTTTAACAAAATCAAAAAATTAGTCTCTCAATAAAATTCAAGGGGAAAAATAGTTAATTCTTGTGCTTTAGGGGAATTTCAGTAATATTCAATAATTAAAAACAGTAAGATATTTCTTAGAAACAATGTTGCATCGCTCCTAAGTATTGAAGAATAAATTAAAATTCTTAATTTAACGATCTGTTAAAGTTAGTATCACAGGTTGAATAACTTTTCAGATACTCCTTGGAGAAAGAAAAATGTATTTCCATCAAAGAAAAATTAATTTTCCCCTTTGATTGTTTAGGGAATTTAGAACAGCTTTTTTCCTGTTTGAAACATAACAGGTGACAAATATTTGATAAAGGAATCTGAACATGAATCACTTTTTGCCTAAATCAGAAATTACAGCTTCTCTTTCTTTGTGGTAAAGCAGGGTGATTGTTTCCTTAGCAAAATAAAATTAAAAGGCAATATGATTAGTAGAATAAACAGGAATTTTTATTATAAAATGAAAAATTAATATCGTATTTACTCACACTTTCTTAAATATCTCTGAAACAGTTTTGTAGAAAGACAAAAAAAAATCTTTAGGAAAGAAAAAATGAGGTGAATATCAAATTTTAATATCATCTGATGGGTGCTTATCAGTGTTATGAATGATGGAGAAGATGATGTGGTAGGAAAAAACAGATAGACTTGACAGAGTAGCAAAGCACTGAAATCAAAGTCTTCTAAAAACTGTTGCAAGAAATCTACATTCTGAGAGAATCATTTACATATTGAAAAAAGCATAATACCAATTAATAGAATAAATGTTTTCTTCATTATGTTCTCAAACACAGTAAGAAAATGGTAGATTAAGCCTTGAGGAACAAAATTTATTATGAGCATGAGAAATGTTACAGTTCTAATGCAGTTTTTAAATGACAGCATAATATGTTATGGATCATTTGATTTTTTGTATGAAAATGCTATTCAGCGCCCAAAAAGGCATATGCTGCTAACGGCATGTATTGCAGTCCTTTCCTTATGACAGCTGGCAACTAGCAAATGCCAGTCAAAACACAAAATGTCAAGCAGAAATTCTTCTCAATAAATGTATTTGTTTGGATAATAGTACCTAAATATACTTCTCAAAAATGTTTCTATTATTTTTGGATGCATCATGCAAAAGATCAACTACATTAACCCTTCAATAGTACACAAAAATACGTAATTAAAAGCTAAGAAATATATAGCTACCTTTAGAGGAATCGCTATTGTTTCCATTATTATTATTTTTAAACAAAAACAACTTGAACTTTCCTTGTCAAACTATATAATGTGACAGGAGAACACTGCCTTTCTTTACATAATAATAAAAAAAAGTCTAAATTAAGAAAAGATTATGATGTGCATAGATTACTGCTACCAAAATTTTTGCTTGTTTTGAATGTAGTGAATGATGAGATATTTAGTTTAAAACAGCTTGTACAGAAGTCACCATTTGTCTCCATCAGAAGTGACAAACTCCTCATTCTTATTTTTTTCCTACAAGGTAACGTATCACAGTCAAATCAATTGTTTAGGAAATTACATTTTTCCCCCTATAGTTTTCTAATTTTTTTTTTTACTCATGTTCATTTTTTACTTGAAAGGTAGAACTAGTTGCAGCTTAAATTTCAGTATTTGGTTTCTAACCATATACAATTTTATAGAAAATTAATTTTAAGGAAATGGGAGAATGGRAATACTCTAGACTAGAAATGGGTAGATTTATGGAATCAGTTCGTAAGAGCAAAGGCACAGGGAGATTCTACTGGCATACAGATGTCCAGGTGCCCAGTAACCTTTACATTATCAGATCATCCAAGGGAAAAACTGAATGTCTTTAGTTGTGTTTAAATACATGTATTAATCTATATTTTAATAATATCAAGTCCTGCAGGTAGTAATAAATAAGTTTATCTTAAATGACTTAATTAATGATGACACTTCAAAAGTGGTCTTCAAGTGTTGTAATGAATTTACAGAACTGATCCAGGCAGTGAAAAAAAAAGCCTAGAAAGCTCTTATTCCTGCATTGGTAAAGTCATTAGATACTTACATTAATTTGATACACATTATTATTTAGAGAGGAAGGATGCCCAGTCGTGTAGGAAAGGAACCAATATATGAACAATTTTTGAACAATCCAAAAGAAAGGCTGAACAGAATATAACTTCTGATTGTAAATGAGAAGAGGGCTCTCATGATGCATTGAAATGAGAACACTAACAACTGTTTCATAAAAAGCTCACTTTAAAAAACAATTAGGATATATTATGACACAGAAACATGGTTGTGACRGTGTTCACAGGGGTTCTTGGATGAGGGAAGAGACGAGGATCTGACTCCATGTTTCAGAAGGCTTGATTTATTATTTTATGATATATATTACATTAAAACTATACTAAAAAGAATAGAAGAAAAGGTTTCATCAGAAGGCTAGCTAAGAATAGAATAGCAAAAAATGATAACAAAAGCTTCTGACTCGGGCAGAGAGCCCAAGCCAGCTGACTGTGATTGGCCATTAATTAAAAACAAGCCAACATGAGCCAATCACAGATGCACCTGTTGCATTCCACAGCAGCAGATAACCATTGTTCACATTTTGTTCCTGAGACCTCTCAGCTTCTCAGGAAAAATCCTAAGGAAAGGATTTTCCATAAAAGATGTCTGCGACACAAGGTAGCTTTGAAATAGAGAAGGTGCATGTGTCAGATAATGCGAGTTAAAATAAAGGACTCATAAGTCAGTCTTTCTCCTACCCAATGTTTCTTTGTGTCATGGGTAGTTCATTTTGAATTCTTCACCATCAAGAAACTTTGAGTCACTGTTGGGTTGGAAGTAACTTCACACAACTCTCACTAGGTTCCAGGAGGAATCTTTAAAATAGTCTAAAGGTCTGAATAATGAAAGACTATGTGCTCTATTCAAGTACATAGCTCTCTGTGAATTTCTGTGCGTTAGCAGCATGAACTAACTGAACAATGAGCTAAAATAGCCACCATCCAGAAAGAAAATATACCCTGATATTGCTGAAGCCTGTCCTTACTGTTTGTTATATTCACAGTTGTCATGTTCAGTCTTTCAACAGAAATGCATCAGCGGGGCATTTTGGTTTCTGGACATGTTAGAGTTTCACTGAATGCTGTGTCTTCTTACAGRCTGCCCTTAGTTCTCACAGTATAAGCATTTCCCTAACTGAACATGCTCAGTTACTTTCAGGGAAAATCTCCTCCTCCTGCATTATGATTTTTATGATGCAGTGCATTGCTGCTATGACAAAACAAACTCAGCCATACAATAAAACAAACCCAGTTCATACAGAAAGCTACTCACAAACAAAACAGATAACATCTCTAATAGAACACTGGAGCATGGTTAATGAATGTCAGCATCCCTGATACAATATAAATCACAACAGCCATAGCCACTCTTCCTCTGAAAATGTAGCTGAAGAAATGGAAAATATGCCTTTAATATCAAACCTGACCATTATACTATGATCTTCAGTAGTGAATAGGGAGCTTATAATCTAGGTCCCTGCAAACTAAGGATGACAAGGGGACTTGACTTGTGATATCAGCTGTAAAGGTATCAGAACTCTATTATAGAGAAGTTAGCATCATAGAAGAGATTATGTTTGATTTGAACTGATCAGTCAATTTTGGAACATTAAGGGATCAAATCCCTAAAACGAGAACATGACACRAGACAGAAAACTCTGTAAGAGATCACAGAGATTGACCTGTGATGAAGCACTTGAAATTTCCCAAGCAGAGGTCATCAGGTCCAGAGAAAATCTAATAGAAAAGAAAAAATAATCTGGCACAGAGAACAGGACTGAGAATAGAGAGCTGAGAGATAAAGGCCAGGAAAGTAAAAATCCTTTAGATCACATACAAAAAGCTTTGCACATTATGTTAGTAAGTAGATTATCTGTAATACTTAGAAAAAGCTGTGACAATGTAAATAATTAAACAAAATTTGTTGTAAGAAGCTCCAAAAAGCAACAGAATGTGATGACATTATTTGTAGTTATCTCATAAATGGGAGTTTCTGATTGCTGAGTTAAATTTAGTTGATTCTCAGATGGCTTTCACATCCTTTAGTCTCACATGGTTTCAGCACACAGAACAGGGAGCTAATCTGCAGCCACGTCCTTACGTTGAATGAATTACTGCTCACAGAATACTGTTTAAAATGGCATTATGGTATTCCAGTCTTGTTTGCCTGATGGTAGAATGTCAAAAGCTGTGTCCCTAGGCCAATCATGATCAATAGCATCCTCAAAGTGTCTTTATGGGCAGATGTGCTGTGGTTTTTTTCTGTATCCTATTTCATTGCAAATAGAATTATTTGGGCATTTATCTATCACTTATGTTAACTGTGTACCCAGCCCGTCACTGCTGGCATTCACTATTGACACCTAGTTAGACATGTAGTCAAAAGATCTTAAGAACTGCCCACTTCATCTCACATAGAGAACAGCACAGGAGAATGTATATAAAGTTTATAAAGGTGCATTATTTGTTGGAGAAGACATGAATATAGTACCTTAATAAAAACAAATTGAGCAAAAGAAATAAACTTGAACTCCTGTGCACAAAAAATGTATTGCCAGAAATACTACAAACCCACAGATTAGTGAAGGTAAATAGGCAAATCTTGGGGACTGAAGTGATGTGTTTTTCTCCTTGCTTAAGAAATCTAGTTGCTTTAGAAAAGAATCTGAGCATATTACCATGTAAAATTTCACATTGATGAAAGGGTGGGTTTAAGAAAATGGAAACAAAGAATACAATCCTGAGACTGTAAAAGGAAACACAGAGGCAACTTTATCCTTATGCCTTCAAGCAGCAGATTCTTTCTCAAAAATGACCAAACATTTGGACATTCAGAAAACCTGAATGTGCCTGTGTTTATAAAAATATTTCCTAAAAAAGGTGCTATTATCTTATGGAACAGATCATAAATATCTGTTATCAGAGGAATAGGTAAAAGATGTAGCTGTGTTCTTGAAAATGTGTCTTTGTGGCCTGTTTTGAAATGAAAATGTGGAAAAATGATTAATTTTTCAGCTCCTGTACATAGCATAAACTACTAATATAAAGACATGAACTGAAGAAAATCTCTGGCCAGCTCCTTACTCTAGAATAATTAGCGAAGCACTTGTTTTGCATAATTTAAAAATAAGTGGTGTCATTTGCATTAATTTAGACTACAGAAGGCATAATTAAACTTCCTTAGCATATATAAAGTATGCTGTATTCCTTCAAAATCATTAAAYCATGGAATGKTTTGGGCTGGAAGGAATCTTAAAGATCATTTAGTTTAAAAACCCCTGCCATGGACAGGGACATCTTCCACTAGACCTGGTTGCTCAGAGSCCCATCCAATCTGGCCATGAACAACTCSAGGAACTGCACATCCAACAGCTTCTCTGGGCAATCTATTGCAGTAGCTCTTCACTCTCACGGTAACAATTTTTTTTCCCAATATCTAAACTGAACCTAATCCCAATTTGAATCATTCCCCCTTTTCTTGTCACTTCATGCTCTTGTAAAATTCCCTCTCCATCTTTCTTGTAGGCTCTTGTAGCATTGGTTTAGGGATGCAGCTTTTGATATTCTACCTTCAGGCAAACAAATAGATAATTCCAAAGCCTTCTCTTTTCCAGGCTGAGCAAACACTTTTCTTTAAGCCTTTCCTCTTTGGAGAGGTGGCCTATCCATCTAATAATTTATCCTTCAGTAAATTGTTATTCTGTTAGACACGGAAGAAACGGAAAAATGTTTAAGGATCTTTGTCAAGTCTCTTGTGAATCAATATTGTTCTATTTCTTGTATTATACACCCTTTAATACCTTTCAACTCCCTAGACAGCAAGGTCCTGTAATAAACTGTGTAGAATATCTGAGTTATATCTTTCCTCCCCACCACCCCCTTCCTGTTATTAATAGTTTTGAAGATTAACAGATAGAATATCTGTCAGAATGCAGGCAATGTTTGAGCTCCCACAATAGTCAAMATTTGCATTTTTCCATTGTGAGGCTGACACTGTATTGCTACATGCTTTGAAAAACACTAAAAAAGGAAACTACTTATAGAAATGAAGTGATGCAATGAAATGCTTCTGCAAGCTACTTAACAGCTGGAAGCCACATGTTTGAACCACTGTTAGTAAAGAGAGAGATGTCTGTTATTTATTTTATTTACTGTTATTATTTTTTCATCCAAAAAAAGGGTTTAGATCTTTCTGCATTTACTTGACATGCCCCAAAGTTTTTAAATAAAAATATAAAAATATTTAATCGTGTTGGCTGACTTTTAGGAATTGTAACATCTGAAATATTGGGAAAAAAAAAGAAAATAAAAAAGACTTGTGCTATTTTTACCTCATGCTCAAGCATAGATTACTCTGTAAGCAGCATTATCCTGTTGAATTACATCATGTCATGTTGCTTTTACTTGATTCACCCCATCTTTAGCTTCTCTAATGTTGGCATTTTTTGTTAGCATTCTCTAATGTTGGCATTTTTTGTTAGCATGCATAGCATAACATTCTTAAAATTCTGTGCCAAAATTCTAGTCAAATATGCAAATGAACTGTATGTCTGCCATAACGTTTTCCTCTAGGGTACCTCTGAATGAAACAAGCCAAAAATATCTTGTTCATTTTTGCTTGGAAAAAAATGAAACCAAAAGAAAAAGTTTATATGTGAATTTCCACTGCTTGAAAAAGAAAATAGAAGACATGCAGTCCAAAACTTGGGTTTGGGTACATACCTTGGGGAAATAACTTTAAAACTCTGTAAAATGCCTGCTTTTGTAACTTTGCAATGCAGGGTTTGTTTTGGTCTAAGGCATACAATACTTGCCATGATACATGCCATTCTTACTGTAACGATAAATTTTGTTAGAATTTTTARTCACTCTTTGGTATGTTATGATATCTCCTAATACTTTTTCTCTAGGGTTATGGTATTATGACAGAGTAATATCTGCCAATTTTTGACAAAACAAGTAGTTGGAAATACTGAGTTTGTTTCTTTAGTGTAATATATCCCCAAATATAAAACTAAAACAAGAAATGCACTAATTTATTGTTATTATTATTAAACATTCTGCCAACAGGCTCTAATACCCCATAGCATTTCTAGTTTTGTATTTCCATATTTATTCTCTAAGGTATGCCACACTCACTTCTTGAACTGGACAGTCATTTGCTCCCCCTGTTTGTCCAAGACAGACCTAGCCTGCCTGCAAGCTGACATAAAAAAGGTACTGCAGGGAGAGAGAGGCTGGTGAGATGTTAGAAAAGAAAGAGATCCAGCTGAGTGGGGCAAAGGGGGCAAAAATAATTAATTTTGAAAAATAGACCCTTTCTGAAAGATAAGAAAACAAAGAGTCTGTTTAACATGAGAATGAAGCCACATCCTTAAGGACAAAGTGCTATAATGTGACGGATACAGTACAAAAAAGGCCAAATAAAATATTTGTCATAGACTTTCTGCGTCAAGTCCTAACTCAATCTTTCAGCACAAACTGGGCAAGAAATATACATCAAAAACAGCACCAGAAGTAACTGTAAATTGTCCAAGCTCTT
The DNA here is from genome assembly GCA_014549065.1 of Cardinalis cardinalis. NCBI lineage: Eukaryota > Metazoa > Chordata > Aves > Passeriformes > Cardinalidae > Cardinalis > Cardinalis cardinalis. Next base: position 901,437 of record JACDOX010000052.1, read on the forward strand.
GATGGTGAAACAGAAAGCTCCAGTACCTTTTGCTCAGGAAGAAAAAATCCCCMAAAATGCATAAAATTTTTGGCAAACATTGCATGTCATTATTTATCTTCATTATGAGCAGCCAGGTGTAGAAAGTAATGYGGGGACATATATCCTCTGAGGAGCTCTGGCTGGCACGAATATGTGATGGGAGGTTGTAGACTAATTAACCTCTATTGTTCATTGTACACAGGAAGAAAATCATTTTCATACAGAAGACCTTAAAGATAAAACAGCTGGAAAAATAATATTGGAATGACGAGCTTCTAACTTGTCAGTGTATCACAGGCCATTCAGAGCATTTAGATAGACCTGAAAAGGCTTTTGAATGCAGATACTGGTTCCCTTTGCCCACACTCCAGCTTGACCTGAACTCCCAGMAGAACAGAGTAACTGCTGTGTTATCACCATACATAATGCAAGCTCTGTACTTGTCTCCCTTTGGGGATTACTAGATTCATGTATAACACACTGAGGAGAGCTATACAGTTCTCCAGCTAGCAAGAGCAAGGCAGAATAAGCTTCTTTSGCCTTTCAAAAAACCACATGAACATATACACAACGGATTTTTAAAAAATAAATCAATAAGTCCCCAAAATTTCCAAAAGGACCTGATCATTGTTTGAAATTTCGAGGTTAAATGGTCTATACAGATTTTTTACCATGGAAATCTACCATAAAGTTTTGGAAATCTACCACTGCTTTCATACAAAGTTCAAGTCTGATATCAAATAGCTCATTTGCTTTAAAATTAGTTGAATACTTTAATAAATATTTGCTAGGTGGTTTTAGGACTTCCTCATAGGGTTTTAAACCATATTTTACTCTATTTCTCATCATTATTATGAATACTAGTATTAGTGCAACGTTCTTTATTTTCTCAGTGTTAAGAATATTGTTAATAAGTTCTGTATATTTTTTGTGATCATCTATCAGGTATTTTTAAGGTCATGAATGCTGGATTGTAGGTTTCAATGTTAGCTATTTGGATTGCTCTTACTTCTTCCTTGATATTGTTGGTGGGTTATAACAGGGAAGTGACTTTTTGATTTATTATTATTATTATTATTATTATTATTATTATTATTATTATTATTATTATTGATGGCGATTATGATGATTAATTAAATAGCACCCTAAAACTTACGTATTTGTCCTGTTAAATTAAATTTAAAAGATAAAATGAGAGAGTAGAAGATTGATACTTTGTAGAAATGGAAGCTAAATTAATATACTCAACAAAAGATAACATAGAGGAAAATTATCTGATTATCTGATGGAAGCCAAGATAAAGAAAATGCTCAGGAAWGACTCATAAAAAATTCTCTACTGAAAAGGAAGTGTTCAACCAAGGAATTTGCTATAAACATCCTGGCTCCTTCTCTGTTTTTATGCTAGAGCTGAACTACCATTGTAATGACTATTTCCATTAAATGGAAGACAATAAGGAAAGATAGCATGCATTTTATGCAAATTTCCTATGCACATCCTTGTAGATGACATGCACAGATGAGCTGGACCATTCTCTCCTACCTTCATTCAAGAAGCTAATGATCTCATTGTTATCCAAAGTAAATAAAAATAAAACTCCATGCACTAATGAACAGAGGTGCTATGAGATGGCTGTCTTTGGCACACATCCCCTAAATAGCTTCATGTGCTCAATCTCCAATGGCCTGAGGAATATTCCTTGCATGCACAGATCACCTCCTGCACAGAAAACTGTATTAATATGCAGAAACTATGCCAAGGGGATGGCCCTTCTCCTTTATTAATTTAAACATTTTAATATTCTCTATATGCAAAACAGAATTAGAATTAATGGACTTTAGCACTAATGCAGTGCCTGAAGCTAGCTAGAGCATCTATCTTGTGCATATGATAAACATGAATTTGAATCCCTTACCACCAGCAAGGCTGGGAGCTCAGCTCAGTCTGCTGATGTAGTTTGTGTCCATATAAAGATCATATCAACTGACAGACAGAGGGAATTATCATCCTTTTGATGAGATAAGCAATTGGTCCTCCAGGGAGGAAGTAAACCGTGACTGAGTCGCACTGATTGTTAAACAAGAACTCATTATAAATCTATAAAGACAGTGTAGCTGTGTAGTTACAGTAGCATATATCAGACAGAGAATAAATGTCAGATTTTAGTCTGCTGTGCCCAAACTGTTTATAGTTTCCTTGCAAAAAATCAAAAATTCCACATGTGACAGAATAGAAAATAGAATTTGCATTCTGTCTGGTACTTCACATTCGCTTAAGGAACAAAAACTTATACAGGAAAATATCAGAATATTTGATTTGAAAGTAAGCATGAAAAAATGTGGCAAACAGAGCAAAAATTCAGGATATGTGAATATGAATTCTGAGAAATTAGAGTGACTATTATTAAAAAGCCAGAAGAACTCATGCACTGTTTTTTATTGTTTTCTCTGAACTGAAAACAACAATAAAATATAAGAATTTGGTTTTGCCAGTAGTACAGCCTGAGAAGGAATGAAAGTTTTCAGTCCCTCCCAAATGTGTTCCCCCAAATGTAGAGAGATTCTCTGCTATGGGAATGATGGGGGAAAAAATCCACCAAAACAAAGGTCTGAATTCAAGATCTACTCAAAAATACCTTAATCTACTATGTCTTCCTTTACTGATGTAGGGGTTAAACCCCAGCTGGAAGCTTATCCAAACAGAACTGCTCACTCACTCACCCTCAGTGATATGGGGAAGAGTATTTAAATGGTAAATGTGTCAAAACTCATGGTTGATATAGACAATTAAGTATGTAAAGCAAAAGCTTTACATAGGTGCTCTAATTCCAAAAGTCTTTCTTCAACAGTCCYCCTTCCTCTTCCTCTTTCTTTCCCCCAGATTTTAATGCTGATCCTGACTTCATATAATATGGAATAGCTCTTTGGCCAGTTTGGGTCAGCTCTGCTGACTGTGTCCCTTCCCAACACTCCCAATCTACCCACTGGCTGGGTAGTGTGARAGAGATTGGCTTGACATTGTGCACTCACTGTTCTGGAAGAACTAAAATATTGRTGTGTTATCAACACTGTTTTGGTCAAAAATGCAAATGATAACACCATACCAGGTGCTATGAATAAAATTGACCTATCCCAATAGAGTTAATTTTAGTAACTTTAATAGTTTTAATAGCCAAACGTAATAATCATTATTGTTATGACCTGTCATAAGAGACCTGGCCTCTGTTTCCTATGTTGTTATCATACAGGTTTAAGTGAATTGCTGGTGTTTATTACCATTTCCCCTGTTTGACATGGTATTTGGAGGACAATTGTGCAAAATACTTTGTGCATATAAATGCTTTTATCTCTTTTTTGTAGTAAAATGCTCGACAATCCATGACTTACATTCTTTCTCTGTACATGTGTCCAAAAACATCCTATTTCTTTCTAAATTAAAGTTTTGGCAGTCCAGTGACTGATCTTTCTATATGTCTATATGTCAGTCTCCTTGAATCTTTAATGAGTACACTCATGAATTTATTTTATGTCAATATTAAACACTGAAGCTAATATTTCCACAACTATATACAAGCTAGAAACGTGCTCAATATAACAGTGATTTTTAAGTAAAAACAGTGGTTTTCCTCTAAATTGTTGGGGTAGTGAAATATGAACTCTCACAAATTGCAAAAAGTGCATTTTTTCAAACCTTTTAAATTACTGTCAGTGGGTGCAGACAGATATGTAGAGCAGCATGAGGAAATAATAGTGTTTATTATTAGCTTATGTGTACCTGGTAAGCCTGACAGACTATAAAGAAAATGAACTGAGTGAAAAGGATTTATCAATAAGGTAGAATTTCTGTTCTGGTTGGGGTTCATGCTAGGAACTTGGTGTTTCTCTCTGTGAGTTCTTAAAGAATGTGCTCCTGTGTCTCAAAGCACTGTCAGAGCCACAGAAGGAACTTTGGGTACGATAAGACACCAGACCAATCTCCACTGAGATAAGCACAGACAGCAAAACCAGCAGGATGCTAGTTCCAGGTGTGGGGAGGCGCATCTGGGTAACCTATGCAGAAAAGCATTTGCACAGTTCTTGGCAAACTGTTGGAAAGGAAGCAACTGCTTATAAACCTGGCAGCTCAAGCTGTGGGAATTAAATCTATTCCCCATTGACAGTTTTTTTGCTATCTCCTGAAAAATGTCTCTAGGACCCCCACCACTGAAAAGATCAGAGGAAAGAAGACCACCAGGATTCCATGGAACCCATGTGGTGGTGCTATCTTTCTACTTAATCTTTTCTTGCTCTCTGTTTCTTTCCCCATCCCTCCTCTATTTCTTTCTATCTCTCTACCTCACATTTACTGTTAAATAAAATCTGTAACATTGACTTCAGCATATGGTGTCTTACAATCAAATCTTAACAGTCTTCAAGTCATATCGTTAGAAAAGTATAATAACGGTCTCTGTAAAAAACAAGAACTTCAAACTTGAATAAGAAGCCAGAATCCCTGCTGCAAAAGCTGTTTACTCTTTCTTCTCATTAAAGAAATCTGTAGATCTCCTGKAGTTATGCTGCCATCGTCAATTCTAGAATTACAGCTCTCTCACTCTCACATATCCATCCCTATTTGATACAACCATGTGAATTAAAAATATGACAGAATAACCATGATACATGTATTGTGAATGAGTGGCCTGGCTATTGAAAGAAACACTGTCAAAGATTAAAAACAGGGTTTAATATGAATTTGTGAAAATGCAGCTTCCCAGAGTTTGATGGCAAGGTTCTCTCTATTACTACTACACAGGTTAAAACAGAAAGGAAGATAAAACTAGAAGCAATTTGGAATCATATACACAGAGGCCAGGAATGCTAAAGATGGCAAGAGTGCAAAGCATAAGGATGCAAAATAGGGGTGTGGAAAGGTTTAGCAGCACTTAATAATTGAATACTTTAACATTTACAAAGTGATTCAATAGAGTTTTCTAAAATTATAAGATTCATTTAACTATAGATTTGACATAGTAATATTATTATCATAATCAATTCACACACACATGAGTAAGACAGTGTATACACCTATTTCTTGTGTGTAAGGATACCTATCAATAATTCCATTGGGTTCAGTGAAATACAACAAATCCTCTGTGTTTCCCAACAAGCAAGAGCTGCATCTCAAGGAATGTGGAGATGTAGGGGAGGGTGTCTCAACCTAGATTTCTCAGGATGGAGGCGCAGGGGGCAGAGAGGGTT